>BTPG01000005.1:194132192-194614358 GCA_036245525.1 Semisulcospira habei
GATAATTCAAGGGTGATGCTAGAATGCCTTGGCGCCTGTAGGCGCCAAGCTGTTCTGACACCACCCTTGAATTGTCATGGTCGATCTGTCGTCTGAACGTTAGTGTAGTTTAGAGGACAACTTCCAGATATGCAGATTCCCACGTTAGTGCCTGAAAAGTCATAGTGCTCTACAGCAACAAAGACTTGCAGGACGCGGATTTGGCTTTCTGGTCTGTCATTCAAGTCTGTCACGTACTTGCTAGGCGCTACCTGGCAGTCGTATGATAGTGTCTTCATGTCGTTCTGTGGAAGAGGTCAGAGAATTTGAGTGAGTGTATGTGTTCGTTACCTCAATTTTGATGAAGTTCAGTGCAGTATTAGGGCGGTGTCTGTTTGTCTCCATTCGTGCAGTAATTATCTACACGTCAGTGAGTCTACTAGTTTACTGTTTTACACCTCACGGTTTTATGAAAATGTCTGTTGTCTTGGGTGGATTCTTATCATCCTTCTCTGGAGAAGTTGTTGCGCAGATCAGCATTATTAAACGAGGAAAAGTGGCTCATACTTCATATTTTGTGCCAATCTTTAGTATGGAGTGATTGTTGTCTATTTGTGTCTTAAGCTGTGTCAGTCGATTTAAAGTTCTGTTCAGTCGCTATTTCTTTCTAAACTGAGAAAGATCATCAGACAGAGGGCAAGACGAGACTTTCAGCAGACTTTCTGACACGTCTCTGAATAGAGGGATTTAAAAAAAAAATGGTCTGTTTATGTTTGCGTGCCGTGTCCTTCGAACCTATGGCAGCCACAACAGAGATAGAGCAGGACTAGCAATGCTACAGACAAAGGGACATGCTTTCTTCTACGATATTTTCCTCATTCTTCAATGCCAGTGGCAAATTTGTAAATGTTTCCTCAGCCGGTAATTGACCGTCTTCGTGTGGAATAATGTATTTCACCTACCATTTAGCCCCACGGGTGCATTTCCCAAATTTTGGAAGTGTTACTTAACGACTGTGTACCAGTTGCAGGAGGTGGATTGACCATGCTAATTCAAGGGTAGTGCCAGATTAGCTTGGCGCCTGAAGGCGCCAAGCTAATCTGGCACTACCCTTGAATTATCATGGTCAGTCAATCTCCTGCTGTAGGGTGTTGGGGCTAAAAGGGTTAAAAAAAAGAAATCTGCTATAGGTCATTTAACCCATTCAGTCCTGTCGCACTACAGCAGGAGATGGGTCGACCATGATAATTCAAGGGTAGTGCCGGATTAGCTTGGCGCCTGTCGGCGCCAAGCTAATCTGGCACTGCCCTTGAATTATCATGGTCGATCCATCTCCTACAACAGGTGCATAGTCGTTAGATGACGCCTCCAACATTTGGGAAATATGGCCGTCGGGCTGAATGAGTTAAGGCATGCTGGCAAACTGCGAATAACAGTAGGTATTTCACCGTTCCACTGGCAAACTGCGAATAACAGTAGGTATTTCACCGTTCCACTGGCAAACTGCGAATAACAGTAGGTATTTCACCGTTCCACTGGCAAACTGCGAATAACAGTAGGTATTTCACCGTTCCACTGGCAAACTGCGAATAACAGTAGGTATTTCACCGTTCTACTGGCAAACTGCGAATAACAGTAGGTATTTCACCGTTCCACTGGCAAACTGCGAATAACAGTAGGTATTTCACCGTTCCACTGGCAAACTGCGAATAACAGTAGGTATTTCACCGTTCCACTGGCAAACTGCGAATAACAGTAGGTATTTCACCGTTCCAGCCGTCTTCAATGTGATTTATGATATGACAGCATGTTTATCAGCCACAGCGTGACACTGCACACACTGCGGTGTTGTGAAGTAGCATTTTGAGTGCCGCCGTTCCTTCACACTGTGACGCTGTTCTTGGCGATGTTCTTAAGCCCATTCACCGCTGAGAAAGAGCTCACACGCCTGCTCCGCTAGAGACTTCACGAGCCCCGATATAAAGACTTGAAAGCTGAATGTCTTGAAAATAAAAAAATTGGTTTGATTGACCAAAACATATACCGGAATGCGAAAAAAGACCAACATCGAGCGACTACAGGTGTGTGGCAGCAAGGAATATCAATGCACTCAAATTGAAAATGAAAATGAAGCCACGTGTCAGCTGGCCTGTGATTTTAAAAATTACGGATAGAAGCCATAAGGTTTAAAGTCACAGCCCAGCACACATAATATGAACATTTGGGGACTCCATGTGTATGGTAGCAATGAATATTAATGCACTCACATTGAAAGTGAAAATGTGGCCACGTGTCAGCTGATCTGTGATTTTGGACCTTACGGCTGGAAGCCGTAAGGTCCAAAATCACAGACCAGCACATCTAGTGTATGTCGTAAAGATAAAGCGCCAACCCTGTCTTCCAAGCATTAGCGAAAGCGAAAAGATGCGAGTCGGAAAGATTATAGTCTCTGTCTTGCTGTACCCCCTGAGGCTCTCTGCTTTATCAGACTTGTACCTGACACAGCCGACACCCTACCAACCCCGTTAACCCCTGCACTTTCAGGGCCGAAAGGTTCACGCTTTTGAAACTGTACTGAAACAAACACTGACATTTCTCATGCGAACCATGAACGATGGATAAAGCGTGTTAAGCTTCTCGCCTGTTGCGATGTCTACTTTGATTGGGCAGGTGTGGTGCTTGTTGAGGTGTGATACGCCAAGGGTCGTGCCTGACTACCTTGGCTCTTCCGCAGGCGCCAAGCATTTTAAACACCATGTTTGGCTGTCACAGTCGATGAGTCTCCCACTGTTGGCAGTAACACTGAAAGACTTTATTATAGTCCTTGGGCTTTGTAGTTCGGACAGCGTGTTAAACAGGGTTTTATGGATGATCCCACTGCATCTGCAAGAGGCATAGATCCTCATGAGCACCCGCAGGGAGCGTGGGCTTATGAGGATATGTACCTCTTACTGTCACCATGTGTCCTCAAAATGAGAGGGGCCTTTGCGGTCTGTGTCTAAGACTGCAATGTTCCTCTTCAAAATCGTCTGGGTTCATTAACACGTATATTCGCGTATGCCCTCGTTGCCCTAAGCCTGTAGGAGTTTCTATTTCGAAGAAACACAGATGTAAACTGAACCTGTAAGTGGTATGTAGTTTTGTGAACTCTATACGATCGGTGCCTCCAGGATCTATGCCTCTTGCAGATGTATCGGTTTTTTCTAGATACACTTGGCGGCCTTTGAAAATGTGCAAGGCAGCCGTTCCAGTGTTAAGTCCCTGATGACCTACTCAAAATGGGGTGCATAGATTTAATGTTTATTAATCTTTTTGCTTAAATACAGGCCGGCATACGGCAGTTTGCGACCTAAACTGCGAGACCCAAGGGCAGAGCTCTCAAACAGTTGACGAACAAGAGTCATGTACTACTTACCCCCTTGGGTCTGTCTGTGTCTCGGTGGAGTCAGTGAAAACTTCTGATTTCTCAGACATGTAGTGTTGTGCGAGAAAGCGTTTTTGTATGTATGACAAAGTGTTTTGTGTTTTCTTCTGTGTAGGACATATTTATGCACGTTGTTAATCGTAGCATGTAGAAGTCGATCTGTGAAATCAAAGACAACGCATATTGTGCTGTTCTGGTTCACATTAGCTTGTTAAACATAAAGCGACTACATCTAGCACAAAAAAACCTGATGCCATCGAAAAAGGTTTCAAAAGGGTCCAAATGCTTGCAAAAATGCCCTTTGGAATCTTTTTCGATGGCATCTGTGTTTTTGTCAAAATGTTGTTTGTTTTTTGTTTTTGTTTTGTTTTGTTTGTTGTTGTTTTGTTTGTTTGTTTGTTTGTTTGTTTGTGGGTTGTTTTTTTTATTATTGGGGGGGGGGGGGGGGGGGGGAGTGGGTGGGCTGTAGTCACATGTCGCTCATTGTTTATATCAGGTAACATTTGCAAGCAGTTGACATCTATTAATCTCACTTGTATTATCCGACGGAAAGATGTTTTGTGATCGTACACTCGGATGACTGTGGAAGGTACTTTCATCTGATTGACTAAATCTCCCCAGGCAGAACGGACTTCGTGTTGTAATTCAATTTTATCTCTTTCAAACTCACTCTAGGTCACACATTTTCTGTCTGCGATTTTTTATTTTCATCTAATTAAATGACCTTGACGTTAAGGTCAGGTCAGTAGGTTGAAGGTGAGACCGTGCTTCTCAACGAGCACACATAGATTGACTGCAGTTTAGAGGTCCAATGGTCTCTTGGTATTGACGGAAATAAACGAATGTAGTCATATTCTTGTCTGATTTTGCTTTCAGGGTGCAGAAGTATGAACAACACAAGCAGAAACTTATGTCCCTAAAAGTAAGTTGTTCTTTTCATTTTCAGTATATGCTGGTCTGTGATTTTTTACCCAAAGGCTATGAAGCAGCAAGGGATGCAATCACAAATCAGCACACACATGATTAGTTAATCGTATATACTACGATTTTGTTTGTACATGCCAGCTGCTGTCTTTGGGATCAAGGGGTTGACTAAAGAACATACAATCCAACCCATTTAATTGTCAGTGCGCTAGTTTCAGAATCGGTTGTGCCTCAGATATGTGGAAACATAGAGGTACTGTGAAAAAAACAGTTCCTGTCCGAATGGGTAATGCATAAAACTGACGGTTACTCCGGTACCTTCTGAAAAGAACGAACCTTTACACCTTCACACTAAGACAGATGAGACAGCAGTGGTTTAAGACTGCGCCTGGGAGACTTATTGCCTTTTGCCACGTACGCTTTGAACTTGGCCTTATCAAATCTGCGTCCTCGTGTTTGTGTTACGTCGCTTTGATTTATGGAACGTTCTCATTATTGTGTGAATGGACCCCAGTCATAAATCATCCATTATGTATGGACTGGTCTTATACTTGCACAGTGGTTGCCGATATGTGTGCTGGTCACAGACCAGTACACTACTGCCTAAATATAATCACAAACCAACACCTCGTTACACAGACCTAGATGTTACGCAAGATCTCAGAGCGACAAGTATTGTATTCATAAACAAAGCTGGACAATGGCTAATGGTTAACTGACGTTTTCCCTTGTACAGATACACGTTTGAGCGGCATTTAAGCCATTGATTTCCTCTGAGTTGAAACGAATTATGTTTTTGAAACTATTTCAACATCAAAAGCAGAATACCTCCATCCGTCCACAAATCATGGAGATTGATTTGGCCAGCGAGATCACCAAGAGGCATAGAACCTCATAAGCCCCCGCATATGCGGGGGCTTATGAGGTTCTATCCCTCTTACTGGCCGTATTTTGTATTTGAGTTCCCTGTTAGGATAAGGTATTTTGGCTTTCTATTGTTAGTGCAATGATTTCGGAAGCACTGCTTGTGGCCAGTCTTGATGAAGGGGCTACGTTTATGACTATAACACCTATGCACGAATACGAAACGGTGGTTAGACAGTAACTTAGTATCGGTTGCTTTGATACAAAAGCGGTGGCGACACAGTAGCTTAGCTACCATTCTCTCCCCCTTTTCAGGAGTTACTTCATCTTGGGCGCGGAGTTACTTTATCTTGGGAGCGTTTTTCTCTCTTTGTGCACAGTTGAAGTGCGATTTTATTGTACAGTAGTAAAATTTCGGATGTGATCAATGAGTGTGTGTGCGTATGTCGAAGAGGGAGAGGAGATGTGTTTGTGTGTGGGTGGGTGGGGGATTGGGGGGGGGGGAGGTGGAGTAGTGGCTGTGTGTGTGGAGTTGGTGGGAAGTGGAGGGAGGGAGAGGAATCATTCTTGGTGTATGTAATGCGATTTGATTTTTTATCTGGTAAACTGGACTTTCTAACGTTTATGGCTGATCCAGCTGCCTTTATGTGTATTTAAGCGATGTTCTAAGTATATTTATTTTTGTTCATGTTTTGTTCATTTGTATTTTCAGGAAAAACGAAGGCAGCAGGTTGTTCAAGAAAACAAAAGACTTCAGCTGCAGCAAGAAAAGTTGGAATTACTACAAAAACTGGTAATTGTTGTCGTTTAATGGTATTTAATTGTGTGGTATTGTGTGTGTGTGTGTGTGTGTGTGTGTGTGTGTGTGTGTGTGTGTGTGTGTTGTGTGTGTGTGTGTGTGTGTGTGTGTGTGTGTTCACAGTACTAAATTACCAGTCATTTGGCGTTGCAGGGTATATTTTCCTGTCTTTGAATGTGTTTGAACAACGGATGAGATTTACTGTGAACCCAAGAGGTGACCGCATTGGTAATACTCAAGTACATCTTTGTGAATCTCGTAGGAGAATAAAGTCCTGTTGATATGAATGTATGCGTGCATATATTTATGCCTATGCTAAGAGACATATTTTCTCAGCTGCAGTGTGGGGGTGTCCAATTACCTCATTTTTGCTTTGTTTTTCATGATTACAGTACAAGTTCCAAAAGAAGGCGGGAAAAGCTCAGGAGAATTTCAGCAACAACCTCTTGAAAGAGAAAGAGGAGCTAGGAAAGCTTGAAGAGATTGTTTACAGGTAGTGCTACAATAGAAACACAATGTCAGATGTTCTTAGCATTTTCAAGCCCCTTTTGTGCGCGTGCAGCCAACGGTGGCTGCGTGGACATTAAGACTTGACTGTCGAGAAAATTGAACACTACCCCGGCAACTGCAAGAGGTATATATCCTCATGACCCTTCGCAATTGTGGAGGCTTATGAAGATCTATGCCTCTTGCTGAAACCGCTTTGCATCCATGTTCCTTAGGTGGCTGGAGATCACTGACGCTCAATTTACGATTTTTAAAATACACGGTCTGCTTCCACTGGTAGTGGTGGTTAAACGTAATTGATTTGGATGAATGGATGTATGGATGGATGCATTCAGGGACGCATAGTGATGGACGCATGCCTGGAACACTAACCAGGGCGACGATATCTTCACTTCCAAGTACGCCAGAATTCATCAGACTGACGTCAGCTTAGTCGTCTTCTCCTCACTGGGCTTTTGCATAAGAAATCTGAGAAAGCTGATCGGTACCAATGGATTGCGGCGAAATCATAGAAGTCGCTGTCTTCGATCAATAGGGATTTAGGATGGCTAAAGCCGCTACGTGTTTCTACTTTGCTAGACTTGTATTGGCCCTTGAGGGGTTATGGTTCTCTGTGGCCGGTGTAACACGCCAGAAAAATCCCTGTGCCAAATTGACCCCGGTGTTACTTTCGCATGGAAAAACGTATTATCCAGATCAGAGCTGGACAAACAAACAGAAGGAGCAGGGGAACTGTATCTATCAGAGCTTGCCTCACCGATTTGCATTGTGGATGCTACTCCAGATCGAACGGGGATCCGGCACTTTGTCCTGGCAAACCTGGCCACGGCAAAGTGACCCCGGTTCTACCTGGCTTAGGCGTCATTCTGTCGTACACCGGCCACGGTCAAATCCACAAAACACTGGAGTGTACGTCAAAGTCGCCCTTGACCAAATCCAGTCACGGACATCGATGATGGCCAGTCAGTCTCGCGCAGGCTTCCATATACTGTGGTTTTTCTGAGAGTTGCTGTCACATGACTTAAGCTAACACGCATCACACTGGTTTGTCTCTCTCGATTCGCTACCACGGTAGCGAATCGAGGGAGATAACCAGTGTGAAAACGCATGTTATCTTGTCCAGTGATATATCTGTCTTTCTTTAAGTCCGAGAGTTTTTCTAGGATTGACACTTTGAGCGCCAGTTTGGTTTTCCCCAGACTAACACGAAGTTTCCATACTGTGGATACACTGACTGAGAGCCGCCGTCAGTTCACCTACCATGCATCACACTGGTTATCTCCCTCGATTCGCCACAGCTGTAGGGGGAATCGAGGGAGACAACCAGAGTGATCACGCCAGTCATCCTGTGACATTCGAGGATTAACGTGTTGAACGCCAGTTTGTTGTTTGCAGATTGAAGAAAGAGCACGAGAAAGTTCGACAGGAGACTGTGAGGATCATCCTGGCGGAGCAGAAACTCAACTTTGACATTCAGACCATCAAAAAGGACACTGATGAACTGAACAAGGTAGGCCACCCAGTGCATTTACTGTACCTAAACAGTGCGGGGAGACTGATTGTCTCCCTTTAGTTTTCTAGCAGTCGTCTTCCAGTGTGTTAGACTTATAAAGATACGCAAAAGCCAGTTTGTCCATTTTTTTTAAAAAGAAATGCGAGATTTTCATTTAATGCAATGAAAATCTTGCTTTCTAAAAAAAAGGACATAATGAAAAAAGCGAGATTTTCACCGTAACACCAATCAAATCTTGCTTTTCTCGAAACGGCTGTATACCTATCCCTTAAAAACTAAATGGCACTTTAGCCTGAAATATGTTTAAATATATATTTAATTCTTGTCTTAAAACCTTTCTTTTAGTTTGGCTGGCCAGATTTTTACCCTTCCCGCCGTGAGATGGTCTTTCACGCCTGTTCGGCGTTAAACCCAAATAACTTACTATCAAAAATGTACATTAGCTTTCGCCATATAACTTCACATATTTAGGCTCGGCCTAAGTTGGCCCGAGATCATCTTCCTTATTCCTTACTGGACAGTTAGCGCCAGTATCATACTGAAAAAAATAGTTCTCATTATCCCCTTGACTGCTACTGACGATACCAGTCGGCGGAAAAGAAGCGGAACTATATATATATATATTGTTGGGAACATTTTTTTTAAGCCAGACAAAGAATTTATTGCGCAGTGAAGAATGATCGAGTCACCTGCTGTAATAAGGGATCGTTTGACAGACATGCACCATAAATTTCTCCATTGAATGGTTTCAGGTTGTCTGGCGTTCCTCCGCTGTGGAGGTAATTAAGCTTAAGAAGTGAGAATAGTGGTTATCCCTAAATCAGAAGTAAGACAAACATTGCACGGACTTCAAACATTAGGTGGATCATCTGCGAGAGGTGTCTATTCTCATGAGCCTCCTACAACATGCTCTCAAAGACTGAGTTTCCTCACTGACATCCTCATACGGCATGTAGCGTGATCGAGGACATCCATTTAAAAGGTCTCTTTCGTCCTTAATATAAAGGGGCTCAGCCTACTGTCTTTCCTGTGTACACAGGGATTCAGCCAACCGTCTTTGACCCCATTCTGATTCTAATAATTGCTATTTTTTGCCTTTTGTGTTCCAGAGACTGAGCGCCAGTCACACGCACGCAACGAAAGACCCGGATCCGTTCCACCAGCTTTACGAAGAAAGAAAAGGTAAATTGATACATACGTTCACTTCTGAACACATTTATTTCGCCGCCTACTGAGACAACACAATGATCAGGAGACAGAACGACTATGAAAGTTCAAGGTTGGACCCAGATCAGCTTGGCGCCTGTCGGCGCCAACCTGTTCTGAGAGGGACCACCCTTGAACTTTCATGGTTAATGTACTCTCCTGAACTGATGCGCAGTCTTCCCCCAAGCGTTTCATGTGCCCCTGCCTTTGCAAGGGCCATAGATTTACGCTGTTCCTTACCTTCATGAAGCAGGATCTCAAGAGAATAGCACTGAGGTGGAAAGGCCTGGCAGGGGTTGTGTGCATGGAGGTACATAGGCCTATACGTAAACTGAATTTCAAGCGATGTGCTTATGACCGTCTTCTTGTTAATCTGTGTATTATTATGTGCGCTGGCGATTGGGTGCCTGGATAGGAAGGAGTAGGGGCCCTAATCGTTTGTCAGTCCAGTGCCGATTAATTCCTCTTGGTACTTCTACTATTTTTACCAGCGCTAGCCTCAAAGCGTTAGCCTCACCTGATTGGCTTTCCTGCGTTAACACATTGACAAACACATTGTAAGGTCACCATCCCCTAATTTACAGAATACATTACAGGTAGAATACATCACAGTTCAGGAGACAAATCGACCATGATAGTTTAAGGGTGATGGCCTAGAGGCGCCAAGCTATTCTGGCACCACACTTAAACTATCGTCGGCGAACCACATGATGTTGTGGAGTGTCAGGGGTGGATAATCCAGAGTCAAGCTCAACAGGGTGTTATTTCCTCGCTGGTTTCATCAAGCCCATTCCCTTGGCTGTGGTTTCGCTATATAGTAGATATGGACAGTGGGAATCTCGTCAAAGTGACACCAGGTTGATATGGCGTACGCCAAAATGACTCCGGGTCCGGGGCCTGTTACACCGGGTAAACCGTGTCATCTCAGATCATATAACACTTAGACTGTGTAATTACTATTTCTTTGATTGCTCTGGAATCTACCGCAGTCCTATGTACACCCCGGATCAGAATAGTTATGCTTGTTTGCTGATCCGGCTTGCAAAGCGAAATAACCACTGCTAGTACAACTCCGTGAACAAAGGATTCACGGGCAGATGTCAGCCAAAGCTGTGCCGCGCACAGCTGTGCGCTGGCCAGCTGCGGCTGACGTCGGTCCGAGGACCATTTGCTTATGGTGCGTGTCACCGTACCGGTAATCCGACCAGTTCCGCTGTATGATCACAGTTGATGTATAGGTTAGCGATCATTTGTTATGATCGTTATTCATTCCTTTAGTCACGACCCGTCTGCAAGAGGCGTAGATTCTCATGAGCTCCTGCAGGTTGCAGGGGCTCATGAGAACATATACTTCCTTCTGGACGAAATAGGCCTCATCACCCTTAGATTTGGGAGTTCACCAACGTGTTAAACCTGTAGGTGTAAGTGTATTGAGCCATGGTACATAGTTTGTTTCTATTGATTACGCTTCGTGATTGTGCTCGAGTTTGCTTAGGCCGGTCCGCCTTGCGTATGTTTCACTGACGTAGGAAACGACATAAATATGAAAATTGCTTTGAAGTTTTGGTTCATCATAGGTGTGTGCTTGCATGTACGCGTTAGTGTGCTGTGATTTTGGATCTTATGGCTGGTAGCCGTAGCGTCCAGAATCACAGACTTGCAGTCACATGCGCCGCACTTATGTACCATTTCGATTTGTGTAGCAAAACAGTCTAGCAGTGTAGTCTCCATTTCAACGCGAGACGTCACAGGCTGAGGTAGAGACATGCGTTTTCTTGACGTATATCATAATATTCAGTATTTTATTTCTTCTTTTCACTGTCAAAGAGGACTTTACAGTGAAGAGGAAACAAATAAACAGGTTTTCCTTTACCCGACGTCGGTCGCCGTCGGCCCGCGCACGGCTGTGCGCGGGCCGACGGCGGCCGATGTCGGCCCGATGGTCTTTTGCACATTTGGATGTGGCAGCGTGGTAACGCTTTTCTCTTCTACATCCTGTGCGAGACGTTTGATGACTTTGCCGCAGTAAGGCGGTTTGGTCGGAAATCAGAAGTATGTCAAAACTGCACGTGCTTCGACGCAAACTGTGATTTCCCATGTTTGTCCGGGCTTTTAATAATAATAATAATACCGTTATTATGCCACGTGCTTTTTCTCAATTTTTGGGCAAATCGACTCAAAGCGCCGCGAACTGAAACCCAACACGCACACTCACGTAACAGACACGGATTTACGCCATTTAAGACAAACACAGTACAAGACAGACGAAGGGCCAGTTCAGCTACTGAAGTTACAGAGATTTTTGATCGCTTGTATTTCAAATTTGTAAAGTGGCCTGAAACCGGTACCAAAGTGTGGGGGGTGGGGGGATGGGTGGGGGGTGGAAGAACCGGAGTACCCGGAGAAAAAAAAAACCGACGATCTACAGTTTGCGTCGAAACAGATGCAGGTTTCACCTATGCCCGATTCCCCATGAAATCGTCTGCTGTGCTCATGATAGGCCGATAGATACCTATATACACTGTGCTCAGACTTATTGCCGTGATCATAAATACCTCAGCATACAAGTACAGTCTCCGTTGACATACACTTATCTCCTTCAACAGAAAAGCGGCAAGGCTCTACCATCAAGGACTTGGACAAAATCAACGTTTCATACCCCTTTAACTTCAGCCCCTTTGATCCGGGTTTGAAGGCTGAAGCGGTGACCTTGGGCGCCAAGCTGTTCGAGGAATCGAGCGGGAACAACCACCCGTCACGAGGACAACATATAGAAGCAGTGTTACAGAGGGTGGGCGATTTCGGGGAGGAGTTTGTTAAAGCCTGGGGAAGTGGCGCGCCTGCCGTAGGGAGTGAGGCTGAAGAAGAGGACAGCGTGTTTAAAGAGGTATCAGGTAGGAAATGTTTAATTTTAAATATTACAACATTGAAGATGTGAGAATTATGGACCTGGTACCTTTATTTCAACATTATTTTCTGCTTTTCATTTTCTTTTCATTTTTTGTTTACTGGCTTGTAATGCTAGTTTTTAAGTAGACCTCCATATGATATCACCATGCACTTTTCCTAGAATGTTTAAGTTAACGTATCGCTTTTGCCAGTGGTACAAAGGCCCCCTAATCTCTCTCTCTCTCTCTCTCTCTCTCTCTCTCTCTCTCTCTCTCTCTCTCTCTCTCTCTCTCTCTCTCTCTCTCTCTCTCTCTCTCTCTCCCCTCCCCCCTCCCCCGCTTCCCTCACTCTTTCAGAAAGAAAAAAAAAAACCGCACAATATTTAGAGTTTGTGAGGTAAAAAATAATCCTGAAAAATGTTTAAGGGGTATTGAAAATAAACGCCGCGAATACACATTTAAAAAAAAATTGCGTGCGCGTTTGTGTTTCAACGGTTCTTTGGAAGTTGTGTCCACAAAACAATTACACCATTATCGTTCACTCAAGCGGGTCTAGAACAACGGTGGAATTTCTAAATCTTCGCGATAGAAACTTTAACGATTGGAAAAGAGAAACCTCGTCTTCCACCACACCGTCACTCATTTTCATTTATCACAGGGATAAGCAAATGGAAGCGACTGTATCAACATTATACGCAAAAGGTCCTGGGGTCGACGTCTGCCGTAGTTGGACCGCGCACATTCGTGCGCGGGCCAACTGCGGCCGACGTCAGCCCGAATACCTGTGTCACACTGGGATCAGTGTTTCTTGAGTGCACTGCTTTGGTCATATAACTAGGCTTAAGTATGTCATTGACACCGCAGAACCCCAGGAAAGGACTGCAGTAAGAATGCTATAACTTCATAAATCAGCTATCGAACCTACACGAGCGTCGATCGTGCAAGCAATTTCTGGAGAGAGTTAAACGTGAGTAGTACGATTGTATTTTGTGCACTGCCGGTTGACCCTTTGAGTCGACCTGCATGCTCCCAGGACAGGGTTTTGACTGCTAATATTCGCCAATGTTGTCTTGCCTTAACTAAGACTGTTCTTACCCGTCTTTTCACAGTCCATGTGAATGCGCACATGCACCACGTTTTCTACTCAGTGCCCCGCCTTGATACGCATCGGGGGAGCCTCGCTCTCCTGACCATCTCCCGGCACACACGAGAAGAAGAGCAGAACTGTCTCTCATTTCACGGCATTCGCACTTCTTACTTTAACTCATTCTACCCCAGACCCGCCACAGCAAGATGAGGATCGACCATGATAGTTCAAGGGTGTTGCCAGAATAGCTTGGCGCCTATGGGCGCCAAGCTATTCTGGCACCACCCTTGAACTATCATGGTCGATCTGTGTCCTGCACTGCAATGCAGTCTTCAGAGGACCCACGGCAAAATTTGGGGATTTCGGTGTTGGGGTGGAATGAGTTAACACATTCAACCCCAGGTCCGAAAACTCCAAATTTTGTAGTTGCCCCCTGACGGCCCGCTGTCTTACAATTCTAGAGACAGATCGAGCATGATAGTTCAAGGGTGGTGCCAGAATAGCTTGGCGCCTATGGGCGCCAATCTATTTTGGCACCACCCTTGAACTATCATGCTCGATCCAGGTCTCCCTGTGGTGTGTCGGGGCTGAATGAGTTAAACAAAAGCTACGTTAGGTGTATATGGCAGTTTTCGTGCGTTTTATCTGTAACAGTTTGCACAACCCTTAAGCATAGGTGTACGGAAGACAAAACAAATGACCTCCACTTTATGAAGTTACATGCGCTTTCTCTGCATTATGTTACAACGTAAATTCCTAATCCTAATTTAAATTGTTTGCTTATTCCAGATCTGAAAATATTTCATAACGATCAGTAGTTTAATCCTGTGTGCTGGTCTGTGATTTTGGACCTTATGGCTTACATTCGTAATGTCTAAGATAACAGCTGCACACATTTTCCCACTCTACATGGCCCTCTCTTAAAATCCTCATTCCTTAGCCGAACGTGTTATGCCGGCGCAGATTTATTGCAGTGGAAATCAGCCTGTGGTATCTGTTACTTATAAACTCGTACTCTGTTGATCTTCAGTAGGCAAATATTCTCATGAGCCTATGCTAGCTGCAGGGGATCATGAGGATCTATGCCTCTTGCAGTCACTTTTACCCACATTCACATCTGTTCTACGCCGGTAGAGTATCATTGGTTCATGTTTTCATGCCACAACTAAAACATACATTAATTAGCATTTCTCGTTACGTAAATGTTTGATTCTCTCCTGGCGGGGGGATTTATTGGGGATTTTTCTCCATCTGCAATAGGCATAGATTCTCATTAGCCCCTGCAGCAGAATTTACGCCTCAGGCCTGTCTGCACAAAATCAGCTCCAGTTGTTACCTGGACGCACAAGTCTTGACGTTTTAGTGTACGACTTTCCTGTTTTGAACTTGACTCTTGCCTTATTTTAGGAATGTGCGAGAAATTGCCACAAATCCGATTATCTCGGTAGGTTTATTTGTACTTTGTCTTAAAATGTTTGATCTCAGAGGGAGGGAGATTATTATTGGGTGCTGGTTTGTGATTTTAGGTCTTACGGCTGTAGAGCCGTAAGGTCCTGAATCACAGACGAGCACTGTACCCTTAGGTATGCAAACTTGCAGACCAGCGCGGAGACGTAGGGTTTAACTCATTCTACCCCATCACCGAAATCCCCAAATGTTGCCGTCGTCCTTTGAACACTGCATTGCAGTGCAGGACACACATCGACCATGATAGTTCAAGGGTGATGCCAGAATAGCTTGGCGCCCATAGGCGCCAAGCTATTCTGGCGTCACCCTTGAACTATCACGGTCGATCTTTATCTTGCTGCGGTGTGTCTGGGGTAGAATGAGTTAAAATCACAGTTCAGTACACTTGCGAGCATGAGTGCGATTACCCAAAGAAACATTGAAACATTTTTGGGGGCTTTCATTTACGAGTGCACGTAAGCGTGTACATAGAGTATACTTTGAAAGTTAACCTTTTTAGCCCCAAGGTCCCATTTCTCAAATTTTGCAGGTGTTGCCTAATGACTATGTACCAGTTGCAGGAGATGGATTGACCATGATAATTCAAGGGCAGTGGCAGATTAGCTTAGCGCCTTAAGGCGCCAAGATAATCTGGCACTACCCTTGAATTATCATGGTCATTCTATCTCCTGCTGTAGGGACTCGGGACTAAATGGGTTAACAGAAAAGGTGTTAGTGTTAGCGCTGTGTTAGGCTTTCTCTCACAAATATCGGTGTGATGTTCTGCGATTTTGGACCCTACCACTTACAGCCGTAAGGTCCAAAGTCACATACCACAACACACTTCTGCAGTGGAAGCTTGCATTTAAGAACCATCATGTACTATATTTACCTTCTCTCCTTCATGTGCGAGGGAATAGCCGTATGCGTGTATGTTTAATTTCCACAGCGACTCCAGAACTGTATTGCGCATTGCGACCTGACTCGCTGGTCAGGAATGCGTCACAGTAGGCCTTCGCCTTGATATATGAGACATTGTGACAAACCTGCAAGGTCACCCGAAGAAACAGAGCCAAAACCACCATACAGTGATCAACTGAAAGAAGTGTAGACGATCGTGAGCCACTCGGTAAAGTTTGCAATCCAGACCAATAAATTGAGTTGTAACTGTGTTTTCTAAGCTTGTTTCTTTCTCCGTTGGGTTCTTCTCGGTGAGTTCGCCGAGGCGCATGAACGTTTGTGCATCTTGTCTGCCTTGTTTACACCTGTGTCCAAAGGAGAAACTTTTCTGTCTGCTGTAACCTCAGAATTACAATGTTTGGTTGCCATGCCGTCTTGTTCATGCATCCACCGGTAGTATGAACAGTACCGGTGGCTACATGCACAAGGGGGTTAATTTCACAATACCGGTGGCCACATGCACAAAGGTTAAAATTCTTTAATATTTTGCTGTCAGTTTCCATGGAGAGCGAGCGGTGGCTTGGCCTACATTGGGAGTCGGGGTCGGCGTGTGTGCCAGGGATGGACGAGCAGACGGAGGAACTGCACGAGAAGTTACGGGCCTTGAAGGAAGAGTTGCAGAAACTGAACGAACCCGGAACCAGACTGCTTTTTGTGAGTACCTTTTACACATTTTTCCAATGCGCAAAAAGCCATTGGGCTCGATGGCCATTGCGCACTGGGTTGTGTGTTGTTTGTTTGTCTTGTTGGCATTCTCCTAGCTGTCTGTCCGTTTGAGTGTCGTGTTGGTAGGCTGACAGATCTCGCTTCTGTTGGAACATCGTGGACTTGTCCATGTCTCTTGCTACACGTACTTATGTCCATATCCGTTTCTTTTGATGATTCTGTCACGTTCATTTCATTTCATATCGCCCACAAGTGCTTGCTGAACAATAATTTCCCGGCCTTATCTTCCCATTCACAGTCATTCACCGCTGGCTGTTTAATTTCCCATAAGTAGTTCTTGAGGCTTTAGTATTCTTTATCTCAAATGCAGATATTCCGTGGTGAATGGTTTTGAGAGTGATCACACCTCGCGCCCTCTGACAATAAGAAGAGATATGATCTTGCGCCCTTATTACAATACAATACAATACATTGCAATACAATACAATACAATACATTGCAATACAATACAATACATTGCAATACAATACAATACAATACAATACATTGCAATACAATAACAGTACAATTCAATACAATACAATACAATATAATAATACTTTATTAATCCCTCATGGGGAAATTCGCTGTCTGCCCATACAACACATGGCATCATCATTCACTCAGTGAAATAATTAAATAACCCATAATTCTGAATTAAAGAGATGAACTGTAACAGACGTATTGTTAACTTTGTAACACTTTTGGCATCAGAAACACTTATAGTGGATTTCCCCTGTGCCGGCTTCTGGTGTCAGCAATGTTGCAGTGAACTACCGAAAGGGCTAGAACTAAAGAACTAAAGAATGGTGACATACACTATCTACTGGTATTACTGTTGAAGAGGGTAACAGCCTGAGGGACAAACGAGTTGGCATAACGTGATGTACTACTTTTGGGTACTCGGAAGTCTGCCACTTCGTTCGATACGTCTGCTGTCAAATTCATATCTAAGTGGATGTGTTTTGTCATCAAGAATGTCAGCCAGTTTGTTCGTAATCCGTCTGTTGTACAGTGCGTCCAAAGTATCCTGTGCCCTACCAATCACCCTGCCCCCTTTCCGGATTACTTTGTTAATACGATCTTGATCTCCTTTACATAATTTCTACCCCAGCACGTCAGTCCAAAAGTTAGAACGCTAACAATGCTGGAGAAGTAAAACATCTGTAAAAGCTGAGAGCTTACATTAAATTCACGTCATTCCCTCTAGAGCGGTCACATCGCCCCCTTAAAACCACACTGTCATTCCTTATATTATATTTAATATAAAATGATAGTGGGCTTTGTTGGCGCAGTGTACATATGGTCGCTCTTCACAAATAAGACAGGTGTCAAAACGCGAGGTATGATCAGTCTCAAATGATAAACAGGTGAACGCTTGTGAAGGGACACTGATCTTGGGGAATTTTTAACACCACGTGAGATCAGAAGTAAAATTCATTAGATTGCATTGACCATTATCTGTGTCGACATCAGCCCATTGGGGCAAGCAATTTTGCGAGTTTCTTTGTCATAACACCTTAAACAGACCATTTGTTTCTGCACGCGGAATAGATTCTCAGGGAGACTGCCGAGTCTGTACATCTGCAAGATATATAGATCTTTATCAGCACCTGGCGACTGCCGAGGCTCACGAGTATCTGTGGGTTTTGTTAGTATACCTATGTCCTTTCCTGCAAACGGAGGGGCATCAGAGTCCATGACCTTCACGGGTCACATTAAAACGTATCCACACTCCGTCTGCAATAGACATAGATCTTCATGAACCCCTGTAGATTGCAGGGGCTCATGAGGATCTATGCCTCTTTCTAACCCAAGTATATCTGTTTTCATATGAGGAGATGGTTGTCTGATGTGCCTCTCTCCGAACTGTGTTTAGTCTTTAACAGTCTCGGTCTGCATAGAGGCATAGATTCTCATGAGCCCCATATAAGTTTCTGGGGATCACGAGAATTATCTGTAATATCATAAACAGAGGGTTGGCTGGCATTCGGCCCTCCTCCGAATTTGTTTGGCCAAGAGAGGACCTAAACATCCCTCTTGACACAAGGGAGACGGCTAACATTGTTGTCAAATGTCTCGGCGTTCGATACAAAAAAATGTTATAAGATTAAAACGGTTCTAGATTTTATACACTCTTCTCCGCTGCTGAGTGTACCTACTGTGTTCAAGGCCGCGGGGGACTGTCACGGATCGTTTGAGCCAAACAAATTTCGCCTGTTTGTCTCAGATAACTTTGTTAGGAGACGTTCTTCAGGACAGCATCACGAACACAAAGTGGTCATTCTTGAACTTGTTTTGTTAAACAAGAATCGGCTGGCTCTCCCGGAAACAACGCTTTCTCCGCTACCCTCGGGAGGCCCTCTAGATGAACTATACGCAGTTGTTCCAAGTCAATCAGTTTTTGCTTGCACTGACAAAACGGGGCATCTAATTTCTCTTACCCCCCCCCCCCCCTCCACTCCCCCAACTCCCCCCCCCCCCCTTTCTGGTTGACCTATTTTTGTCCTCACCTCCATCTTCCTTTCGTCTTTCCGTGACCTTCCCATCCCCTCCCCCCAACCCTACCCCCCCCCCCCCTCCACCCCCGTTCGGTCTTCGTTCACCTGTCCTGTTCAAACCATATCTGGACAGTGGCTCAATATTGACCATGGCCCCAAAGGCTATTATCTGCCGGTGTGTCTGTTTGTCTTTCTGAAATCAGTTCTTCAACGAGACCCTTCCATCTGTAAGAGACATAGATCCTCATGAGAGCTTGCATGTTCCCGGACCTCTTTTGTGGCATTTACATCATGTGTGCCTGTGTGTCCTTCAGAAATCAGCCCCTAAGGCAACCCATTTTGTATTTCAGATGCGAAGGTCTTCGTGCGTACCTGCATCTTCCAGGGGCTATTGAGGATCTGTTCCTCTTGTGACAAGAAGAAGACTAGTATAGTTTTCATCCGTGTTGCAAAACTAGATATGCCTATGCACATACTGCTGACCTTACAAATACTTCCTCCAGCCTTGCCGGACTTTTGACATAACCCTCATAATGTCATTCATGGTATAGTAGTTCTATGAAGATATGTGTGTCTTGTTTGTTTTTGTTTTTGTTTTTTTGTCGTAGTTTTTGTTTTTGTTGGGGGGATGAACCCATTCACCCCCGACACACTACAGAGAAGAGATGGTTCGACCATGATAGTTCAAAGGTGGTGCCAGAATAGCTTGCCGCCTACAGGCGCCAAGCTGTCCTGGCACCACTCTCGAACTATCACGGTCAAGCTATCTCCTAAACCGCAATGTAGTCTTTACATAAATACTTTCGAGAATTGCGACCCTAGTGTTCAGTGTGTTAACCTGTGATGGTTTCAGAAACATAAAATCTTACCGCCGGTAGTGAAGTGCTTCAGGATCTGCCATCTTGCCTAAGGCCATTTATGTCTGCTCTCGGTCTGTGTACACTTTTGGCTTCTGTACGTCTACCCAAAGGCCCCTGGGCTTAACTTTGATTTGTGGGGAGCAGGCAGCGGTCAAGTGTCCCCCGTTTCTTGTCATTCTTGCCCTTTCGTCAGTTTTTGAACATCCAGACGAGCCAGTATTCGGCCAGTTTTCTCAATATAATCGTGGAGACACGTACTCTCAGAATAGCAGCAAGCAATAAGTGAAGTCGGTTGAGTCTCTGATCTTTATTACACAGTTACTCACTGAGTTTCCTGAGTAACAAGTGACTATACTCATCAAGAAACTTGAGGCAAGGTAAGAATTTCTTTCACATTTTGACTAGGGCAGTTGTACTGCGGCGCAAGTAGTTGTGATCACGAAGATTTCTCATTTTGCCCAGGTACTGCGGAGCAAGCTTGACACGAGGCAAAAGCACATGTAGACTACACACTATAGGGTACACTGGATGTCTCCCTCGATTCGCTACCGCTATCAGCGGTAGCGACTCGAGGGAGACAACCAGTGTGACCATAGGGAGGGGGCGGGGGCATTTACTTTATACTTAGTCTTTGTCTTTGGCTTATTACTGCTGTGTTTTACACATGCATCAGGAAGACGCTATAGCGGGAAGCATGGCCAAGAGATATGTTAAATTCTGTCGTCACTCAGTCCCCTCTCCCCTTCCCCCTACCCCCCCCCCCCCTTCCCCTTCCCCATTCCGTCTTTTGATTTCAGACATCTGAGTATACATTTGAAATGTTCCACCACCACGATAAACAATGAAACTAGAAAAAAATACAAGTGCATTAGACACCGTTGCTAAACACGAATAATGTGCATAGTGTCACAGTTTCGGCTGTGTGTAGTTATCTGAAAACCGAGTAAGTTTGAAATTTTCAGTTTCTTTCAAAGAAGGCATCCGTTAGATCAGAATCAGAGAGGAACGACACGATATGTGGGTCGCTCAACCAGCCAAGTCAAAGCTGAAGACTGGACACCAGTGCAAGAGACAGATAGTTCAAGACTGGTGCCGGTATAGCTTGGCGCCGGAGCGCCGAGATATTCCGATACCACCCTTAAACTATTATGGTCGGCCCATGTCTTGTTGTAACGCGTTAGAGCTTAACTGGGTTAACTTCTTGACTGCTGCTGCAGGTACCATCAGAGGCTAATCAGCTGTGTCAATTTGTGTCGTCATGGCGCTTTGTTCAGCATTGGCACTCGCTTGCCCGACCTTCCCGAACATGGTCTTGACCGTCTCCTTGAACTTTGACCCCATAAAGTAGAAGATAAAAAAATTAATTGAACAGTTGATATAGGCGCACAACTCCGTCACACTCACCATGAACACGAAAGTATTGTACTGTCGACCGTTAAGACTGATGTCCGGAATCCAGAGAATCATCAGTCGAAACACAACTCCTGGCATAGTAGTGATCACGAACAGAATGGACATTCCCACTAACATCCGGGTCAGAGCGACTTCCTTCGAGCTCATACTTGCCGATGATGTCTTTTCTCGCCATGACGACATTTGCTTGAGTTTGATGACGGTGACGGCGGTGCATATCGTCACGGTGATGACAAAGAGTCCAGGGAGAGCGAATCCGTAGACAACCCCGTCCAAAACGTCGATGATGTGTCGGTTGTCGAGGTAGAACTTTCTAGGGACAATTTCAGGGGATATGATTTTGGTTATCGGGTTGTATGTACAGGCTACGCTCCACCGGGTCCCAACGACGAAAAACCCACCAACCGTGACCAAGAAACCCAAAAACGTAATAACCGCAACAGTTCGTGTCCTTATAATTGTTTGGGCGCGAAAAGGGCTCACCACACAAAAGCACCGATCGCAAGCTATCAGCATTGTCATGAAGCCAGATGCCCACAAAAAGCCATACATGCCGGCCAAGTAATTGTTAAGGACGATCTGAAAGAGGGGGCCCCTTCTCGCAGATTTTGTGATTTCCAGATAAATCCTGTCGGCGTACAGAAAAAAATTTATGGCCATAAAGACCAGATCCGCGAATGACTGGAAAAACAGGAGGAGATTAATCCTGTCCTTCATTCCCTGCTTGTAGAATGCGATCATATTGATGACGTTGGTGGGTGCGCTGATAAGAAAGAACCCGTTTAGAAAAACGACAGCGACGATCATGTCAAACATTTGCTCTACTTCCTGGCTGATGGTGTTGGCGGGGTTGTCCCAAGGGACGAATTGTCCGATCTTGAGTACCACACACCCAGGAGGAGCCGTAGACGCATTCGATGTGATGTTTGTGTCGATTGTCGTCAGGCTGTAGGTTGTGATATCTTCATAATAGGTCGCGGAGACGTCAGTGGTGCCGGTGATGTGATGGGTGGTTGTGATGTCATAGAAGGTGGGGTTGTTGGTGGCGGTGACGCCATATGCGTTGGTGTGGGTAAAGGTGTTGCTGGTATCTTTTGCCATCATATTTAAAAGAATGCGTGAAAACACGTTCCCAATTTGTCGTCTTTTAGTTCGTTCTTTTATAGACTGCAAGAAATAGGATGCTGTGTGTCTAAGTTCGTTAGTAAGCTTTCCTGTACCTTTTATATATTTTTGAAGATAATCACTCAAACAAATATTTTTCCGGTCCGTGATTGGCTGTCCTGTGGAGGCACAGACAGTAAGTGAGATTTTCATTGTAATTACAAGGAAAATCTCGCTTTTCACAAACATAGTCCAGAATAAATATGTGTAGATCACTTACACTTTTTAAATGTTAGCTACGACTACTACATGAATAATAGAAAAGTGGAATTCAGAACTGGTCATATTCGTATGGTAAGTATCGTTACACGGAGGGGAAAATGAAGTGTGTGTGTGTGTGTGTGTGTGTGTGTGTGTGTGTGTGTGTGTGTGTGTGTGTGTGTGTGTGTGTGTGTGTGTGTGTGTGTGTGTGTGTTTTACTACAAATACTTTAGTGTTATCTTTCATTTTTGTCAAGTGAATAATTGACTCAAGTGAATAATTGGCTAAATAAGGCTGGCACAACCGACGATCTGCTACTGTCGAGTTTTTTTCCCCAGTAAAGTGAACAATTCCTTAGGTGTAATATTATTGGCGCTTGCAAAATATTCGTACTTTAATTAGACTGCATTGATTTCAGGGTAGCACGGATACACAACATCGGAAAAGGCGGCTTGGAACAGATGACATTATTTATTTTCCAGTTTGGGATGTTTGACTTTATGGTAGATTTGTTCATAATTTTTCATTAAGTAACATCTGGTTTAATTTTCCTCACTCGTGTGTGTTTTGCGTAAATGATGGGTGTATATGTGCGTACGTGCGTGCGTTGATGCGTGTGTGTGCGTGCTTGTGTGTGACAATATTTCTAAATATTTGCGTCAGTTATCTTTATATTACAGGAACGCGAGCATTTGAAGCGGCCTGCTGCAGGCAGTAAAGGTTTCACAATTCTTAACCCTTTCCATCCTTACACACTATAGTGCTGAACGAAATTGACTATGATAGTTCAAGGGTAGTGCCAGAATAGCTTGGCGCCTGAGGCGCCAAGCTATTCTGGCACCACACTTGAACTAAATGGTTGATCTGTCTCCTAAACTGTAGTGTAGTCGTCATAGGACAATAAGAAAATTTGAGAAACAAATTCAGCCTCGGGATGTAATGGGTTAATATATCCGTTATGTATGTTCTTCATATGTTACAGTACTGCTGCAAAAAGGGACTGATGTAAACTTAGGAGGTTTGAACGTAAAACAAAAGACTGTTCTGCTCTTTTTCTCTCCATTAACTCTGGAAAATTCCCTACATGCGTACCTGGTCAACAGAAAACATTTTCTGTGTGCATACTAACATGGGCTGTGAAAGGAAGGGGAGAGAAACATTGCATCGGCGAATGTTATCAATTAAAGCCCACCCTGGAGCTTTTCGCTTTAAGTTAATCATTCATATCCAGAGAATTGTTTTAAGGTGTGGTATTGATTTGTTCCATATCTACATACTTCATCTATATTTGCAGTACTTTTGGAAATACTGATGTTAACTGTTCGCACGCATTAAGACAATAGCAATGCAAACAAACGCATTAAAACAAGTACCTATTTCCTCATGCAATTATCCAGTCTTAGACTTAGCTCTTAAAAGAACATTCACTATTTGTGTAAATAGATCAGCTAGATGCACAGATTGCAGCTGCGGGGGGCTCATGAGGATCTATGCCTCTTGCATATATACGATATCTCTTTCAATAAATATCAGGGTAAGTCTTGTCCGCATTTTGATTGTTTCTTCGATGTTTTAATTTCTATAATCGCTTTTTTTTTTTTTTTTCGTTTTGATATCTATATTCTGGAGCTTCCGCGTTCGTCATTTCTAGATGGGGCGGGGTGTGGCAGACAATGAGGGAAAACGTTTAGGATTGGAATGAGGTACATAGAAACACAAGACGTCGGGTCGCGCACAATAGCGTTTTTCACTCAGCCTGGACAGAAATGTTTCTCCCTGTAGCGAAACATCTATGGGCCCACTGCGGCCGTCGTGGGCCCGAGAATCTTTGCTTACTTGGGCACAGCTCGGACTGCACGTCAGTAGGGACAAGACTCGGACAATGAGAGTGATCCAGTACAAGAAAACATCACCGCACTACAGGGGAGAAAGCCTAACAAATAAAAGTTTAAACAGTGTAGAGCAGGTGACCTACCTGTGGAGTGGTGTCAGCAGCGACAGAGGATACAGACCTGCATATTCCAACAATAATTCAGATCAAAGTGTGTCTGTAAAATGCAAAGTAAATCCCCGAAGATTTAAAAACGCGCTTAGAAAGGACAAATACAACACAGATTTGCTGTACTTGTCCTTTCTATTTTCTCTGAGAATATGAAAGGCTACAACAGCATTCACGTATCTCAGACGTATATGGACATCACGGGCAATCTGCGTGAAGGCAACGCAACGCATCTCAGTTCAACACCAACGTCGAGAACGTGCTTCTATATGCCTTTGAGACGTGGCGCACCACCAAATCATACGCACACAAGCTGCAGACGTGTCAAAAGATGGCTGAGGTACATCTCCGTATGACGTGGCAAGACAAAGTCAGCAGTGAGGAACTTTGGAGGAGAGCAGGATAGGAACCGTTCGACATACAAATAAAGGAACGGAAGAGGCGCTGGCCGTGGGCCACTCTCAGAAATCCACCCTCCAGCTTAGTCCGCTTTGCTGCCAAATGGAAACCACCAGGAAAACGCTAGCATACAAGACCACGGACTACACGGATATAACCCAGCAGATGAGGAGAGCACTGGTAGATACACCAAACATGCCAAGAGAAATTACTCAACGCTGGACAAACAAACAGTTAGACCCAGGGGATCTAACTGTTTGTTTGTCCAGCGCTGAGTAATTTCCCTTGGTATGTGTACACGGATATGCTCTACCGAAGTATACAAGCAGAAGCTGGGATACTGCTGGGATAGCTATATGGTGTGATAGCCGGGATAGAGCGAAGTGACGGGGCCTGGACGACTAACGCTCCTTCAAGAGTACAAAGGTTTAACTCATTCTACCCCAGACACACCACATCAAGATATGGATCGACCATGATAGTTCAAGGGTGATGCCAGAATAGCTTGGCGCCTATGGGCGCCAAGCTATTCTGGCATCACCCTTGAACTATCATGGTCGATCTGTGTCCTGCACTGCAATGCAGTCTTCTGAGGACAACGGCAAAATTTGAGGATTTCGGTGTTGAGGTACAATGAGTTAAGTCCAAAAAGTCACAGAGAAACACTTTTTTTTTATATAAACAATAAGAAGGAAACTTGACCTTCCTTCACTTTTGTGAACATCCCAGTAAGCAAAAGTCCTCGGCCCCACGGCGGCCGCAGTGGACCCGTGCACAGAGTGGGCCCACTGCGGCCGCCATGGGGACGAAGACTTTTTGCTACTGGGGATTGAGACGGGTTACTTTTTACCATTTTTCTGAGAAAAAAAAATCGGGATTACCCACTAGACGGAATGCTTCAAGTTGAGTTGAATCAGAGAACTTTTGTACACATAATTTTTTTTGTATCTACCCATTCTTTGAGAAATCGTGGAGATGCCACAAAATAAACGAAATCAGTTGATTCACGCAACTTCATTACTTGTTTAGTCATCAAGAAAAGTGAAGTAAGGTGAGAGTGCTGTTTTTGCACATTTTATCACTAGTACAGTTATGTTTAGTACATTTTGCTGTGATATGATCGAACATTTTTCTCTGCGTGCATACTGCTCTCAATAAGTTAAGGACCACCTTTTAAATTTGTAATGATTTCAAACAAGCAGCTGTGAAAACATTTAACCCTTTGCGTGTCGCTAGCGGTTTTTGTCGCGATGATTCCTGCAAGATTTTGTCTGGAGCTTTGACCCTTTGCTTGTCGGTAGCGACTTTTTTCTCTCGATGATTCCTGTAGGAATCATCGCGACTAAAACCACTACCGACATGCATAGGGTTAACATTTTACAGTGGTGCTTATTTGAAATCATGGACATTTGTCAGGGTGGCCATTCATTTATTGTAAGTACATGTAGTATACAAGCCGCTTAAATATAGTCAGCAACTTAATATAGTCAGCATCGAAAGTGATTTGTTTTTCATTTTATTTATTTTGTTTATTACAAGAAGAGATGTGTTTAGTACTTGTTGTGATATGATCGGGCATTTTTCTCTCTGCGTATACTCTGATGAGCAAAATAAATGCGACATTTTTGGAATCCAGTCATCAGAATGCGACATTTTTGGAATCCAGTCATCAGAATGCGACATTTTTGGAATCCAGTCATCAGAATGCGACATTTTTGGAATCCAGTCATCAGAATGCGACATTTTTGGAATCCAGTCATCAGAATGCGACATTTTTGGAATCCAGTCATCAGAATGCGACATTTCTGGAATCATCGGAAACACTTTAGTGTTTCCGATGATTCCAGAAATGTCGCATTTCTTTTGCTCGTTGTTGCTATCCAATGCAGCTTGAATATATATGTAGTCAACTACTAACTGTAGTCATCAACAGAAGTGATATAGGAGTCTCACATTTTATTACAAGGACTGTCTTATTGCAGTAGATTTGCCAAGATATGAATTCATATTCCTCGATCTGCCCTGCCCTGTTACTTGTCATGTACATTACGCATTGTTGTCGTGGGCTGGCGATTTGCAGGGGTCTAATTGTTAAGTGTTTGTCAGACGTTGAATGTTCCCCTATCCCTGCCAACGTGCGTACGTTTGCTGAAATCCGTGTTCACTGAACGAACAAAAACCACAACGGCTCAAAGAACATGACACAAAGGTCTCAGCAAGAGGCACAGATCCTCATGAGTCCCCGCAGTTGTGGGGGCCTATAAGGATCTATGCCTATTGCAGTTAGATCGCGTTCACCCTTTCTCGGCAGTGAAGGGGTTACGCGTATAAGACATCGTGAGATACGCTCTGGTGTCTGAAATGTCACGTTCGGCACAACGTTGTCTGGTCCACTCACTATCAGCACCCGAAGCTAAGAAAGGGGCCGGCACACACGAATCTTGGCACACTTTCTGCTCGCATGAAATGAATATTCCTTTTATTGTAAATCTCACTCTTGTGGTCTTAAAAGCTTCTCCGTAGGATAAGACTTTAAAACGACCCAAGTGAGATTCTCGGTATCGCATAATTTATGTAGCGAAGTGCAAATCTATGTGTCAGATAGAAGGTCGGCCGGTTTCATCTATCAGGGCGACACATTAATTTTGTTAAACAATCTGATGAAAGTCTTTCCTGGTATATATTATATTGAGCAACATTTTGCTTGATATTATGCCGATAACGGGCAGATGTGATTACGAGACCAGAATCAAAATGTCCGAGTCGTAAGACGAGGACTTTTGATTCGAGTCAAGTAATCACATCTGTCTGTTTATCGGCACTATATCAAACAAAACTGTTGCTCGGTATAATTGTATAAAACAAAACTGTGTCTCGCATCATTCATTTTGCGGCTGATTAAGGTGTTCAGACAAAACACATGAATGGCAGATGACTGCATATCGCTGTCGAATCAAGTTCATAGATTTCGTCTGACTATGGAGGCATCAATGCACTGTATAACCGTGCGCGTTACTGAGTAAATTCTACTTGTAACTAGATTACGCATAATTGCGGAAAATGCCAGCAGGTTTGTTTATTTAGTTATTTTCGCAGGTTGTCGATATCACCAGCTTACTGTACATATCGTCACAATTTCACTTGTCAGTCCAGCGACTCGCACGTTTCCTGGCGTCTTTTCCCCGTTCGTGTTTGTGTATAGGATATACATTTCCAGTGTTCATACACACTAAGAAGTATTGCATTACTACTACACCTAAGGGGCTTGTTAATGTTGCAGTATGAGCATATTTCGCGTTTCCGTTTCGAAAATGCAAGTATCATGAAGATCGAGTCTTTTTGGCGCGCAAAGGATTTGGGGAAGGAAAGTATATCAAAAAAATTCATGAATATTAATTTGCTTGTTATACAATATATCAATACATGTGTCAAAGAATGGAAAACTTTATGGGGTGGGTACATTATATTATACTGAGCAGCATTTTGCTTGATATAGTGCCGATAACAGGCAGGTGTGATAATGAGACCCGAATCAAAATGTCGTAAGACGAGGACATTTGATTCGGGTCAAGTAATCACATCTGTCGGTTATGGGCACTATGTCAAGCAAATTGTTGCTCAGTATAATTTACGGGGGAGCTGGGTGGCTCGGTGGTAGCGCGTTCGACTCTCGTCCAAAAGGCATTGGGTTCGAACCCAGCTGGGGTCAAAATTTGTACAGGCCTCTTTTCGATGCCCCGTCTCTGAAATCACCTTCGTGGTGGACAAAAGACGTTAATACTAATAATAATAATAATAATAATAATAATAATAATAATAATAATAATAATAAAGGAGATTTGTTAAGCGCTTATTCTAAAAGTAGCTCTAAGTGCTGATACAATGAAAAGGCTAACAGCTAACACGCACACACACACACACACATCGTACGCACACACACACACGCACGCACGCACGCACACATACACACACACACACATACACACACACACACACACACACACATACACACACACGTGACCGTGGTGATGAATTGTGCATGGCTGGGGAAATGAACTAGTGAAAAGCAGCGTTGTAGAGGTGGGTTTTGAGAAGTGATTTATATGAGGAGATCGTTTGACAGGGGCGGAGAGGCTGTTCCAAGTGGCGGTATGGAGCCAAGATGGGACCGCCACGTGTTTTACATCTGAAATTGGGAAGGCGAAATTTACGTGTGTCAGAGGAAGAGCGGAGGTGCGAAAGGTTAAGCCCTAAACCTTTAACGTTTTCATAATTTATATCCCCAGTCCAAAACAAAACTCGCGTCATTCATTTTGCGGCTGATTGCGGCGTTGTTCAGACAAAACACGCTAATGTCAGACGACTGCATATCGCTGTCGACTCGGCGCATAGATTTCGTCTATGAAGACATCGGTGCTTTGTATAACCGTGCGTGTTACTGAGTAAATTCTACTTGTAAGTTGATCACGCATAATTGCTGAAAATGCCAGCAGGTGTGTTTATTTTGTTCTTTTTTCATGTTGTCGATATCGGCAGCTGTCATCTCGTCAATTTCACTAGTCAGTGCAGCGACAGGCGTCTCGGCTGGTTCTCCGTTCGTGTGTGTATAGGATATAAATTTCGAGCGTCCGTACACACTAAGACGTGTTTCATGTTAATGTTGCAGTGTGAAAATATTTCTTGTTTCCGTTTTGAAAAGTAATGCGAGTATCATCAAGATCGCGTCTTCTTGGCGCGTGTTTGATTTTGAGAAGGAAAATATATCCAGCAAATTCATGAATATTAATTTGCTTGTTATACAATATATAACTACATGTGTCGAAGAATTATAAACTTTATGGAGTGGGTACATACTACAATAATAATACTGAATTTTTTTAAAGACGATTACTTTCGATAGAGCACATCTTTTATGCTTTTAACACTGTAACTCGCAAGACGCAACATGGGCGATAAATAGGTGGTGATAGCTCGATGGTGGTGCAGAGCAGCCTTGCGCCTTGAGACGTCAATCTGTTCTGGCACCACCCTTGAAATATCATGAGCGATCGATCTATTGTCAGGGCTGAATGTTTTATTGAAATGTTTTAATTTCAGGTGTCACACCGCTATGTTTAGCATTGCTTCTCGCGCGACCATTCATCCTGAACATGGCTTTGACCGTCTCCGTGAACTTTGACCCAATAAGTAGAAGATGAAGAAATTAACCCTTTACGTCCTAAGGATTAAAGTATCGTTTTAAAAAAGATATCCTGTATGGTCTATGTCACATTTCTGGAGACAGATCGACCATGATAGTTCAAGGGTGGTGTCGGATTAGCTTGGTGCCTACAGGCGCCAAGCTATTAAGACACCACCCTTGAACTATCATGGTCGACCACATCCTGTTGTGGCATCTCAGCGTTTTAAGGGTTAATGGAGCGGTTGACATAGGTGCACATCTCATTTAAAGACACCATGAAGCATTGTACTGTTGGGCGCTGAGACTGATGTCAGGGATTCAGAGAATCATGAACCGAGACGCCATCCCTGACGTCAGTCAAATCACGAACAGAATTGACGTTCCCACTAATATCCGAGTCAGAGCCATTTTCTTCGACGTCTTAATTTCCAATGCCGATGACGTCTTTTATCGCTATGCCGTCATTTGCTTGAGTTTGGTGACGGTGACGCCGGTGCATGCCGTCACGACGATGACGAGAATGCCAGGGAGGACAAAACTGTAGACACTGACCCCCGTCCAAAATATCAATGATGCTACGATTGTAAAGGCAAAACTTTCTTGAGACAGCTTGAGGGAATTTGGCTTTGGTTATCGGATTATACACGCTACGCGCCAGCAGGTACTGACAACGAAAATGTTTTACCGCCACTGTTCTTCTAGTGACTTGGTAAACTATATTACAGAGTAATTCAGTTTACTGACTGAATATGGTTAACAAGTGACTATACTCATCAAGAAATGTTAGGCAAGGTAAGATATATTTTTTCCACATTTAATAACTAGGACATTTGTGTTGTAGTACACGTAGTTGTGGTAACGATGATTTCTCACCTTGTCCACATATTCAGGGTATTTAGACAGGACTACGCCTGTGCACGTAGCAGAGATAAGGACTACGTCCCGTACGACCCACTAGGCTGCAATTTATGCTTGGATCAGCCCAAAATGTAAGTCAATATTGTTCATGTTTAGCATCCTCTAGCTGAAAATAGATTGGCGCACCTGTAGCTAGTAGCTAGTTGCAGAGATAAAAATGTGGCCGCCATCTGTCATAATTTGATGAAATCCGCGAGATTTAAGTGTGCAAAATTTGATCGTGTCCGATTCGTCAGGCCAGATTCTGCTGCTTAGCTGCGTCTACACTACACTAAATATACGTGTCAACATTCTTGTGGGTAGTACAAATGACAATAAGTGGTTAGGTTAGGGAATTTTAGTGTCCTTCGAACTGAAAAAGGTTATTTGATGTTGGGACTACGCAGTGCAAAAGACGATCTCGGTTGTTCAGAAATGGCCTACGGTGTGAAGGATTTGGGACTACACTGTGCACACGACAGAAACAGGAAACATAATCTTGTTTGAAATACTTGCAGTGCAACTAGTAGGTATGACATTACAAAACAAAAAATTAACATTTGAAGTAAAGCAGATATGATATTTAGGCGAATGTGTATTATGCAAATGTGTATTATGTAAAATAAATTATATTTGCAAAACAACAAAATCGGTAAAAACATGAAGATGTTACCAGCTTTTCTTTTTTAAGTCCCTTCTATTTATAGAAGGGACTTTTGAGGATGGTATGTGGTGGGCGAATTAACAGCATGTCAATGATGTCAAAGGTGGGCAGGCCTAAACCTCTGACAACTGAAGTAACAAGATAAAAATTACGTCAGGTCTAGTTACACTAACCTCGTTGCTGAACGTACATTTGGCACGACAGGCCATGTGTGTGTGTGTGTGTGTGTGTGTGTGTGTGTGTGTGTGTGTGTGTGTGTGTAGACACGAGAATCTCAGATCATTGCTGTATGCAAAAGCTTGAAACTTCGCGAAATACTTTATTTAAGGGGTCGCTAAGACAGCCTCCGAGCATGTTGTAACTGGATGTCTCATTGAAGATATGAAAGACCGTTTATAGAAAGTCGGTTGACCCAAATTAGAGTCCGTAATGTTTGTCATATTTACTTGAAATTTTGGATATAGTTGTTCGTGTTGATCCGCCTCATATAAAACAGTCAACATTCCAGCCGGGGTATTTTAGCAAAGCAAAATGCATTCTGTCATAACGGACACTTTTCCTTTGCCTCTATCGTACTTTTCTTTTCCCCAGCATGTATCTTTATTTGACCTTTTAATGGAATTTCAACTAGTTTTTGACAGTATTTTACTGTATATTAAAATCACACAGAATAAGAGTAACAATTCAACGTAGGCTGAGGGGCAGCGATTTTTGCACAGTGTAGTCCCACATTCTTCACACCGTAGGCCATCTCGGCGCAAATTTCGACCATTCCTGTACATCGTAATCCCAACATCAGGCACCCTTTTCAGCACGAAAGAGACTAAAATTACCTAAGTTAAACACAGAATACCACTTTTACAACCCGCAATAATGTTGACAAGTGCATGTAGTGTAGTGTGGACGCTGTTTTGCAGCAGAATCTGTCCCAAAGAATCGGACACGTTATCGATCAAATTTTGCACACCAAAAGGTAACCATTTTCTTCAAATTATGACAATTTCCCGCCGGCTTTCGAAATTCTGCAAAGAGCTGCAGGTGTGCCAATCTATTTGCAGCTAGCAGATGTTTGAAATGAACACCATCGACTTATATTTTGTCAGATACAAGCATAAATTGCAGCCTAGTGGGTCTTTGGGGACGTAGTCCCGCCTTTCACACCGCTGTAGTCCTGTCTACATACCCTGATATTGCGAAGCAAGCTCGACACGAGGCAAAACAAACAAACCAAAAATGAATAATAATTTTAAAAAATATATAAATAACTTTATATAGTCTACACACTATAGCGTACACTGGTTATCTCCTTCGATTCACTTCTGCTGTCAGGGAGGAGGCAGCCGGGGGGTGGGAGGCATTTATTTTATGCCTAGTCTTTATCGATGGCTTATACTACGTTGTTTTGCGCATGCATCATGAAGACACTATAGCGGAAGGTATCTCCCCCCCCACCCCCCCTGTAGCTTTTACGTCTTTTCAAACCCCCACCGCGCACCCACCCCCCTTTTTAATTCCGTTTTTTGTTGTTGCTTGTTTGGTTGGTTGTTGTGGCTATTTTGTCTACCGTATTGAACATTCGGTAACCTTTGAAATGGGGCTGGTTGGAGGGCGCTCCATAGAACGCACACGATGTGCTGGGCGGGCTGACCCCGCATTCTGGCAGAGAAGTAACAAGATAAAAATGACGTCACGTCTAGCAATGCAAACCTTGTTAGAGAAGGTATTTTTAGCGCCAAAAGCCGCGCGCACGCGTATATATATACACATATATATATATAGTGTGTGTGTGTGTGTGTGTGTGTGTGTGAGACAGCGGCTAGAGCCCATATTTGCGGACAGACAAGCTTGAAACTTTAGGATATTTTGCCTACGTGAATTCTCCCAAAGCATTTTTTTTTTTAATTACTTCATACGTTGACAAGAAAATGGCCGTTTCACCAAAAACCGGTTGATCCGCATTTGAGTCCATATTTTTTGTTATTCTTACTAGATACTTTGCATACAGCTAGATTAAAGGGAGATATAGAGTGAGTTCGTAATCCAGCGTTGTACCTCTTCAACATTTGAATAATAATTAATTCATTTTTGCAAGTTTTGGATCCACTATATACAACAATCAGCCCTGGATGAGGCTGTGTGGAACAAAACAGTCAGCCCTGGGAGAAGCTGCGTGCCTTTCGGATGAGTGACGTGAAACCTCAATTTCGTCACTGTGCACACGGCGTCATGAGACTAGCGATGCCATGACGTCAAGCTTATATTGACGTCATTTTGCTGCTCGTGCTATTCTTCTTCAGAATTCCTGTCGCTACACGAGCCAACAGAGCGTACTGATGGAGGGAAGCGCTGCGTGTCCGTCTTTATTTGTATGCGCTGGCGTGCGTGTTGATAAGATGTTGGCTTAGAGAGGAGGGAAGTCGATCAGAAGGATACGCTTTAAGATATGAACAACTCTGAATGTTCCTAAAAGAAAAACACATGTGAGCTTCAAACAATACGTTAGACTTTGGGACGAAATCCTCATCTTGTTTAAATTTCAGACATTTGACCATAAATTTGAAATTTACCGCCGCCACGATAAACAGTAAAACAAGAAAAAAATACAAGTACATTAGACGCCGTTTCACAGACATACGTGTCGCAGTTTTAGTTGTGTGTAGTAATTGGGGTCGTTCAACCCGTGTGAGTTTTTCAGCTTGTTTCCACAGGAGGTATCCTTTAAATCAGAATCAGTGCGGAAAGGCACGATATGTAATTCGTTCATCCGGCCACATCAAAGCTGAATAATGCATACCAGTGCTAGAGACAGCGACTATGATAGTACAAGAGTGGTGCCGGCTGAAATGTCCTTGCGGTGGAGGCGCCAAGCTATTCTTGAACCACCCTTGAACTATCCATCTTTCGTTGTAGTGGATTAGGGCTTACAGGGTTAAACCCCTGACTACTCCTGGCGATACCATTCGGCGTACATGTCGCGTTAAGGGCTAAGCAACTGTCGGTTTTATTTGTCATGACGCTTTGTTCAGCATTGGCGCTCGCTTCCCCGCCCTTCCTGAACATGGCCTTGACCGTCTTCTTGAACTTTGACCCCATGAAGTAGAAGATGAAGAAGTTAATGGAGCAGTAGATATAGGCGCACAACTCCGTCACACTCACCATAAACGCGAAAGTATTGTACTGTCGGCCGTTAAGACTGATGTCCGGAATCCAGAGAATCAGCAGCCGAAACACCACCCCTGGCAACGTAGTGATCACGAACAGAATGGACGTTCCCACTAGCATCCGAGTTAGAGCCACTTCCTTCGACGTCATAGTTGCCGATGACGTCTTCGCGCGCCATGTCGTCATTTGCTTGAGTTTGATGACGGTGACGGCGGTGCATGCCGTCACGACGATGACGAAGAGTCCAGGAAGAGCGAAACCGTAGACAACCCCCTCCAAAACGTCGATGATGTATCGGTTGTCGAGGTAGAACTTTCTAGGGACAATTTCAGGGGATATGATTTTGGTTATCGGGTTGTATGTACAGGCTACGCTCCACCGGGTTCCTACGACGAAAAACCCACCAACCGTAACCAAGAAACCCCAAAACATAATAACTACAACAGTTCTTGTCTTTATGATTGTCTGAGCCCGTAAAGGGCTCACCACACAAAAGCACCTATCGCAAGCTATCAACATTGTCATAAACCCAGATGCCCACAAGAACCCATACATGCCGGCTAAGTAATTGTTAAGGACGATCTGTATCAGCGGACCCCTTCTCGCAGATTGCGTGATCTCCAGATAAATCCTGTCGGCGTACAGAAAGAAACACATGGCCATAAAGACCAGATCCGCGAATGACTGGAAAAACAAGAGGAGATTGATTCTTTCCTTCATTCCCTGCTTGTAGAATGCGATCATGTTGATGACGTTGGTGGGTGCGCTGATGAGAAATAGGATATTAAGGAAGACGACATCGACGATTTTCTGAAACATTTGCTCTATTTCCCGACTGATGGTGTTGGCTGGGTCGTCCCAAGGGACGATTTGTCCGATCTCGAGTACCACACACCCAGGAGGAGCCATGAACGCATTCGATGTGATGTTTGTGTCGATGGTCGTCAGGTTGTAGGTTGTGACTCGGAGATTTTCGTCATAGGTCGCGGAGTTGTCAATAGTGGCGGTGATGTGATGCATGCCGATGACGTCAGTAATGTGGCTGACGTCTTTAGTAGCGCTAACGTCATATGTGTTAGTGAGGGTAAAGGTTCCACTGGCACCTTCTGTCGCCATAGTTAATATATGCGTTAAAACACACGTTCACTGTTTCTCGCTTTTCAGTTCGCCCTATCAAAGACTGGACAGAAATCGGATGCAAGTGCAAGCTTTCCTGTAGCTTTTATATTTTTTCAAAGCTAATCACCCAAAGAAATAACTTGTCCGGTCCATGATTGGCTACCCTGGGAAGGCAAACTCTGTAAGCCCGTTTGTAAAAAGCCAGATTTTCATCGTGTTACAATGAAAGTCTCGCTTTTAACAAAATGAACCTGCTGTCCTTTGGCCTTCACAGAGCAGTCAGTCATGCACGGTTGGGACCTTAATCACAGACCAGAATAAATATGTATCGATTACATGCCATTTGATAAGCTTGAGCTACGCACACTGTGTTAATATTTGAAAAATGGAATTGAGAAAGGGAGATTTTTATATTCGTTTGGTAATTGTCGTTTCGCAAAGGGAAAATGCTGTCGTGTGTGTGTGTGTGTGTGTGTGTGTGTGTGTGTGTGTGTGTGTGTGTGTTGTGTGTGTGTGTGGTGTGTGTGTGTGTTTTAATATTTTAAAAAATTCATGTAATATTTCATCAATGTTTGTCAAGGGAATAATTGGCTAGAGGAGAGTAGTACAGTCGACAGTCTACTACTCTGGTGTTGTGTATTTTCCCCCAAAGCAAATTATTGGCGCTGGCAAGACATTCGTATTTTAACGCAATTAGTCCCGAGGCACTACAAGAGGTGATGGATCGACCACGACAATTCAAGGTTAGTGTCAGTTTAGCTTGGCGCCATCGGGCGCTAAGCTTATCTGGCAATACCCTTGCATTATCATGGTCGATCCATCTCTTGCAGCTGATATATAGTCGTTAGATGACCCTTAGAAAATCGTCTGTGGGTTTGAATGAGTTCATTAGAACACCTTCATTTCACTGTTGGGATAAGCAGCATTTAATATGGAGGCCTTGGAACATGCGAAATTTATTTTGGGGATTCCTCAAATGTTTTTCATTATGCTAGATATTTAAGTTTTCATAATTTGTAATTAAGTACCATTTAGTTTAGTTTTATTCGCTCTTGTGTGTTTTGCGTGGTTGTGTGTGTTCTTGCGCGCGCGTGTGCGTGCGTGCGTGTGTGTGTGTGTGTGTGTGTGTGTGTGTGTGTGTGTGTGTGTGTGTGTGTGTGTGTGTGTGTGTGTGTGTGTGTGTGTGTGTGTGACAACATTAATAAATACATTTGTCAACGGGAACGCGAGCATTAACAGTGACCTGCACCAGGCAGTAAATGGTTCACAGCTCTCAATATTTCGTTTATATTTGTCATTTGTGTGTCTCGCAATAATGTTTCAAATAAGGACTAAGGGAAGGAGATTTGTATATAAAACACAAGGCCGTTTTTGCTCGTTTTTCTCCATTCTCATGCAGGGGATATCCGTCGACGCAGGTCATAAAAAACATGTTACGTGTTCCAACTTACGCTGATCGTGAAACAACGGGTAGAGAAGTCTTAGTTGAAGCAAGACAACATTGACAACCCTTTGCATCCGCAAACTGTATAAGTCAAAGCCCACCGTGGAGTGGATCATTTTAAGCTAACCTTTCATATCTATCTCGTGATTTGTACAAGAGATTAATTTGTCAGGCGTGGTATTGATTTCTTTACACATGTACAGACTTGTCCCATATTTGCAGAAGAACTGAAACCAATGTTGACTGTTTGCATGCAATTAAACAATGGAAATGGAAACAAAAGCATTTTAAAATTTAAAGAAACCTAACATATTTTTTTCATTGATTTTCCAGTCCTAGACTTGACAAAAGCTTCTTCATCATTGGTGCAAATTGACTAACCAGATGCATAGATTCTCTTGAGCCCGCGCAGTTGCCGGGATCATGCGGATTTATGATCTTTGATCTCTCATTTGAAATGTATTAATAAACAAGATTTGTCTCGTCCACAGTTTCTTTTTAAATTTCGGTAATTACTTTCTCTGTATACCTCTACTCTAGAGCTTTGCGGTGCTCGTCATTTCAGCTGGATGGGCGGGGTGCGGCAGAAAGCGAGGACGAACGTTTACTGTTTGGGGTAGGGTACATAAAAACATGTCAGTTCGAGCACAATGTAGTGTTTAGATAGCCCTTCAGCATACTTCCCGGAACGCATCAAGGTTGCCATCTGTCACTTGGACTGTTTCTCACCGCAGTAGCATTGATCATGAGCAGGACAACTCAAGGTCACTATGGGGGTCTGCGGTGGACTGTCTTCCATCAGTTAGAGGGTATCTATCCTAGGAAGGCAAAACATAGTCTATTTTATTTATTTAGAGAGAGAGAGAGAGAGAGAGAGAGAGAGAGAGAGAGAGAGAGAGAGAGAAGAGAGAGAGAGATTTTCGATGTGTTGAAGATCTCGCGTTTCACAAAAATATTTTTACTGTCTTTTGCCTTCCTGGGCTGATGTCCACTTAACACCATAGACAAGACAACACGAAGGAGGTTACCCCACTGGACAGGACTGCTTCCCCCAGGCGCAAAACATCTACGGGCCCACTACGGTCTCAGTGGGACCGCGCACAGCTGAACCAGAGTGAACCAGTCCAGCAACAACACAAGCTTCGTAGCGCTGGACAATAAATAGTTTGATTCCATGAGCGTAAGGGTTCATGCGATATAACCGTTTGTTTGCCCAGCCCTGCGTGTGGCTGGGATGCCCGTGGGGGAGTGGGGGTGTGGGTAGCTAGACGTGATAGCCCGGGACAGAGCAAATTGCTGACAGTCTGTGCTGCACCAGGTGTACGAGGGTTCAAATCAAGTAAGCTACATAGAAACACGCGGTATATGTAAACAGTAAAAAGAAACTTGACTTTCCTTCACTGTGTGAACGTTGAGATGGGTTATTTGCTGCTTTTTCTCTCCGGAAATCGTTCTAGAAAGGAATACCCAAAATTTAGCTGAATCAGGAAACTTTTCTGCCAATTTTCGCTCAGACATCGCGGAGATGCTACAAAATATCAGTACACGAAGTCACGTGATGATTCATGAAACGTGATTACACAATCGTTCAGTTTCCTGACATGATAGTCATCAAGAAAAGCGATGTAAGGTGAGAGTGTGTTTCACTTAACTCATTCTACCCCAACACCAAAATCCTTAAATTTTGCCCCTGTCCTCTCAAGACCGCATTGCAGCGCAGGACACAGATCGACCATGATAGTTCAAGGGTGATGCCAGACTGGCATCACCTTTGAACTATCATGGTCGATCCTTATCCTGCTGTGGTGTGTCTGGGGTAGAAAGAGTTAAATACTGAGACGGTTGTTCGGCTAGAGCCGATACTGCAAATAACGTCCAACATAGACATCCTTGCATCACGAGTTTTCTGTGTTGCAACATGAAGGGTAGTGTCTCTAGAGTCTGTAAAAAAAACATCGGCAACATTTTCTCCAGGCAAACACCCTGAAAATGGGTCATATTGCGTAAGACACGTATGCGCGCGGCTCACCTGTCTGCCAATCATTTGCATAATAACAGTGCCATTTTCCTCAGAGACTATTAAGACCAGTGACATAAAACTTTGCACAAAGACGGGATGTGATGTATCCGTTATAATATCGCATTTTAATTTGACCTCTTTTCAAGGTCAAGGTCAAATAAATCAGACCGTATGGAAAATTATGGCCATATTTATGTATTTATAAGAGGGCGCTCGATATGTGTCGGAATGCTCCCCATCTAAAGGAGTAGAGTCTTCAAATGCAATGTTTTCCTAAACAGCATGATTATATTTCTTCTAACAGTACACAATTTCAAATGCCTACGACATACGGCTGTTTAGATAATGACTTTGAAAGTATCTCCTAGTGTCTCCAAGATGTAGCTGTTCGTGATAACGTAAAGAGAAACATCAGGTCGTCTTGTTTTTTTGTAGGGGCGTATGAGCCTACTCTAATGCCAAAACGTTGATTGGATTCATTGTATTGAAAACGGGTATGCAGGGTCTTCCAAATTATACCCCTACTATTATTGTTAACTCATTTAAGGACACAGCCCTTTAAAAGAGGGAACCAAGCAGACATCTGAACTAGATTGTGAGATACAGTAATGCGATAGGATCCAATCGGGAGGAGCAGACATGATCCAAGTCAGACACGTGAGAGGTAAACAGCGAACTTAACAAGGGTGACCCCATCACATCGCCGTCAAGTGGAAAACGGGTAGGGTTGTTTGGTGTCGGGTATTTTGAAGTAATTCAGTAGTGATGGCCCGAAACTGTTACTGGACACCTCCAATGAAAGCATCTTTGACACCGTGAATGTTACATTTGAAGAAAACAAACTGATCAGGCGGACGCACAATTCTAATCCCGTTCAGAATTCCTGTGCTCAAACAGTATTTCAAGACCGGAAAAAGAACACAGGGTTCCGGCGTATCAGAGCAGGACTTTCTGTCATCTCACCACTTCAGCAACTAAGCTCAAGAAACAACCGACTGGAAAATGCACTCCTTGTTTGCATAGATGCCCTACCCTGGGAGCAAGCTGCATTGGCTAAAGATACCTCAATTCCCCCCCCCCTCCCCCCCCCACCCGGGTCTGCCCTGGGGGACTTGGGTGGGGTTAACTACTTTTTAGTTCCCAAGGTCACCCTGGTCAACCCCACAGGGTGGGTTTTCCCCTCTATTCTGGGGCATGTGTTTTTGTCTACCTTGGTCCATTCACCTGTATTTTCCTTTTTTAAACTCTCCCTACTGTCTGCGCTGCGTGTAGCTCTTGATATTGGATGTGTGTTGTTAAATGGCCTTAGCTTTATTTAGCGTATTAAACCGGCTGGCGACATACTTTCAATATTCTTTTTTTTTTCACAAGCAGTGCAGGCACGTCATGAGAAAGTCTTGTTGCTGTCGGAACGTTAAGCAATGTACAACCAACTCAATTTTCCATGGTACTTCTAGCGTACAGCCCCATGGTGGGATAACATGATTCATGGCAGGCACCAGCATCCACGATGTCTTTCACTTTTGCCAATCGCGTCTACAAGCTGACATCACACACTTGTGGCTAAACCATACCAATACAATCCAATAATAATACTTTATTAATCCCTCATGGGGAAATTCGCAGTCTGCCCATACAACACATGGAATCAACATTCACTCATTGAAATAATTAAATAACTCATAAATCTCAATCAAAGAGATCAACTGTAACAGACGTTTTGTGACCTTTGTAACACTTGAAATCAGAAACACTTATGGTGGATTCCCCATGTGCTTCTGGTGTCAGCAATGTTGCAGTGAACTACTGAAAGCTCTAGAACTAACGAACTGAAGAATGTCGACAGACACTATCTACTGATATTACTGTTGAAAAGGTTAACAGCCTGGGGGTCAAAAGAGTTGGCATAACGTGATGTACTCGAAGTCTGCCACTTCGTTCGATACGTCTGCTGTCAAATTCATATCAAAGTGGATGTGTTTTGTCATCAAGAATGTCAGCCAGTTTGTTCGTAATCCGTCTGTTGCACAGTGCGTCCAAAGTATCCAGTGCCCTACCAATCACCCCGCCCCCTTTCTGGATGACTTTGACCAGTGAAGCTCATCCCGAAACTTATCCAGTGCCCCAGGTACCACAATCAGTTTTTGCTGGAATCCAAATCAGTTAGCCAAAACGTGTCTGTGACTATTGAGAAATCTAAAGATCTTTCAACTTGTCTACTAAATTAGGTCACTGAAAGGTAAACGTCAGAAAAGTTCACCGACGAATCACGGATTTTTTTTTTAGATCGAAATTACGATCACAATATCGATCACATTGATAACATTGTTTCTTTCAGTCAGACATTTTTTTGTATACATGTATTATATATTTTCCCCCGACCTCTTTAAAAAGTCAAGGTAATAGGACTTTATATTTCGAGTCATAGTAATGAGAGTTTAACTGAAATGGCTTTGTCGATACCTTTAGATTTCATCAATGTCCTCAACTAAGATGGTGGCGCTGCTAACACCTCTTCATTCACCACATGCAGATGAGAAGCTGTTCCAGATTCTTGTGACTGTACTTCCAGGTAAGGCTGTCCAACCTGCAGCCGTATCGGAAAATCCTTAGCTTGTAACTGGGTATCTGGGTAAATCACATTTTGCTGGAACAAAAGCATTTTTCAGCAGCGGTATATCCCTGGTTTTTGGACTGGTGCTCAAGTGGGCTGACTCGATTGCTGATCTTGCAAATAAACACGCACGCTGTGGAAAAGAGCAGTATATGAGGTTAATGGAAGAGTGTGCACTTGTTCATGGCTGAAACTCGTTTTTCTCTCAATGAATTTGTATGTATCGTTTTCTCCAAGAAATCGAGAAGATGCCACACAAATACAGGAAATCAGTTGATTCATGCAACTTCATTACTCGTTTAGTCATCAAAAAAAGTGATGTAAGGTGAAAGCGCTTTTTGTTGTTGTTGTTGTTGCACATTTTATCACTAGTACAGTTACGTTTAGTACATGTTGCTGTGATATGATCGAACATTTCTCTGTCTGCGTACATACTGCTCACAATAAGTTAAGGACCACCTTGAATATTTGTAATGATTTTAAGATAGCACAGCCGTGTAAACGTTTAACCCATTGTGTGTCAGTAGCGGATTTAGTCGCGATGATTCCTGCAAGAATCATCGCGACTAAAACCGCTACCGACACGCAAAGGGTTAAGATTTTGTCTGGGCATTTGTAGACAAGATTGTAGAGAGTCTTAACCCTTTCCGGGTCCGTGTTGATATTTGTCGCGATGATTCCTACATTCCGCTATCAACACGCAAAGGGTTAACATTTTACACCGTTGTGCTTATTTGAAATCATGGACATTTGTCTGAGTGGCCTTTGATTTATTATGATTAGTATACAATGCCGCTTAAATATAGTCAGCAACTCAATATAGTCAGCATCAAATGTGATGTAAGACAGGATTTGATTTTCATTTTATTTTAGTACGGTTATGTTTAGTGCATGTTGTAATATGATCGAGCATTTTTATGTCTGCTGATATAGTGCAACATGAATATACATGTTGTCAACAACTAAAGTAGTCATCAACAGAAGCAATACAGGGGAGTCTGACATTTTATTACAAGGACTGTCATGTTGTAGTACAGTGGCCATGATATGATTTCAGATTCCTCGGTCTGCCTGCGTTGTTAGATGTCGGTCATGTAGTTACGTTGTGCCTTGTCGTTGGCTGGCGATTTGCGAAATGTTAATGAGGGGTCTAATTGTTAAGTGTTTGTCAAGCGTTGATTGTTCCCCTTAAGATATATCCACGTTGTAACTGGCCAGCGTCGTTTATGACGTGTCTTTCTTGCACACCTCCCTCCATGCGCCTTGACACAGAAAAGTCACATTACACAATTTGCGCTGCAGCTCAACCCCTTTCCTGCCAACGTACGTACACTTTGTTTCTGAAATCTGTCTTCACTGAAAGACCAAAGCCACAACTTCCCAAACGACATAGACACAAAGTTGTCTCGGCAAGAGGCAAAGATCCTCATGAGCCCCCGCAGTCGCATGAAGATCTATGCCTCTTGCAGTTAGATCGCGTTCACGTTTTTAAGCGTATAAGACATTGTGAGATACGCTCAGGTGCCTGAAAGGCCATGTGTACACAACGTTGTCTGGGACACTCACTATCAGCATCCGAAGCAAAGAACGCTGCGGGCACACACCTAACTGATCTTGACACACTTTCTGCTCGCCTGAAATTATATTACTTTCATAGTGAATATCACCCTTAGCATTGTTTCTCGCGTGACCATCCTTCCTGAGCTCTTTCTCACACATATGCGCGCTCTCCAAGAGGCATAGATCCTCATGTGCCCGGAGGGCGCATGAACATCTATGCCTCTTGGGGATGTTTAGAGCGCGCGCATGAACTCGCGCACACGCAAACACACACATCGACGCGATTTCAGAAGAGCATCCAGGTGTACTTAGTATAGCATGTAGCTAGGTAAAGTCAACCTGATTTCACACAAATTATAGCAAGACTAAAATTGTACCGTGAAATTCTAGTTTTGTCACCATTTTCCCAAGTCTTGAAGCGAAAGTGAATCTCATATCACGTTAAATATAAAATTACGTAAAAACAAAAACAAAAAACCTAACGTCATGACAAATGACGTTTGACAAACTGACGCGTGTGCACTGCGCGCGCCCCTTCTAGAGTTCACTATGATGCATTGGCACATCTGCGAGGCTTTTTCGGAAGGAAATATTTCAACATCAGAATCAAGTCAAAGACAAAAGGTAGAGAGACCCTTGACAGCGAAGACAGCTCTCATATAGAAGGGACTTGTGGGTTATGGGTCATCCCATCTTGTCCTTGCTACAAACTACAGGGGGGGGGGGGGGGGGGAGGAGGAGAGAGAGAGAGAGAGAGAGAGAGAGAGAGAGAGAGAGAGAGAGAGAGAGAGAGAGAGAGAGAGAGAGAGAGAGAGAGAGAATAATAATAATAATTACGGTATTTATAATGCGCTTATCTTATAATAATTATAACTCTAAGCGCGCACTCACAACTCGCGCACGCATGCGCACGCTTTAGACAATGACTCACATACCACAAATACATTACGACAGTCGGCTTGGGGTGGGGAGTGTGGTGTTATAGTGCTAGAACTGTTGAAAGAGGCGAGTTTTGACGGCGGACTGGAAGGAGGAGAGTGAGTGTTTCTGACGGAGAGAGAGAGTGGGAGAGTGTTCCAGGTGGATGGTCCGTAGACGGAGAAGGAGCGGGGGGGGGGGGGCGAAAGTGCTGAGTTTGGTGCGGGGGATGTGGAGGCTGAGAGGGTCGGAGGCGGAGCGGAGGGAGCGGGAAGGAGTGTAGGGGTGAAGTAAGTTGGAGAGATAGGTAGGAGCGTGGTTGTTCAGGGATTTGTAGCAGAGGGACAGAATCTTGTATTGGATGCGTTGGGGGATGGGGAGCCAGTGAAGGAGTTTGAGCAGGGGAGTGATGTGGTCGGATTTTTTCTTTCTGAGGACGAGGCGGGCAGCATTGTTCTGGACGCGCTGGAGAGTGAAAGTGGTGGAGCGAGGGAGGCCGGAAAGGAGAGAGTTGCACTAGTCGATGCGAGATAAGATGAGAGAGACAGCAAGTTTGGTTGCAGCTTCGGTGGTGAGGTATTTTCTGATCTGACCGATGCGACGGAGGTGGAAATAGCATGCCTGGGCCGTGCCAGAGACGAAGCTGGTCATGGAAAGAGAGGAATCGAGGATAACGCTGATGTTCTTGGCAGAGTCAGAGAGGGAGATTGGGGTGCTGTCGAGTTGAAGGTGGAGCGAGGGAGGAAGCTGGGAAAGTTTCTGGCGAGTGCCTACCAGCATGGCTTCCGTTTTGTCGTCGTTCAGTTTAAGCTTGTTTGCTGTCATCCAGTTTTTCACGTCTTCGTAGCAGTCAGCCGTGCGAGTCAGTATTGACTGAGTGTTGTCGAGTTTGTCTTTGTCTAGTAGTTGTGAGTCGTCAGCGTAGAGGTGTGGTGTATGTGATGAGACTGGATGATGATGGACAGGGGAGAGGTGTAGAGTGTGAAAAGGACAGGGCCCAGGACGGACCCCTGTGGAACTCCGCAGGAGAGCCTGAATGGGTTGGAGGAGACGCCGTCGATGGTGACGGACTGCTGTCTGTCGGAGAGGTAGGAGAGGAACCAGGAGTGAGCAGAGTCAGTGATGCCGAAGGAGTGGTGAAGGCGGTGGAGGAGGATAGAGTGGTCTATAGTATCGAAGGCGGCAGAGACATCGAGTAGCGTAAGAAGGGAGATGTTGTCAGAGTCGGTGGAGAGACGCAGGTCGTTTAGGATATGTAGAAGGGTTGTTTCAGTGCTGTGATGTTTGCGATAGGCAGACTGGAAGGGACTGAGGAGGTTGTTGTCGGCGAGGTGGAGGTTGAGCTGGTTGAGAACAACCTTCTCAAGAAGCTTGGACAGGAAAGAGAGATTGGAGACTGGGCGATAGTTCTTGAGATCGTTTGGGTCGAGGTTGTGTTTTTTTAGGAGAGGACGGACGATGGCGGACTTGAAGATATCGGGAACGGTGCCATTCTCTAGAGATGTATTGATGATGTCGGTAATGAAGGGCAGACGTTTTGGAAGGCCGTCCCGGTAGAGAGAAGCTGGGAGGGGGTCTAGTTTGCAGGTTTTGAAAGGCATGGACTTTATGGTCTTGAGGACTTCATCCTGAGAGACGGGGCAGAAGGACGAGAGGGGAGTGCCGGAAAAGGGGGGGGGGGGGTCGGGAGGGCAAGGTGGAGAAGGCAGAGTATCGAGTGTGTTGCGCAGAGTTAGAATTTTGGAAACATAGGTGGAAAAAGCGGACGGGAGATCTTCTTTGCTGTGTGTGTTGGGGAGAGGAGAGTCTTTAGAAGTGCCTAGGAGTATGTTCATGGTAGCGTAGAGGGTTTTGGAAGAAGTAGATTCCATGATTTTGTTTTGAAGGTGTTTACGTTTTGAGTCGGATAGAGAGAGAGAGAGAGAGAGAGAGAGAGAGAGAGAGAGAGAGAGAGAGAGAGAGAGAGAGAGAGAGAGAGAGAGAGAGAGAGAGATTTTCAATGTGTTGAAGATCTCGCTTTTTTTTTACAAAAATAGACTTTCTGTCTTTACTGCCTTTCGCCTTCCTGGCTGATGTCCACTTTTCTGATGAAATCGACTATCTGTAACACCACAGACACGACAACACGGAGGAGGTTACCCCACTCTGGACAGAACTGCTTCCTCCAGGAGCAAACTATCTACGGGCCCACGACGGCCGCAGTGGGATCGCGCACAGCTGAACCACAGTGAACCAGTCCAACAGCAACAAAATCTTCACAGCGCCGGACAATAAACAGTTTGATCCCCTAAACGTAGGGGTTGAGGCGATATAACCATTTGTTTGCCAAGCCCTGCGTGTGGCTGGGATACCCTTGGTTGGGGGGAGGGGGGTAAGGGGGGGGGGATGGCTAGACGTGATAGTCCGGGACAGAGCGAATTGCTGACAGTCTGTGCTGCACCAATTGTACGAGGGTTTAAATTAAGTAAGCTACGTAGAAACACACGGTGTTTGTAAAACAGAAACTCGACTTTCCTTCGCTTAGTTTCCTGGCTAGATATGGTTAACAAGTGACTAGACTCATCGAGAATTAATGTTTGGCAAGGTAGGAGAGATTGTTTTCCCACACTTTATAACTATAGGTCACTTATGTTGCAGTACCAGTAGTTGTGCCCACGAAGATTTCCCACTTTGCCCACATACTGCGGAGCGAGCTCGACACGGGACAAAAGCACCTGTAGACTACACACTATAGTGTACACTGGATGACTCTTTCGATTTGCTACCGCTATCAGCTGTAGCGAATCGAGTGAGACAACCAGTGTGACCATAGGCAGGGGGCGGGGGCATTTACTTTATACTTAGTCTTTGTCGTTGGCTTATTACTGCTTTGTTTTACACATTCATCATGAAGAAACTACAGTGGAAGTATGGCCAAGAGTTAAATGTTAATCTTTCTCGTTTATCTGCCCGACCCGTCCCCCCCCCCCCCCCCCCCCCCCTCCATTCCGTCTTTTGATTTCAGACATTTGATCGTACATTTGAATTTTTTGCCTCCAAGATAAACAATGGAAGAAGAAAAATTACAAGAGCTTTAGACGCCGTTTCACAAACAAGATATAATGTTCATGCGTTTCACAGTTTTAGCTGTGTGTAGTAATTGGGGTCGTTCGACCCGCGTGAGTTTGAGTTTTCAGTTTGTTTGAATAGGAGGCGTTCTTTAAATCATAATCAGAGAGAAGCGACACGATGTGTAGTTTGTTCCTCCAGCCACGTCAAAGCTGAAGACTGCATACTAGTGCAGGAGACAGAACGTCTATGATAGTACAAGAGTGGTGCTGGAATGTCTTGGCGTCCGAGGCGACAAGCTATTCTTGAACCACCCTTGTAACCACTCTTGTTGTAGTGTATTAGAGCTTACAGGGTTAAACAGTTGAACTATCCATCTCTTGTTGTAGTGTATGAGGGCTTACAAGATTAAACCCTTGAACTATAGTTCTCTTGTTGTAGTGTATTATGGCTTCCAGGGTTAAACCCTTGAGCTATCCATCTTGTTGTAGTGTATTAGAGCTTACAGGGTTAAACCCTTGAACTATCCATCTCTTGTTATAGTGGATTAGGGCTAACAGGGTTAAACCCTTGACTACTCCTAGCGATACCGTTCGGCGTACATGTCGCGTTAAGGGCTAAGCAGCTGTCGGTTTTAGTCGTCATGGCGCTTTGTTCATCATTGGCGCACGCTTGACCGCCCTTCCTGAACATGGCCTTGACCGTCTCCCTGAACTTTGACCCCATAAAGTAGAAGATGAAGAAGTTAATGGAGCAGTAGATATAGGCGCACAACTCCGTCACACTCACCATAAACAAAAACGTGTTGTACTGTCGGCCGCTGAGACTGATGTCCGGAATCCAGAGAATCATGACCCGGAACACAACTCCTGGCAAAGTAGCGATCACGAACAGCATGGACGTTCCCACTAACATCCGGGTCAGAGCCAATTCCTTCGACGTCATAGTTGCCGATGACGTCTTCGCGCGCCATGTCGTCATTTGCTTGAGTTTGATGACGGTGACGGCGGTGCATCCCGTCACGACGATGGCGAAGAGTCCAGGAAGAACGAAACCGTAGACAACCCCATCCAGAAGGTCGATGATGTGTCGGTTATCGAGGTAGAACTTTGTGGGGACGATTTCAGGGGATACGATGTTGGTTATCGGGTTGTATGTACATGCTACAATCGCCCGGGTCCCAACGACGAAAAACCCACCAACTGTGACCAAGAAACCCAAAAACGTAATAATCGCAACAGTTCTTGTCCTTATAATTGTTTGGGCGCGAAAAGGGCTCACCACACAAAAGCACCGATCGCAGGCTATCAGCATTGCCATAAAACCAGATGCCGCCAGAAACCCAGACATGCCGACCAAGTAATTGTTAAGGACGATCTGTAACAAAGGGCCTCTTCTTGCAGATTTTGTGATCTCCAGATAAATCCTGTCCGCGTACGCAAAGAAATGTATTGCCATGAAGGCCAGATCCGCGAATGACTGGAAAAACAGGAGGAGATTGATTCTTTCCTTCATTCCCTGTTTGTAGAATGCGATCATGTTGATGATGTTGGTGGGTGCGCTGATGAGAAATAGGATATTGAGGAAGACGACAACGAGGATCATGTTGAACATTTGCTCTACTTCCTGGCTGATGGTGTTGGCTGGGTCGTCCCAAGGGACGGATTGTCCGATCTTGAGTACCACACACCCAGGAGGAACCATGGATGCATTCGATGTGATGTTTGTGTCGATTGTCGTCAGGCTGTAGGTTGTGAGATTTTCTTCATAGGTCGCGGTGGCAGTGACGTGATGAATGCCGATGACGTCATAGATGTGGGTGACGTCATTGGTGGCGCTAACGTCATGTGTGTTAGTGAGGATAAAGGTGCTACTGGTATCTTCTGTCGTCATAGTTAATATATGCGTTAAAACACACGTTCACTGTTTCTCGGCTTTCAAAGACTGGAAAGAAATCGGATGCAAGTGCGTTTCCTTTAGCTTTCCTGTAGCTTTTATGTGTTTTCAAAGCTAATCACCCAAAGATATAACTTGTCTGGTCCATGATTGGCTGCCCTGTGAAGGCAAACTCAGTAAGTCCTGTGTGAAAAGCCAGATTTTCATCGTATTACAATGAAAGTCTCGCTTTTCACAAAATGAACCTGCTGTCCGTTGGCCTTCACAGAGCAGTTAGTCATGGACGGTTGGGACCTTAATCACAGACCAGAATAAATATGTATCGATTACATGCCATTTGGTAAGCTTGAGGTACGCATACTATGTTAATATTTGGAAAATGGATTTGAGAAAGGGAGATTTCCTTATTCGTTTGGTAATTGTCGTCACGCGTTATTAATAATACATAATAATACATAGTTTTTATATAGCGCCCTTCCCCACGAACAGCAAGCTCGGAGCGCTTTACAGCACAAAAAAAATATTAAAAAGGAGAAAAATTAGAACGCACTCACTCTTTAAATAAACATCTGCTCGCACCATGTAGGCGCATTCCTAACACGAAACACACACACACACACACACACACACACATACACACACACACACACACACACACACACACACACACACACACACACACACACACACACACACACACACACACACACACACACATAGCCTATCAACATGGGGAAACAACCAATATCGTTTCGCAAAGGAAAAATACTGCTCTCTCTCTCTCTCTCTCTCTCTCTCTCTCTCTCTCTCTCTCTCTCTCTCTCTCTCTCTCTCTGTGTGTGTGTGTGTGTGTGTGTGTGTGTGTGTGTGTGTGTTCATAAAAAAACATTTCATGTAATATTCCATCAATGTTTGTCAAGAGAATAATTGGCTAGAGGAGGGTAGTATAACCGACGGTCTACTACTGTGGTGTTGTGTATTTTCCTCCAAAGTAAATAATAATTATTATTGTCGCTGGCAATACATTCTTTTTTTTAACGCAGTTAGTCCCAACGCTCTACAGCAGGAGACGAGTCGACCATGACAATTCAAGGTTAGTGTCAGATTATGTTGGCGCTTCAGGCGCCAAACTAATCTGGCACTACCCTCGAATTGTCATGGTCGATCCACCTCTTATAACCGATACATAGTAGTTAGATGACCCTTAGAAATGCAGCCATGGTGTTGAATGTGTTAATTAGAACACCTTCATTATTTTCACAATGGGGATAAGCAACATTTGATATGGAGGCCTTGCGACAGATGAAACCAATTTTCCAGTTTCGGGATTCCTCAAATGTTTTTCATTATGCTTAATTTAAGGTTTTATAATTTTAATTAAGTACCAATTATTTTAGTTTTGTTCGCTCTTGCGTGTTTTTCTTGGTTGCTGTGTGTTAGCGCGCGTGTGTGTGTGTGTGTGTGTGTGTGTGTGTGTGTGTGCGTGCGTGCGTGCGTGCGTGTGTGTATGTGTGTGTGTGTGTGTGTGTGTGTGTGTGTGTGTGTGTGTGTGTGTGTGTGTGTGTGTGTGTGACAATATTAATAAATGCGTTTGTCAACTAGAATGCGAGTAATGAAGTGACCTGCACCAGGCAGTAAATGGCTCACAGTTCTCAATATTTCGTTTATATATCTCATTCGTATGTCTCAAAATAATGTTTCAAATAGGGACTAACGAAGGCGATTTTCTTATAAAACACAAGGCCTATTTTTCTCTTTTTTTTTCTCCATTCCTGCGCAGGAGAGATCCCCCGATGCGTATCTTGGTCATAAAAGAACTGTTACGTGTTCCAACTTACGCTGATCGTGAAAAGAAGGGTAGAAAAGTCTTAGTTGAAGCAAGACAACATTGACAACCCTTTGCATCCGCTAATTGTATAATTCAAAGCCCACCCTGGAGCGGATCGTTTTAAGCTTACCTCTCATACCTATCTCGTGATTTGTACAAGAGATTAATTTGTCAGGCGTGGTATTGATTTGTTTACACATGTACAGACTTGTCCCATATTTACAGTATTTGTGGAAGGACTGAAACCGATATTGACTGTTTGCAAGCAATTAAACAATGGAAATGGAAACAAAAGCATTTTGAAATTTCAAGAAACCTAACATATTTTTTCATATATTTTCCAGTCTTAAGACAAGTAAAAGCTTCTTCTTCATTGGTGTAAATTGACTATCCAGACGTATAGATTCTCATGAGCCCGCGCAGTTGCAGGGAAGGTGGGGGTCTATGATTCTTGATCTCTCGCTTGCAATGTGTCAATAAACAAGATTTGTCTTGTCCACAGTTTCTTTTGGAATGTCGGTAATCACTGTATACCTCTACTCTGTAACTTGCTGTGCTCATCATTTCAGCTGGATGGGGCGGGGTGTGGTACAAAGCGAGGACGAACGTTTACTGTTTGGGGTAGGGTACACAGAAACATATGCCAGTTCGTGCACAATGTAGTGTTCACAGAGCCACTCAGCATACTTTCCGGAACGCGTCAAGGTTGCCTTCTGTCACCTGGCCTGTTTCTCACCGCAGTAGCATTGATCATGAGCAGGACAACTCAAGGTCACTCTGGGGGTCTGCGGTGGACTGTCCTAGGAAGGCAAAACATAGTAAGTCCATTTTATTGAGAGAGAGAGAGAGAGAGAGAGAGAGAGAGAGAGAGAGAGAGAGAGAGAGAGAGAGAGAGATGATGATGATGATGATGATGATGATGATGAATCTTTATTTATTCAGGATAAAGCTATTAGGCAACTCAATGCCTGTCTTACAAGCTGCTTACAAGCTGTCCTGTAAACAAACAACATAACAGGAAAATAAACAGAGCATGCAAATAATAGCAATAATAATAATAAGAAGAAGAAGAAGAGGAGGAAGAAAAACTACGGGGGGAAAAAAAACCCACAATAGATGAATTAATGGAAGGAAAAAAATGGTATTGGAGAATTAGTAACTGCCACCAACACAAAAAGCAAGGGAAATAAATGAGTGCATAGCATTAATATTATACTCAGCTAAGACAGTGTCAAAGAATCAGCAGCATCAAGAGCATATAGCGACACCGACAAGACAAAGGATTATCAGTTTACAAATGTAAGGAGAAAGAGAAAATACTTGACGATCACGTGGTATCAGCAGTAATACTCTGATATGGCAAACTGTGAAGTCAGGCTGAGTGGAAGTGCGTGTGCAAAGCACGTTTAAAATGGGTTTTACCGTAACATGATTTAATGTTCAAAGGCAATGAGTTCCAGACAAAACTACCCTAAAATAGAAGGCTTGACTTGTAGAGATCTATCCTGGGTCGGGGTAAATGAAGCAAGCCATGTCTCGTGTGTAGCTGATGCCTAGGACTGAAGTTAAATAGCGTGCACAGATATTCGGGGACTTGATAATGAAATATTTTGTGCATGAGGACGCATTTGTTAAATTTGAGTTGATCCGTCAGTGGAAGCAGGCCAAGCGCTTTTATTTTTTCGTCTGTGGAAGTAGGGTTTGGAATAATTATTTTAACTGAACGACGATATAGCGAGTTGATTTTTTTAATATGACGTTCGCTGCATTCGTCCCACAAAGAGGACGCATAGTCACAGTGGCTCTTAATGTGTGCGTGAAAGAACAATGCACAGCACTTTGTACTAAGAGTATGTCTAAGTTTAGAGAGCAGAAAGACATTCCTGGACAAGGTTTTGCACAAACTGTCGACATGCGACGACCAATTGAGCTGGTCGTCAAGTACAACTCCCAGTAGGCGGTGCTTCAGTGGAGACCTGTTGGATAGGTTTATCGCCAAGTGAAAGTATCAAAGGGGCAGGATGTAGCTGATGCTTTTGGCGGGTTGTTATCAACATGCTTTTGGTTTTAGAAGTACTGAGTAGCATGCGATTATGCGTACACCAATCTGACACTTCATCAAGGAGAGAGAGAGAGAGAGAGAACAATGAACAATGAACCTTTATTTTCCAACGGTAGAAGTTATTGGTAACAGGACCAGTTTTCAAACTTGCCGTTAGAGCGAGAGAGAGAGAGAGAGAGAGAGAGAGAGAGAGAGAGAGAGAGAGAGAGAGAGAGAGAGAGAGAGAGAGAGAGAGAAAGTTTCGATGTGTTGAAGATATCGCTGTTCACAAGAATATACTTACTGTCTTTTGCCTTCCTGGGCTGATGTCCACTTTTCTGATGAAGTCGCCTATCTGTAACACTACAGAGACGACAGCACTGGACAGAACTGCTTCCTTCAGGAGCAAAACATCTACGGGCCCATGACGGCCGCAGTGGACCGCGCGGACCTACTGCGGCCGTCGTGGGCCCAAGGATCTTTGCAAAAATACGACCAGGAAAATGAAAGCGAACCAGTCCAACAACAACAATTATAGCTTCACAATACAGGGGCAAGATGTGAAGCAGGGGCCAGACCTAGAAGATGTGGACCATAGACAAGCTGCATGAGTGAGCTTAGTCCAGCGCCAGTCAGTAAGCAAGGAGCTCTGCTAAAGCGGAGCACCTTGCTTAGTGGCTGGCTTAGGACTAAGCTCACTCACGGAGCTGACGCCAGGTGACACCCAGGTCACCTACCTGGGGAGTGTTGTACTCCAGAATAGGAGAGACTACAGCAGCATCCACGTATCTCAGACCCATATGGACATCTTATGGACATCACAAGCAATCTCCGTGATGACAAAGCATCGCGTCTTCAACACCAAAGTGTCAAGCGCGTACTCCTGTATCCCTGCGTAACGTGGCGCTTCACCAACTCATCCTCAAATAAGCTGCAGACATTTGTCAACAGACGTTTGAGGTACATTCTCCATATCAAGTGGCTAGACACTTGTACCATATCAAGTGGCTAGACAAAGTCAGCAATGAAGAACTAGACGGGGGTGGCTCGCCCACACCCGCAGTAAACCACCCCAAGTGCATTCCGCCCTGCCGTCAGATGGAATCCACAAGGAAAATGCAAGGAAGACCACGGACTATACGGTCACGATCCCAATGAGCAAAAGGCCAAAGGGCCGACGTCGGCCCGATGGCCTTTTGCGCATTGGGATACTACTCACAAACCAAGTAAGTCAGGCTAGCACTGGTATATACAGTAGACATGGCAAGGAGGTGAGGTCAGCGCTGGACAATAAACCGTTTGATCCCCTGAACGTAACCGTTTGTTTGCCCAGCGCTGCGTGTGGCTGCACCAGGTGTATGAGGGTTTAAGGCAAGTAAGCTACATAGAAATACACGGTATGTGTAAGACAGTGAAAAAAAAGAGACTTTCCTTCACTGTCTGAACGTTGAGACGGGTTATTTGTTGCTTTTTCTCCGAAACTCGTTCTAGAAGGAATACGCGAAATTTAGCTGAATCGGGAAACTTTTTCTGCCAGTTTTCGCTCAGACACTGCGGAGGTACTACAGAAATATACACGAAGTCACGTGATTGATGAAACTTTATTACACAGTCGTTCAGTTGTCTGACAATAGTCATCAAGAAAAGCGATGTAAGGTGAGAGTGTGTTTCAGTTATGTTTAGTGTCTGTTGCTGTGATATGATCAAACATTTGTCGGTCTGCTTTTACAGTGCAACTTACCTTACAATGCGAATATAGTCAGCAACCAGCTATAGTCGGCAACAAGAGTAATGTAAGAGAGCTTTTTGACTCATGCGTGACAGTACCTTCGTGGTGGACAGAAGATGTTACCTCATAAACACACTAGTCTTAAAACGTGTCACAGGGATGCTTTGTGGCAAGACCTTTCTAAACATACCAGTATTTGAGTGATTTCTATCAAAGGTCAAGGTCACATAGGTCAGTAATTAGGCGACAGAAAATGGCCATATTTTGACGTCTTCTTTTTTCAAGTAATGTTGTCAGTTTCAAAGCCAAGTTTGGTACAGGGATACCAGATGAAAAAAACTACCTATGCATACCATTTTGACTGGTCCCTCTGAAAGATCAAGGGTCGTAGTAAGTCGACAAATGTGGCCAAAATGCCTATTTATAGTCTTTTTTAAAAAAAAATCAAACGTTGATGGTGAGAGTTTTCAGTGCCTACTAAATTTGGCTGAAAGGTCAAAGGTCAAGGAAGGTAAATAAATCTATGAAAAATTCATATGTTGACAGAACGAAGTATTTTTCAGGTACTGTAACCAGCCTCTGTAATTGAACGTAAAGACACTTTAAGTTATTTAAATTATCTTTGACGCGTGAGTCGAGTTCTGTAGAACACGCATGTTAAATGAAAATGCTGATGAAAATCTGTTCTCGTATGCTTACAATGAAACGAATATGGTAGCTTTCCTTGTAACACGCCCTTGACTATATTTAACCCATTTAGCCCCGAGTTCCTACAGCAGGAGATGGCTTGACCATGATAATTCAAGGGTAGTGCCAGATTAGCTTGGCGCCTTCAGGCGCCAAGCTAATCTGGCACTACCCTTGAATTATCATGGTCAAGCCATCCCCTGCAACTGGTACATAGTCATTAGGCAACACCTCCAAAATTTGAGAAATGGGACCTTGGGGCTAAAATGTTGACATATTCACTGAGAGATAAATGCTGGCATGATAATTCGAGGGTAGCGATAGAGTAGCTTGGCGCCTTCAGTCGCCGAACTATCGTGGTCGATCAGTCTCTTGTTGTAGTGTGACGGGGCTGAATAAATTAACGCATTCGAGGCGTGCTGGCATTCGGATATGCTGCTTTAGGCCGCGTATCGGGATGCGGCGCGACTCGAATGAGTTAACAGTGAGGTTTCCTTTGCAGCGAACGACTCGCAACAACAAAGGAGCGCAAAGTGACGGCGGACAGACAGCACTCCCAACATCTCCAAGAGGCACATATCTTCATGAGCCCTCCGGGTTCATGAGGATCTATGCCTCTTGGAGATGTTGGGAGCGTTGGCTATGCTTATGGAAGAAGCTGGCTACCCACCGTGACCTCGCTCTCGTTCGTTGTTGGGAGTCGTTGGATGCAAACAAAAGCTCGCTATTGAACTGTTTCAGTTTCAGTCATCACAGTACTCTGCGCAGTATTGCCTCTCGCATGACCTTCCTTTCCGAACATTGCTTTGACAGTTTCCTTGAATTTCGACCCCATAGTGTAGAAAATGAAGAAATTAATGGAGCAGTTGACATAGGCTAACAGTTCGTTGAAACTCACCATGAAACCGAAAGTGTTGTACTGTCGGCCGCTGAGGCTGATGTCTGGAAACCAGAGAATCATAAACCGAAACACCACCCCTGGCAAAGTAGTGATCACGAACAGAATGGACGTTCCCACTAACATCCGGGTCAGAGCCACTTCCTTCGACGTCATAGTTGCCGATGACGTCTTCTCGCGCCATGCCGTCATTTGCTTGAGTTTGATGACGGTGACGGCGGTGCATGCCGTCACGACGATGATGAGGATGCCAGGGAGGACAAAACCGTAGACAACCGCGTCCAAAATATCAATGATACGTCTATTGTTAAGATAGAACTTTCCTGGGACAATTTCAGGGGATTTGGTTTTGGATATCGGGTTATACACACACGCTACACTCCACCGCGTAGCAACGACAAAAAACCCGGGAACCGTGACCAAGAAACTTAAAAATATGACAACCGCCACTGTTCTTGTCTTTATAATGGTTTGAGCGCGAAAAGGGCTGACCACACAAAAACACCTGTCACATGCTATGAACGTTGTCATGAAACCGGACGTCATGAAAAACCCATACAAGCCGGTCAAGTAATTGTCAACGAAGAACTGAAGTAGAACACCTCTTCTCGCAGATTGTGTGATCTCCAGATAAATCCTGTCGGCGTACAGAAAGAAATTTACGGTCATGAAGGTCAGATCCGCAAAGGACTGGCAGAACAAGAGGAGGTTGATTCTTTCCTTGATGCCCTGCTTGTAGAATGCGATCATGTTGATGACGTTGGTGGGTGCGCTGATGAGAAAGAACCCGTTTAGAAAAACGACAGCGACGATCATGTCAAACATTTGCTCTACTTCGTGACTGATTACGTTTGCAGGATTGTCCCAGGGAATAAAGTCCCCCGTGCGAAGAACGAAGCAACCCGGAGGGACTACGGACGTATTGGATGTGATGTTTATGTTTATTGACGTCGAGTTGTAGATAGTGAGGTTTTCGTCATAGGTCTCTCTGACTTTACGAGTCGAAGTGGCGCCATAGTTGGCGGTGACGTCAAAAATAGCTCTGACCTCAAAGTTGGCCAGCTGCATTGTAGTAAAGTCGCTGATATCTCCTTGCGTCATACTAGACGTTATTCGTTCCACACGCTCACAGTTATTCGCCTGCCCTTCAGTTCGTTCTGTCAGCGGCTGTGAGTGTGAGAAAAACTAATGTAAGTTTGTGAAATTTTGTTTTGCGCATTTAGCTCTGGTGTGTCTTTTATATATTTTTGAAGCGACCTGGTGCGCAAAGGTCTCGGGCCGACTACGGCCGCAGTTGGCCTGCGCACGTCTGTGCGCAGGCCAACTGCGGCCGTAGTCAGCCCGAAGACATTTTGCTATTGCGGTTAGTACTCTTAGAAGTATGTCTGATCTGCTAACGCAAAACACAATAAGTCTATTGTTGTGAAAAGCAAGGTTTTCACTGTATTCCAATGAAAATCTCACTTTTCACAAGAATGGACATACCAACTTTTGACATCAGAGGGCGCGTGTGCTGGTCTGTGTTGCGGACCTTGAAGCGGTAAGGTCCAAAATCACAGAACAACGCAGACGTGATTATTACAGAGTATAATTATTGTTTTGATCAGATTGGGACATCACTTCAGTGGTAGAAATAACAGTAAATTAGGGAATGGGATTTCTACACGGGTTTATCAATTATCTTTATCAAAGAATTTTTTTATGTCTGTGATTGGCACTGGTAAAACATCTTCACAGTTCAATAAGAACACTTGGACTGCGCAGTAAGAACGATACATGCGTTGTGAGTTTGATAAACACCTTTTTGTTTAAAGGTCTTTGGAACATATTAATTTATTTGTTTATTTTGGGATTTCTTGTGTGCTTGTCATTCTAGTAGACCTGTAATTCTCGTAAAGTACCATTTAGTTTTGTGTGCAAATAATGACGATGACGGATTTTCAGTTTTGTTCCCGCGCACGTGTGTATGTGTGTGTGTGTGTGTGAATGTAGGTACACGCACGTGTGTATGTGTGTGTGTGTGTGTGAATGTAGGTACACGCACGCGTGTATGTGTGTGTGTGTGAATGTAGGTACACGCACGCGTGTATGTGTGTGTGTGTGAATGTAGGTACACGCACGCGTGTATGTGTGTGTGTGTGAATGTAGGTACACGCACGTGTGTGCGCGGCGTCGTGTGCTAACCTTTCATTACATTTTTTCTATCTCGCGATTTTTACAAGAGGTTATTTTTGAGGCGTGGTATTAATTTCGTCATACTTCAACATATCTGTTCAACATTTGAAGTACCTCTGTAAAAAAAATAAAACCTATCAATCTCAATTATAACCCCTTCCCTGCCAGTTGTCGTAAAGTATTTGTTACTGAAGCCATCAGACTAAATGTCATGACTGTCAGTATTGCGTGAAGGAAAGCAGATGTTAGCGGAGCCAGGATAAGGCATAGATCCTCATGGGCCCCGCGTGTGCGGGGGCCCATGAGGATCTATGTCTCTTGCAGTTAGTGTTAACGTCAGTGTCCTGGCAGTGAACGGGTGAACTATTTGCACTCAATAAGATATTCACAATTGCAAACAAATATTTCAAAACAAAATGAAGACATTTTCTCGTGTATTTATTCAGTCTTAGGCTCAACTCGTAAACCTCAAACCGCAGTATTGGCGTAAATGATGCCAGTACATTGATTTGATCCTCGTGAGTCTCTGTGAAGCCTCAAGGGGCTCGTGAGGTTCTATGCATCATGCGGATGAACCGTGTTTTTCACTCTATTGATTGACAGCGATAGTGCTTTATCTCGACATTTTCAGTTGTTTGGTGTTTTAAATTTAAATTATCTTTTGTGTTGCGATGGATGGTTTGTTTAATTATAATTATTTTTGTCAATAACAAGAGATACGATGTAGAGGCCTTGTTGCTTTTTTTTTTTTTTTTTTTTTTTTTTTTTTTTTTTTTTTACATTTTATTTGTGGAGTCTCAAGAAAGAAGAAGAAACCGAAATTACTCATCTCTGACTCTCTATATCTCTGCGCCCCCCCCCCCTCTCTCTCTCTCTCTCTCTCTCTTTCTCTCTCTGCGCCACTCAGGCAATCAGCCCATTGTGCTTGCAGTGTTTCGCTGCCATTTTATTTTCCACTGCAGATGGGACAGAGTGTGGCAGAAGATGAAGATGAGAAGGAACATTCAACCCTTTGCGTGTTCGTAGCGGATTTTGTTGCGATGATTCCTACAGGAATCATCGCGACTAAATCCGCTACCGAGGACACGCAAAGGGTTAAGATTTGCTTGGTTGACGGTTCATAAAAACACGAGGTTTTTGTGAAACAAAACAAGACAATAGCGAGAAGTATTCAGCTGGAGGAAGGCAAACGACAATGAGTGCCTTTTTGTGAGAAGAGGCATTTCTACTGTATTACAGTGGAAATCTCGCTAGTCAGACACACACTGATTTCGTGTCTTTTGCCTTCCTGCTAGGGCAGCATTGTTGAAAGGACTGCGCCATTAATTTCTTGTGCCATTTTCTGACGCCAAGCGTCGTGATCTGCTGTAAAACTGAGAGGCATGCTTTCCTTGCAGACATGCAATATGTGTGCTGGTCTGTGATTTTGGACCTTACGGCTGAAAACCGTAAGGTCGAAGATCACAGGCCAGCACATATGCTTAGCCATAAGGTTAACAAAAATTAAGTTATACATTTTTGGTGAACTGACCTACATTTTACGTGGACACTTTTATGCGTGTGTGTCTTGACCTTACAAAAGAATCGTGCATTTGTCCTAGAAGAAGAAGAAAAAGGAATCGTGCGTTGATCCCAACTTGCTCCGTGTTTGCATTCTAAAAACGTTCAAGGGCCATTTGTTTGCTGGTCTTTGAATGCTGACCTTACGGCTTAAAACTGCCAGGGTCACAATCACAGACAAGCACGCATTTTACGTGGACACAAGTGGTCTTAAAGTCAGGTGCTCTCTCGAGAGAAGTCTTGAAGGGCAAAAAGTGTCACCTGTCATTAAAAACCACCATTTAGGTGTCAACAGCCACAGCACAGCAACAGCCACCAAAATTTTGGTCATTAATGACAAGTGATCTCTCATAAGAGTAGTCGCTCAAACTGGTGTCTGATTTACGTTGTCTCTTCTCGTTGTTACAGAGACTATTTCTCGCGTTGTTGCATTAAGTAGAAATATTAATTGCAAATTTATTATGGAAATCTGCCTGTTCATTTTTGTCTTGTGCTGTTTTACTGGGACAGTATGCTTGCTCAGTTCAAGGGAGGAATGTATCATAGTTTACAACTTTACAACTCTCCAGTCATAAATTCCTTTCAGCCATGTCCTGAATTGCCCTGATACTTAGTACCCTGTATACAAAACTGGAAGCAGTTGGTGACGCTTAAGCTAGGCATTGGAAACTGCTTTCCAGTCATAAATTCCTGTCCATCATGTACGAAACTGAGAACATTTATACGCGGTATCGCTGACTTTTGATACAAAGCAAGCTAGGGATACAAAACTGAGGGCAGTCGATTACTAAACGTTGTATGCAATGCCAACCCAACCCCTTTGGTGTCGGTAGCGGTTTTAGTCCCGATGATTCCTGCAGAAATCATCATAGTCGCGACTGAAACCGCTACCGACACTGGAAGGGTAAATATGGCTTGCGTTACGGATAAGAAACTTTGCATAATTAAATATACAGAGCTCCGTATACAAAACTAACACAGTTATGTGACGTGAAGCTTGGGATTCGAAAATATAAGCGCAGTTGCAGACTGCACGAGCAGTGTTCTCGGTGTCAAGTGCGTGTGTTCTCACACTCCACGTGCTATCCCGACATTACAGTGATATACAGGCCACTTGAAAGGAGCAGATGTAAATGCCTTGACATCTTGTGGCAGACGTATTGCCACATGACCCCTTGCGTGTGACCCTCTCTCTCTCTCTCCCCCACCCCCCTCTCCCCCCCCCCCCCCCCCCCCACCCCCCTCCACCCCTACCCACCCGGCACCCCCGCCCTGCTGTCTTGTGCCCTGTACAATCACAACGGTAAGTTGTGATGACCAAGTTTTACAAACGTGAGAGATGTAGATGTCACACCGGTTACGAGAGATAGATGGCACTCCTCTTGAACTATTATGGCCCCTGGTCATAGCCTGTGCATAGGCTGTCAGATGTGATTGATTAATTTGAAGCGTCGTAATAACTCCCAAAAGTACCCAGGCAGTTATTTCCCTTTAGATGGTAAAAACTGTCGGGTAGCGTAGATCGCAACTTTTCATTACAAGATTCATGTCATGTCACATCAAAACCGATTGTGCGTGACGACCATTCGCATTGCTAATGTCACGTTGGCGGTGAAGATTAACTAACTCTTTTACTGCCGAGGAAATATGAACAAGATCCGTCTACAAAAGACATAGATTCACATGAGCCCCCACAGTTGCGGGGGCTCTTGAGGATCTATGTCTCTTACTGATACCCCTGTGTATCCATGTTCCTTAAACGTCTAGGGCTCTTTGGTACTAAATAATAATAATAATAATAATAATAATAATAATAATAATAATAGTAATAATAATGTATATTTTTAAGGCCCCTATACTTTCGATAGAAAAGCTCTAGGCGCCATACACATGACATAGTAACATACATACACCTTGCATCCTACAACACATATATATTCCCTAACATACACACTCACGCAACAAGATATACAAGGAAAATAAGCTTAGCAGAGTGAACACACCAACAAGAACTGCTCACACACACCAAAGATATTATCAAATATCTCAAAAACACAGTCTGGGTCAAGTAATAATAATAAATAATACAAGGCTTTTATATAGCGTCCTTCCCCACGGGCAGCAAGCTCGGAGCGCTTTACAGCACATAAAAATAATATTAAAAAGGAGAAAAATTAGAACGAATTCACTCTTTAAATAAACCCCTGCTCGCACCATGTAGGAGCATTCCTAACACGAAACACACACGCGCGCGCGCGCGCACACACACACACACACACACACACACACACACACACACACACACACACACACACACACACACACACACACACACACACACACCGGCACAGCCTACCTATATGGGCTACCCATATACGAAAACAGCCAACATTTCCAGGCAGCACATCCAGACTAAGCTAATCTTGATATGCTACCTGGAAAAGATGGGTCTTCAAATTTGTTTTGAAGGTCATCAGGGTAGGGGATAGATGGACATGCAGTGGAAGTGAGTTCCAGACGTGAGGGCCTGATAACTGAAAGAACGGGCACCAGCAGTTTTTAGGCTGACTCTGGGCTGAACAAGCAGTTGATGTGAGCTTGAGCGTAGGATTGTGGGGCAGTAGCACTGAAGGGGTTAAATTTCATTGTGATTGTTTACCCTTCTACACTTTGCATGTATTCTGATTATGCGTGTTGTTCTGTGATTTTGAACCTTAAAGCCATGTGGACACTGACACCATTCCAACTTCTGTCGTTATGTGTGTCTCTTGTTCTTTGCTCAGGGCCGTGAGGTGCAAGATCGTCAGAGACGAGCACATATTGTTTTGTTTTTGTTTTCTGTCTGTGATAACATTGCTGAAGCCATTGTGATGATTGTAATGTCCAGTAATTACATTGTGGTCGTAGGGATTTGTTGGAACTGTTGAATGCTGTCGAATGTTGAACTAATTGTCCTGTTCGGGCATTATGTCGCTAACCTTAATAACTTTATTTGCAACGCTGGGGGCACATTGTTTAACCTATTTAGCTCCGAGTCCCCACAGCAGGAGATGGATTGACCATGATAATTCAAGGGCAGTGCCAGATTAGCTTGGCGCCTTCAGGCGCCAAGCTAATCTGGCACTACCCTTGAATTATCATGGTCAATCCATTTCATGCAACTGGTACATAGTCATTAGTCAACACCTCCAAAATTTGAGAAATGGGACCTTGGGGGTAAAAGAGTTATTCTGCGATGTCGGCAAACTTCGGCTATAACAAATCGCCTGAGGAGCCAAATGTTTTCCTTGTTACCTCCGAAGTTTGTTTTAGGCGAATTAATTTGTATAGACAAAACGTGATGTCGGGCCCTCTTGACTCATTCAGCCCTGACACGCCACAGCAAGACGCGGATCGAGCATGATAGTTCAAGGGGGGTGCCGGAGTAGCCCTAGCGCCCATCCTCGATCTGTCTCTAGATTTTTCATACAGTCCTTCAGAGGGCAACTTCTAAAAATTTGAGGATTTCGGTCCTGGGGGTAGAATGTGTTAAAATACCGTTGTCGACTGTGTACACTGTTACGCCTTGACACTAGTATGCGTTCATGCTTGGTACTTGATCAAACCTTACAGTGTATCGAACGTCTCTGTCGCACCATAATTGACAGTGGGCAAAATCTCCCCGGGTCGTCCCTTTATTCCACCAAGTAGGCCTACGTACGTTTTATTTTTCTTTATTTTCTCATTCTTCTTCTTTTTTAAAAAAATGTACACAAACGTCGTTAAGTGCACAAAAGATAGTTAATTCCCTGTAAACACTGCGGAAAATAGTATCTGACAGAAGGATCTGTGTGCGTCGTGAACCGTGACAGCTCTCGCCCTCACCATGTTTAACCCCGTCACAGCCAGTGAACGCAGATTGTGTTTTTTGTCATTCAAATTCGAAGATCCACAGCCGACAGGAAACACGGAGACAAAGTGGTTCCAGCAAGAGGTATAGATCCTCATGAGCCCCCCGCAGTCGCGGGGGGCTCATGAGGATCTATACCTCTTGCAGTTGTTGGTGCTCCGTTTTTCTCTGCAGTAAATTAGTAAGTTAGTTATTTGGGTTTCAACGCCGAGCAGGCAACCAGGGCCATCTCACGGCGGCTCTGCAGTAAAGGGGTTAACTCCTCTTCGGTGAAGACGCGGATGGTCACTACCGCCCCAGCTTAATTATATATGAACAAATTTGTCTTTTGATATCACGGGTCATGAAAACGCTTATTTAAATCCGTCACAATGAATCAGGATGGAGTTTTGTTATTAACTCATTCAGCCCTGACGCACTACAGCAGGAGATGGGTCGACCATGATAATTCAAGGGCAGTGCCAGATTAGCTTGGCGCCTGTCGGCGCCAAGCTAATCTGGCAGTGCCCTTTAATTATGGTCGATCCATCTCCTGTAACAGGTGCATAGTCGTTAGATGACGCCTCCAAAATTGTTCGGAAATACGTGCGTCGGGCTGAATGAGTAAAAGGGAAAACAAGCTACAGTGTACATAGGACAGCCACATTTCGTGGATTTAACCGTATCAGAACTGCTTCAAGTTCCTCAAAGCCCTCGATGTTTATGAGCCTAATGAATATTGTTCGTCATTCTTGAATCGGAATAGAGAAAGAGACAGTTGTGATTCAGATAATATCGGCCATGATAGTTAAAGTGTAGTACCAGAACAGCTTGGCGCCTCTCGGCGCCAAGCTATTCTGGTACTGACCACATTTAAACTATCTTAGTCGATCTGAATCTAAATTGTAATGAAATCAACTCCCAAATTTGGAAATGTTGATGATTGCGGCTTCATGTTTTAATTGTGAGTTTAGACGATTATGTAAATGATATTTTCTTCTTGCTCGTGATACTGACATGACACTGACATCACTCTCGCAGGTTCTCTCTCTCTCTCCCTCTCTCTCTCTCTCTCTCTCTCTCTCTCTCTTCCCCCCCCCCCCTCCTCCACCCCCAATCCAGTCCCGCTCTATGCTCTCCGTTCTCACTACCTCCCACTTTCCCACACTACCGGTTGTAGATTGAACATAAATTATATGAATCCGGTTTCTTTCGCCACGACTACAACACAAATGTATATCAGATTTTACGGTTACGGCCACTTCTGGCGCAGGCTCATGAGGATCAGAGCCACTGGACGCATTTCTCGTAGGGACTTTGATGCTAGAAATCTTCGCCATGACACGTCTATCATAACAAGCTTTCATTCAAAGACGATCCAGAGTCAACAACGCTCAGCATGTCTTTCTTAGCCGAGATTGAAGACGCGTTCGGACACACGTATCAAGACAGGCTTTCTTGGAAGGTAGGGATCATCAACCTTCGTTAGCCCATTTAGCCCTGATCTCTACATCAGGAGATGGATCGACCGTGATAATTATTTACCCCGGTTGGTACCAAAACAGCTTAGTATAGGTTGGTCAGTCTAGGTCTGTTTCTGACCCCTTCATAGCCAGTGGACGCTGATTGTGGTTTTGAAATTGTTGGTAGTTCAACGTCAAACATCACGATCCAGCCGTCAAAGCAGTGGTTTCGGCAAGAGGTATAGATCTTCATGAGCCCCCGCAGCTGCGGGGGCTCATGAGGATCTATACCTCTTGCACTTGGGTAGTGTTCAGTTTTCCTCGGCAGTGAAGGGATTAAACTGTAATGTAGTATTTAAATTACATCGCCTAGGTTTGGTAATTTCGATAATAGGGCTAAATATATTCAACCATTGGCATACGGTTCAACTTCAGCTCACTGTGGTCTTATTTGTAAGTGGATGCTGTACAGAAAGGATTTTTGGTGTTATTAATTCCAGTTCCGTGTACCCCAAAATCGTCATGTTGATGGTTTGGCCATTTGTGGATGTGACACGAAAGGAAAATGTGTACGAACCTGTGACATTGGAGCCCACGGGTCAAAAGCCGCATTTGACGCTGAAAGTGATAGTGTTGTCTCGCGCCTACTTTTGAGAAACAAGGGGGTGGAGTCCTTACTGACTACGAGTAGAGGTTGTCACAAGGATGTTTTTCACATTTAGTTTATGCTCGGTTGCAGTCTCACGTGCCTAACAAGCCACGAGGACTGAATTCGAGGTGAACTCACTTTATATCGGTATATAAAATAACTAAACCAGAAAGTAACATGATTAGGAAAACACGGAGCACACGTTTTGGAAAATAGTTGAACGTTTTTTGAGCTACCACTTTTTTTTAGAACAAAACTTATTCTTATAAAACACCTGCACTCTCTTTAAGGGCGGAAAGTGTCACTTGTCATTAATCCATTCAGCCCTGACGCACCTACAGCAGAAGATGGGTCGACCATGATAATTCAAGGGTAGTGCCAGATTAGCTTGGCGCCATCAGGCGCCAAGCTAATCTGGCACTGCCCTTGAATTATCATGGTCAATCCATCGCCTGCAACTGGTGCATAGTCATTAGATGACGCCTCCAAAATTTAGGAAATACGGCCGTGGGGCTGAATGAGTTAAAGACAATCATGTAGGTGGATACAGCCACTTCAGTGGCCGTGGGCTTAAATGACAGGGTGGTCTCTCGTAGTGTGCTCACTCAAAGCAGGTTCTGTTATGACTGTTTTGTTCTTGTTATTCCGAATCGTGTTTATTTCTTTGTCCGACGAATTTTGACTGGAATTTCAATAGAAATAATTCTTTGTGTTAACCTTTCCCTGTACTGTGGTGCTCACCTAAATAAATAATGGTTGCATCACTGTAAATCGTTTGTCCGTGTGATGCCCCTTCACTAGGATACAAACGGGCAAGGTCGCGCTATCAAGAAAGCTTGTTGTTGTGTAGAAGGGTGTGGACGGTTGGCTGGGGGTGGGGTTGGGTGGAGGGTGGGTGGGTGGGGGGGGCAGGGACATAAGGACATGGCCCATACGCACGACGACAACATTTCAGACAGCTGGAGGTGTGGAGGTATAGGGACAACGTGCAAAGTCGCAGTCCGACTTCTCTTTTGCAACTCACAGCATTTTGGATGCTAGTGCAAAGTCAGCGTTTGAATTTATTAACACGTAACCGGTAAATGTTGATGCGTTAACTCATTCGAGACGTGCCGCCTCCGGATACGCGGCAAAGCCGCGTATCCCGAGGCGGCACGTCTCGAATTAGTTAAATCGTGCAGGTAGTACAGTACTCCTCTGTTTTCTAGTCATCCAGCGCTGATGGCGACCGATTGTTTGTGTTTAATTTCCTGCGAGGATGGAAGATTAACTCATGATGATGGGGATGACTCAAATAGAAATCACTTACAGTTGGTGTAGTCTGCGTGAAAGCGGACATAATTCGTCGGCCTGGTTTAACCCAGAAGTCTTAGCCTACCGTTATGCTAAGACGTGTGGCTTTGGACCTAGGCGATTGTTTCAGTCCACTTTCATGTCGTAACAGGAGGTTGAGACTTCGTCTTTAGACGTGGCCAACGGTTTTAGTCCGCCCTTTCATGCCTCACCAGTACATTTTTTTTTTCTTTCTAAATCTGCCTTATACCAACTTTTCCCGTTTTGTCCAGACTTCCTCAGGAGAGTTGGTAGTGCTTGAAAATGCGGCTCAGCTCTGTCATTAGCACTTAAGTGCGTGGCCCGACACGCCTGGTGGCTTTTACTGCCACGGTCGGCTTGGTTTTAACGGTCCTATGCCTCAGACTACTGACTCGTGCTACCCTCTATCTCGGCGGACAGAATATTTTATGTTTATGCTGCAGTGTGACGTTGGACCTTCAGGACAAGGAGCCATCATGTATGCTGTGCCAACAATGTGTGGACAGGAGTGTGAGTTTGGACCTTGTGTACTGGTCTGTGATTTTGGACCTTACGGTTTTCAGTCGTAAGGTCTAAAATCACAGACCAGCACGCATAAGGCTTGTTTGAATAATAATCAAATGTAGAGACGGGACGAAATAGCATAATGGGTGGTCCACAGTTCATCCTCTGGTGTCTTCAGCCCGGGATAGTTAGTATGGTATGTGATGTGGACACTTGATTATTTCGAAGAGGAGCTTTTTTACTTGCAAAGTATGGAGCATTTCAATTGTGTGAAGTGTTCGTCTTTCCCCTAAGACCGTACGGTGTTGGTGATGTATCCCGCTGCGGATGTGGGCTTGTTTTGGTCCGTTGATGTGAAGGTGTTCGGATGATATTCTCTTGACGCAAAGTGTTCGTATATCTTCTTGGTGTAATGGTCTTTTTGAATGGCATCTTCGTGACATGAAGTGTTATTATCCTCTTGCGAGTTAAGGTGTGTGGACGGTGCATATTTGATTTATATCCATGGATGAATCCTGGAGACGTGAAGGCATTAGGTGATGCATTGTTGATGTAACGAAACCCTCGTAGGCTATCAGTCTTCATATGAACCGTGAACATTTCAATAATCCAGTGTTTATTTACACTTGTCAGTTTTCTTTAGGGTTTTTCTTTTAATTTTGCTACCACTCTCAACAGAAAATTGTCTCTTTTTTTCTTTCTCGGTGCTGTTTCGTTTCCACCTAAATTCTTTCCCACAGATGTTCTCAAAAACAAAATCTCAGTTAAGTCAGCTTCTCATGCGAACGGTGTATGTAGCCTTCTCACCTCTGAGGACATAAGCTGCACACTGCGAGAATATCTCCTATGCATTGCAACCCATCTGGTCCACCTCATAGCATATAGGTCGTCCGTAACAGCAGATAAAAGGTTGTGTCAGATAGGCTTGGCGCCTGAGGCGCCAAGCTAATCAAGCACTACCTTGAACCATCTTGGTCGATTGTGTAGTTGATACTTAAACTTGTAAAAGTAACAGCAGTAGGTCTAGTGCAGCAGTATCGAGTTAACTTTTTACAATAGAGGGCTGTCTCTCATCTTTTGTGTTGGTTTATCTTTATGGTATCTAGTGACATCGAACGAATTTCTTATTCTGAGGATATAAATGTGGCCAGTCTTTGCCAACAAGAAGCCGCATAGATTCTCTTGAGTGCCTCCTGGCTCATGAGAATCTGTGCCACTTGAAGATGGAAGGTATTTGCGGAGGGACTTTCATTGTGTCTGCTACGCGATTCCTATGATAAAAATAGAGCCGAATTTGTTCCAGCAAAAAGTATAGAATGTTTGCCTCTTGCAGATTGGAGGTATTTTAATTTCAGTGAGCAAGAGATCTTGAACAGACTTCGACCTTAACTCGCACGCACACATCCAAAAGCGGAACAAGTACGGCTGACTTTGGCCTGAGGGTTTTATACGTACTGGGGTAATGTACCTGCAGGTGACTTGCCCCCAGAAGTGCTTAGAAAAAATATACCCTTGGCCCTCCATTTTATTTTTGCATATCAGAGCAGACACTTTCATTTCAGAGGTGTGACTATCCATGTTTCGAAAACCAGCAGGGGAGTAGCAGAATCTGCTCTGTTGTGATTTGAGAATTATTTGTGAGGTTGAAGATAGCACGCCAGTGTCTTGAAAGAGAACGCATGGACTGTTCATTCATCTGGGTGTTTAAAGGTGTTTTACCAGATTTCATTTGAGCGGGAAAATATGTGTGCACGGTTCCGTGATTGTGGCCTATAATTGTAGTTCACTCTTTGAATCCCGACAGGAGGTACAAAACGTACGATGTGGTTATAGGTCATAAGGTAGGGAATGCGTTTTTACGATGTGCATCAAAGCACAGTATACCTAAGTCTCTGTAAATTGCACAGTACACTTTAGTCTCTGTCTCAGTTTATTTCTTCTAGTCACTGGTAAAACAAGACGAAGTCTTGTTTTACAGTGACTAGAAGAAATAAATACTGCACCTGATTACCTGATACACACCGTGAAAACGCATTTCTTAATTACCCAGCCTTTGGATGTGGTATCTTGCGAATAGCGAATAACTCGTGTGGCTGAAGATATATCGCAGGTCATTTTGCTAGAGCGCACATGGACTTTTCAGGATGGTTCTGAGTTTAATATTTTGAAATGATTTGATTTCCTCAGCGTTTCAAATAAGTGCTAGGACTGGGTGTGTGCTGGTCTATGATTTTAGATCTTACGTCCTAGAGCATTATTGCTCTACATCCGAGTGCGTCTTATATACATATTAGACAGCTCATCTATGTGGTTTGTTTTTCAAATTTAATGCGTGCGCGTCCTGGTTAAATAATAAGCAGTCCTCGGGTATGTCAGTGTTCGACAGCTTAAAACAAACCACGAGCGTGTTTCCGCATAATTTACGTGTTGTATTATACCGTAAAGTTGCGTGACATCTAGGCTAAATTAATAGGTGTAAGAATTAGGCGCCAAGCTATTATGACACTATCCTTGAACTGTCACGGTCTGTCTGTCTCCGGTCTATGTAGTATTCAGAGGACAAGTCCCAAATTTAATAATTTTGACGTTATGGATAACGTTTTAACTCATTCGAGACGAACTGCTAGAGCCCCGTACCCTGATGCAGTTCATCTTGAAAGAGTTAAGGAGTGCTCCTGTTCAAGATTATATGGGTTTTGTGCATACCTTTAATCGTCCATTTTTTATCGCACAATGTATTTATTTATTTATTTATCTATTTATTTATTTTTTTTAAATGAGGGGGATTATAAGTCTGCCCGACCCTCTGTTCGGTCAGATTTGCTCGTCTTTGGACTAACTCATAGAGTTCTTCAGTCATTTTCAGAAAACTTTTGCTTCACGGGGTGTCTTTGAGTCTGATAACCTAGAGTTTGGAGCGTTCCACCATTCTGTACTTGAAACATTTCGAGACAATCTTTGTCTTACGTGCTATGGCTGTGGAATGTTCTACCACAAAGCTCTTGAGACATATTCCACCAATCCGTGTCTTCCTAGGGTAGCTACGAATAGTCCTTAAGTGCTTACATTGTGATAACATGTCGGCGGCGACGACCATTTATCTGCAAAAGGCATAGATCTTCTTGTGTCCCCGCAATTGCGGGGGCATAAGAAGATCTATGCCTCTTGCAGATAAATGGTCATGAAGATCTATACCTCCTGCTGATTCAAATTACTTCTATGTTTCTCAAGTTTAGGGGAATGAAAATTTATAATTGCTGAGATTACTTGAATTCAAGGTGTATAGATTTTCATGAGTCCCCGCAGATGCTGGGGCGCATGAAGATTTATACCTCTTGATACACCAAATATTGTCTATGTTTCTCATAGGTTAGGAGGCTTTGGGATTTCAATGTTTGCAATGGATATGACTTTCAAGGACCCTCAGACACAGGCGTGAGAAAGGAGGGGTGGGGTTGGTCTCTCGCTACAAGTAGGAGATAGTTCTTTTGTGGTAGTTCGTGTTTAGTGCCTTCAGATAGTAAATGTGGGGTCGGGCGTTGGCTGCCAGCCAGCTGTGATAGTGCCTGAGTATAGTGCCAGATTTGTTAAATGTGCCTGTTTGAGCTCAGACCATACACGTTTGCAAGTAGTGCCTACATTCGATCTGTGATTGAACGTCCTCGTGAATAGTGGCTGGATTGCATCCGGCTGTTTCTGTTCTGGCTCCTATCACAGAAGTTTGTCAGTAGTGCCTGAGTTGCATTGCTTAGGTCGGCAGCTGCTCAAAATCGTTAGCGTAAGAGAATAGGTCAGCGCTATCCTGTATGCTTGAGCCGAATAATCCTTGAACGAGTCAAGTTCTGAAGACTTCGTATTATGAGGGTTGGATTGAGCGTGAATGGATGGTATATGTTCGGGGGGGGGGGGGGGGGGGGGGACAAGGGTTGCGGGGGGGGGGGGGGGGGGGGGCGAGGAGGAGGGAGGTGAATGATAATCTTCCACTTCAAACACAACGGGGGTTTACAGCCACCGACCTTTATATACTGACCAGCGAACGAAGTGCGACTTGTTTGCCATCCTTAGAAACACGATAGTGTTGGCGATGGTTCCAAAAATGTCGCATTTCTTTTGCAGGTCAGTATGTATGTACAGTGTGCATGTCTGTGCTGGTCTGTAATTGTGGACCTTACGGCTTAAGCCGTAAGGTCCACAATCACAGACCAACACAAATAGGTCTAGTAAAACCTCCAAGTAAGGCGTGGCCTGCAAATACTTGAGTTGAAAATAATATGATTTGCATCCGGATTGGACTCTGTAGGTCTACTAACTCACATTCCCCGCTGTGTGGAGCTAGAACTAGAAGCTGTTGTCACTGATCATAGCTGGTTGAAGAGCGAGCGTTGTTTGTGTGTGAGCGCTGGTCTGTGACTTTGGACCTTAAGGCTTTGTGTGCGCTAGTCTCAAACACACAGACCATCTCACATTGAGGGGAAACAAATCAGCAATAGTTGTTGACAAGAGAGAATCTTCACCGATTGGCTGTCGGTAGCGTGTTTAGTCGAGGTGGATCCTGCAGGAATATCACCTCGAGCAAACACGCTAACGACAGTCGAAGGATTAATATTGTTTACTTATGTGTAATATTAAGGAGTGAAAAGGGAAGGCTATGAGGTAGGTAGGTTTAAAGTACTAGTATGGAAGAGAGTCCTGCGTCTTAACTCTGTGTTCATGGAGCCAGTTGCATGAGCGAGCTTAGTCCTGCACCAGCCACTAAGCAAGGTGCGCCGCTATAGCGGCGCACCTTGCTTAGTGGCTGGTGCAAGATTAAGCTCGATCATGCAACTGAGCCCTGGACCTTGTTGCGGCCTTAGCAAGGTTTGTTTTGCTTCTTAGATTCTGTGAATCATTGGCGAAATGTATCATATCACCTCGAGCAAACACGCTACCGACAGCCGAAGGATTAATATTGTTTACTTATGTGTAATATTTTGGAGTGAAAAAGGAAGGCTGTGAGGTAGGTAGGTTTAAAGCACTAGTATGGAAGAGAGTCTTGCGTCTTAACTCAGGCGGTGTTCATGGAGCCAGTTGCATGAGCCAGCTTAGTCCCTGCACCAGCCACTAAGCAAGGTGCGCCGCTATAGCGGCGCACCTTGCTTAGTGGCTGGTGCAAGACTAAGCTCGATCATGCAACTGACCCATGGACCTTGTTGGCCTTAGCAAGGTGCGTTTTGCTTCTTAGATTCTGTGAATCATTGGCGAAATGTATCATATCACTGTTGCTCCTCGACAGTCGCTTCAGCTACTGTAGTTTCTCAGCTAATTTTGAAAAGAAACCCCTCACCATCTTCATCAGAAAGGATACTTGTTTGCAGAGGATTAAAGAAAGAAGAGGCGTGAAGTTTACATGAGGAATACCATTTTACATTGGATTTGCGGAAAAGAAGGTTGTGGAATTTTGTGGGGGAAACTGTGGAATGTGTGAAAGATACTTTTTCGTGTGAAAATGTGTATACGATAACTTTGTGGAAATGTGTGAAAGATAACTTTGTGGAAATTTGATGAAAGAACATTGTGGACGTTTGTGGGAAATGCCTTTGGTGGAAATTTGTAAAACTGAATAGCCTTCTGGACTTAGGGACAAAACCTTCGATTCTTACGATCGTTGTATGTGATTGTGGAGATCTGACTACACAGAAGACGAGGCAAGATGTCGTTGGCATTCGAGGTATCTTTTGAAGAGGTAAGTTTTCACTCAAAGGTTTATAACTGTGATTTGTGTTCTTTGTGCCTTTTTTATTTTTATTTTTTATTTTTATTTTTTATTTTTTTTTTTTTACCTTCGGTTGTCGGTAGCGCTTTTTGTTGCGATGATTCCTGCAGGAATCAGCATCGCGACAAAAACCACTACCGAAAGCCAAAGGGCCAACTAAATTGCATGCAGCCACCAGTACTGTCTACAGTAAGGTTGACTGCATGTACAAAGGGTTACACTATTCTCTCAGGGGCCGCCTGGCTAGATCGCATGCACTGTCCTCCTTGAATGTGCCAACTTGGTGCATATCATTATTTGACGTACGCGATCGACCGTACTGAAAGGACAAGCTGGGAGACAAATTATAATGTGTAAGCGTTTATCCAGTAATGAACCCTTTTAGCCCCAAAGCCCCGTTTCTCAAATTTTGGCGGTGTTGCCTAATGACTATGTACCATTTGCTGGAGATGGATTGACCATGATAATTCAAGGGTAGTGCCAGATTATCTTGGCGCCTGAAGGCGCCAAGCTAATCTGGCACTACCCTTGAATTATCATGGTCAATCCCTCTCCTGCTGTGGGGACTCGGGGTTTAGTGGATTAAACCTTTCAAACGTTTAAAGTACGTCTAATGTACGTAGAAATAAGGTCTATTTATTATTTTCTTTTTTATTAGATTATGGTACAAATCTGTGGTGAGTGTGTGTGTATGTGTGTGTGTGCGTGCGTGAGTGCGTGAGTGTGTGCGTTCATGCGTGCACATCATTACCTGTCTACTTTTTTCAATCACACGTGGACGTTTTAAATTACGTCTCCCTCAACATGCTACGTGTTCACCTTCCCATTACACAATTCAGTCTACCCAGCCAGCACAGGGTCTTCGGGCCTTGTGTTAGGTACTTTCTTTACAAAACACTTTTAATGTACCTGCACTCACACTTTCTTTATTGACTCGCTCGATCGTCAGCTTCCAGTTAACTTGGAGTGTTCATCGAACTTTTCCAATACGTATGTCCTGACAAAATCAATCACTTCAGTTTCGCTAAGCATTCCGCCGGAACCATGCTACCCCACCAAATTCAAAATCAAATCCGCACTGCGTACCTACCCTACTTTCTAGTCAAATTTTCACTACGCGGCAAAGTCGTATCAATTGTTCTACTCGTAAGTATTAGCCTGAAATCCTGATGCCTCCTTTATTTAGAGGGAAACATATTCAGACATGCTCGCCGAGTCCTGCTGGCAAGAGGCGTAGGCCTGTATTTGTGCGTGCTGTTGTGTGATTTTCGACTTCACTGCGTAGAGCCGTACGGTCCAAAATCACATACCAGCACACATTGTCAATCATTGTGATCAAGTTTCTTTGCCCTTTTTCACGGTCGGTCTTGAACAAGGCAGATTATTGTTACACGAAACAGCAGTGCAAGAGGCATGGCTGCAGGCCGGGTCTCTTGAGAATCGTTGCTTCTTGCAGGTGGCAAGAGTTCGCTTATTACGATCTTTTTTTTTTTTGTAAGCTGCTCTTCGCAGGCACCTTGTAGTTGTAGGCAGACTAGCTGTCACAGAGCAGGCCGCGCCATTACTTAGTTTTTGTATTAGGTGGGCAAAGCTGATAAATTTTTATCTGCGAACGGTTGTGTGGTGGTTATGAACTGCTAGACTTGGCAGAGATTGTGTGGTTCTTAGCCAAGAGTGTTGAGTATATACGTTGTGGCAGCTGAGAATTAGACGGTATGTATACATTTTGTTCGTATTGTGTGTTGTCAGAATAACATCTTTATACAATGTGCATGGTAGTTATATTACAATGACAGTCCAATGACATCGACTGCCGCATGTGTGTAGTGTAACTTTGCCAATTTTTTTCTCAAGTAAGTGCCAGTATCTCTTTGCTAGGATCGTAATATAGGGCCTATATATCAGTAGTTGGACAAATTCGTGTGTATGACTTCATTTACATTACAAAAAAAATAAACCCAAGTCACGAAAGTACGTGGCTTTTCCATTAGGACCATATGGGACTGTACTTTGTGATTAGGTATAGGTTTATCCTTGAAAGAATAAGCACAAAGTTGCTGTACACTGTCAGTCTTACAATTATTTGTCAGTTCATTTGACATTGGACCGCTGTGGAATAGTCTGCACTGCTTGCGCGGCTAATGTGGCAATACGTTTGAGCTGTGATGGTCGTTCCGTGTTTACATCTCTCATGTCCTTCAAATAGCGTTTAGCGTAGAAGTTTAGCAGTTGAATTCTTTAACTATATCGTCGAACTGTTCGAACTGTAAGAATCACAACCAAAGGTGACCCAGGCGCTCGTCGATACAGTGCACATACGGTACACATACCAAGGGAATTAACTCAGCGCTGGACACACAAACAGTAAGATCCCCTGACCCCTTCCTTAGGGAAGGGGTCAGGAATTGTAAATGTTTGTTTGTCCAGCGCTGAGTAATTTCCCTTGGTACGTGTAGTACTGAACGGTTATGCAGTTCTCTTGTTCGGTCTAATTGTCACTTTCTGGCTGCCGGCGTGACTTCGTATTTGCTTAGGACAGAACGATATTCGCTTGAGCACACGTCTGTCAAGAACGGTAACAACGCGTTCTGAGGCCATGGACGACTCGCTAGGGTGTTTATTTTGGCTCAATCAAGGGTGGGGTTGCCGTGTATCTTAGGCTTGCTGCTTCGCCCCGCCTGAGGCAAGTTTTTTTTCTGCGTCATAGTGACATCTCTCAGGGTCATTGGAGGTCAGTCCACTTCGGTTCAGTTAGTTCCAAGATGGGACTTCGATATGCACCCCGAAAAGCCCATATGAGCTCCACCCCACCCTTCAAGAGTATTCCGAAAGTTTCTTTTGGAAAACAATTTGCCAGCATTAATCTGAATTACGAAGGATCTTTTTTCTTTTTTTATTGAGTTGTTTGTGATATATTTCAGAAAAAAAATCAAAACAAGTAGCTTCACCGCTGTTAAATTTAATATATATTTTAGAAATAAAAATTAAAAAGGCGTGTGTGTGGATTTGAATCATACGACTTTAACGGTTAGCGTGTCATTCGTCCGTTTTCTAGTGCTAGTGTAGTTGTCGTTTCGGGTTTAGGGGCCGTAGGCCGTTAGGTCCAAAATCGCAGACCAGCCACACATTAATCATTGTCTGCTTGCAGTTGTTATGCGTAATAGTATCCTTTCTAGATCAGCCCGGGTGGGGGGTCAGAGAGAACAAGCAGTAAACCTATCAATGCCAAGCAGTTTTTGTTTAGCGGGTTGCGTGTTCCCTTTGGTATAAAGTTCCTTTTAGCGCGCAAACACTCGAACCCTACCAAATGGAACAACAGCGTTAGTAGGAAAGAACCTGTGTCAATACATTGATATAGAATGTTTGGTACAGAACCTCTGTCAATACATTGATATAGAATCTTTGGTACAGTAGAACATGTTTTGAGTAACTAGCTTTTTTGCAAGAAAAAAAAAGTGGTCTTAAAAAATGAAAGACGGTGTTCTCTAAAAGAAAAGTTTTGAAGGGCAAAAAGTGTCGCCTATCATTGAAGACCATCATTCAGACGGCTGCAGCAACCTAAATGATGGTCTTTACCGACAGGTGGTCTCTCTTAGTCCGTTCAGTGCCGAGAAAAGTTGAACACCACCCCGAACTGCAAGAGGCGTAGATCCTCATGAGCCCCCGCAGTTGCGGGGACTCATGAGGATCTATGCCTCTTGCTGACACCACTTTGAATCCACGTTCTTGGGACAGCTATGGGTTCTTTTGTGTGTTGAATTAACAAAGTCTGCGTCAGCTGCCGCTTGTTAACTCATTCTGCCCCAGACACACCACAGGAAGATTAGGATCGACCATGAGAGTTCAAGGGTGATGCCAGAATAGCTTGGCGCCCTATGGGCGCCAAGCTATTCTGGCATCACCCTTGAACTATCATGGTCGATCTCTGTGTCCTGCACTGCCATGCAGTCTTCAGAGGACAACGGCAAAATTTAAAGATTTCGGTGTTGGGGTAGAATGAATTAAGGTTGTACTGTACGCGCACCAACTGACTTGTGATGCTTGGTGCGGAAAACGCTCTCGGCCCGACGTCAACGTTTTGCACTTGCATTGTGCACTGACAAACTGGTTCCATACTGGCCTTTTAGCTTTTTTCAACTGTATTTCTTTCCGTAATACTCTTATCAACAAGGGCGGATCCAGAGGGTGTCTCGACGTGGGTGGGGTGGGGGGGGGGAATGGGGGTGGGGGCGGGGGGGAACACAACAGCCCGCCGTTTTCCACACTGTGTCATACAAAAGAAACCCAGACCAAAACAGTAACTGTCAGGCGAGCATAAAATCATAATAAAGAAAGAAACACGCTTAAAAAGAACAATTACAAATAGGTTGTGTTTAAATTATTCTTTCTTGGTGCTTTTCTATTTGGGATTTTTTTTTAAACGATCGTGTTGTAACCGTTCTCTCTACGCGTGTTTCTTTTATTTTTTTCTTGGGTTTTCTCAGACATACCTGGAATTCTCAGGGGTGACGATTTTTATTTGTTAAAACTTTTCTTCGTTTATCTCGGGACACAGCACTGCTTTTGGCACAAAACAAGATTAATGGGGCACTTCTGACTCTTACATGGTATTAATTTTCTTATTGAAAAGAATGTTCTACCAGGAGTTTCTGCAGGAGCAATCACCTTGTGTTTGACAACAACACTACACTGCCGATTACTCCTCCGTCTGAGGAACAACTCAGCCACCTGTAAAAATTGTGATACTGCTCTATACACCCACAAACTTCCTCCATATGAAGAACACAGAATCAGATCACAGAAATAGTCATGATCACCTATTACACTGGCTGACGATTACTTAAGGGTTAGTTAGTGATCAAAATCAAGACATTTCACACCTCCCCTCCGCTGACACGCATCAATGACTACATAGCTACCCTGATGGGCTACGCAATCTGAGTGAGACTGGAGACCCACTGTGCTCAGAGAGTGATGCGTGACAGGATTGGAGGCTGCCTTCGTTCGGTAGGCGTACTTCGCTGAGCGCGGCGATGTCGATTGTTGTTTTCTTCATTTTAATATCCCACTAGCACACAATGTGATCGGGGACTAGCGATGTCGATGTTTAACCTCCGCAATTCATGGGCAATGAGGGCGGAGCGACGTTCAGGGCGTCCGCTGTCTGCTGTGTCGAGCATGGTTCGGATGTTCCAGCATGCTACGTTGAGTCCGGTCGTGGTCGCCATGAGAGTGGATCCGTTGTTTTTTTGTGGTTTTTTGTTGTTGTTGTTGTTTTCTGACCGCAGGAGAAGATGCCCGTTGACCGCGGCTAGCCAACTGGGGTTGCGAGGGGATGAACTTTGGTTAGGCCACCTTTTCTAGGCCCCTCTCCGTGTGGAGCAAGCAGTGTTGTTCCTTGAGAAGGCTACTTGGTCGTTCAGGGTGTCCCGAGTGACGTTGTCATCCCCAGGTCAACATCAGGCGACCAATATCCTGAACCGCCTGCATGCAGGTTTGGGACTGCGGCTTCCAGTGACATCTTTCACCTGCCGTTTCACCCCTTGCCCATCGCTACAGGACTTGGAATGGTCAGTGTCATGGTCCGTGGACATTTCCTAAAGCCTGCGCGGTGGAGCTTTTTGGTGGACTGCAGTGTGCGCAGTACTGGCCCCACCCTTTAAACCCTTGGTTCGTCTGCCATGGCCTAGCAAGCTGGGACGGTGGCATCGAGGTCCTCGGATCGTAGGTTTTATATCAGACTGTCCTTGTCCTAGTCTCTGGCTCAAAAGCCTTCTCCGGAGACACGGGGGCTTTGATGTCAGGGATTTCCTCCCTTAGCCTTTCCGCAGCCAAGCGGCCAGGCCTGCAAGGCAGCAGGACAATGGTTTATTTTCGAGGTTCTCTCCTCTAGATCCTCCTGTTTAGCCTGGGGGCTAGTGCTGCCCAGTTTTTGGGGTCACCTCATAGAGGACGTGGCCATGGACCACGCACGGGCGGTCTTGGGATAGAGGGATGCTATGCTAGTCCGGAGGGATTACACACGAGGGTGCCTCACAAAGGCCAAGAGGCCCTAGACTGGGGTGATCCCGGGGGAGGCACGAACAGCGCAGTTGATTTCTCGCTTTCTGATCACAGCTGGCGTGTCCACAGTCGTAGACTTAACCCTAGATGACTGCCACATATGAGGATGCGATGAGAATGGTATCGCACATAAAGAGGTAATGCTTCTCATGAGCCCCTGTAACTGAAGGGGCACATGAAACTCTATGGCTTGCTGAAGGATTGAGTTGGGCCCCAGATCAACAAAAAACGGACACTTTTCCACCCCTGGGGTTGACCAACAGTCATCGGCTTATTGCCAGATGGCTGCCTCAGTCTGAGGATACAATGAGGATTGTATCGCACAGCAAGAGGCACTGATTTACATGAGTCCCTGTGAGTGCAGGGGCACATGACACTCTATGTCTGGGTGAAGTACTGTGACAGGTGCAGGTCAGCAGTGCCAAAGTGAGGATATTTGACTATAGGTCCATGAATACACGAAGCCCACCCACCTATCCCGTGAGATAATTGTAAAATACACTGTAGCAAGAAAAGAAGAACCATCGAATAGTAAAACACAACTTCCACAAATAACCATACATTTTTTTGTTGTTGTCACGCCTCCCCCCCCGGATCCGCCACTGATCAAAATAGTGGACTAACTAATGCCATTTTGATAGGGACACTTCTATACTAAAAGGCTTTCGAGGCATTCTTGAGCTTGGAGTCATAGCTGCGCTCTGGTCCGTGATTTTGGACCTGACGGCCCACATCTGTGTGCTGGTCTGTGATTTTGGACCTAGGGCTGTCAAGCCGTAAGGTCTAAAATCACAGACCAGCACAGTTACGAGTATTCTCCCCTAGGCTACGCGTCAGCGCCGTTTGACATATCTTGATCAATGACTATGCTCTTGTCTGACGTAGCTGTATTCCGCATTGTGTCCTGTTTCTGCCGTATTTTATCTTACTTCTGACGACTCTGTCCTCATGTACGTAGCTAACGTCTGGCGGCTTTGAGCAGTGTATGTGTCACCGGCCTGAGTCGAGAAAATCCCGATACTTGCTCTCAAATTGTTCGCAGCAGATGATGCATATAAATAAGTGAGCCTTTTATGAAATCTTCAGTACGAACATAAACGTCAAGATCTTTTGCGTTGTTAGGGTCACGCGATCATTTATCAAGCAGATCTGGCACTGACTTTGAACTGTCATGTTCAGTCCAGCCCCCTTTAACTGGCACCTTTAGTCACAGTATCACAGAATTTGAAGTCAGCACTTCGATTCTTCTAGGGTGATCAGTGATTACGTGCCAGAGTTGCGAAGGTGGGGGACACTCCACCTGTTTTCGGATTTCACTTCAGATCCGTGTTGTTTGTTGCTATGCAAGGTTAGAGTTGAACCATTCAACTCACAAGCACGACAAGAAGATATGGATCGAACGTGATATTCAAGGGTAGTGCCAGTATAGCTTGGCGCCTAAAGGCGCCAAGTTATTCTAGAATTAGCCTTAAAATATCATGGTCAACCGTCTCCTGACATGGACACCCTGTCTCTTAAAATGTATTCGTATGGCGCCTAGATCGAATTTGGTTGTTCGCAATTTCATGCAAGCGCCGTGTTGTTTTGTGTGTCTTTTTTGTTTGTCTGCTTGTCCATCCGATAGTTCGTTCGTTCGTTTGTTGGCTGGTTGCTCTCTTTCCTTCTTTTTATTTTTCTTTTGTTTCTCTCTTGTGTCTTTGTTTTCTTCTTTGATTGTTTCTTGTTTCTGTTGTGTTTTTTTTTTCTTTACTGTTTTCTCTTCCTTTTCTACTTTTTGTTGCTTTGTGTGTACTTTTTTATACATCTTTTCTCCCGTGTGCTTTTCGTCCTAATTTTTTAGTAAGGATTAGGCTTAATACTTCCGTGCTTCAGCCTTTGTACCAGAAGTGTGTGGCCGTCATTTTTGTGCAGCTATAACTTCATTTCTGATGGGACAATCAACTGGCGAGTGCATCTGGCCTCCTGTTTATGGTCAGCTTCCAGGATTTCGTTGTACGAGACATAAATCCGACGGCCATGATATTTCAAGGGTGATGACGGAATAGCTTGGCGCCTTTAGGCGCCAAGCTATTCCGGCATCACCCTTGAAATATTATGGTCGATCTGTCACCTTAACTGTAATGTTTTCGTCAGACATGAAGGCCTCATTGTTTTGTATCACAGAGCCCCTCCCCCTTGATTGGCCTGAGCAAGGTAAACACGGGTTGTTGGGCTGGCAGCTGCTCGTTTGCTTTCCCATGCACCTTACGACAGCGAACTCCCAGAGACCTCCTACGCCTGTAAAACACAGATATAACTACGACCACCAGGAGACTTAAAACCTCATGAGGTTTCTACCAGATAGGCGATAAACACTAAATAAGATTGAGGAGAGGAGGTACAGGCCCTACTGATGTTTTTTATGTCTGATAAAACTATTTGAATTAGCCCCCGCAAAAAAAAAATTTAAAAAAAGGAAGATTTTTTAGCTACTTTCTTTTGCCTGAAGAACACACAACTTAGTTGATTAAGACAAAAAAAGAAGCATAGATCCTCATGAGCCTCGCTCAGGCTGCTGAGACTCATATTCTATGCTTGTTACAGTTTGGTCGCTCTCGCTGTTTTAGGCTTAGATGAGTTGCGCCGTACACTATTTTGTACCTGAGGAACACAATTTACACGATTGAGTCTAGCAAAAATCATAGATCCTCAAGAGCCCCCGCAGTCTGCGGGGGCTTATGAGGATCTATGATTCTTCAAGATGGGCCTCTTTCGCTGTTGAAATGAGCAGTCACAGCTACAATGAGACGCACCAACCCACATCAGGGTTGGCTGAAGATGATCGATCAGCGTGTGCGGATCGTATGTCTAGGTCGGATTAGGGACCTGCAGTGGGATAGATGCATTGCAGAGCAGTCTCTGGGTTGGTGTGCACATGTTGCGCGACGGATCACAGATCTCCGCGTTGAATTTGTGATTTTGATGTGCAACTATAGTGCCTTGCTTTGAATTTTGGCAGTTCATACCGGGGACTGTTTATAGAACCCTAAAGACCCGTGTTAGTAGCTACGGTTTGTGTGTGCGACTGGTGATTTCTTGTCACAAATAATTTCTGTGTGTGGCTGATCACCTCGGTTTGTAAACGATTCCATTTTTCTTCAGGCGTGCAACTGTTTAGTTTGGTGTGCAACTTATGGCTTCTTTGTGTAGCTGATCACTTAGGTGTGACAACGGTTCCACTGTCTACAGGTGAGTGATCTTTTAAAACTGTCAGTAATAATAATAATTTCCCCGTATGGCACGCCATGGTCCGTTTGTCTGGTTTAGGCGTATGTGCGCGGTTTCATTCAAGGTGCCCCGCATCAATAGCTGCGGAAGTGTCGTATAGCTTTACACATCCGCAGCTATTGATGCGGGGCACCTTGAGTGAGTTCCTCAACTGTAACGCTAAACGACACCTTCGCAGCTATTGATGCGGGACCTTGAATGCGTTAATCATGTAACTCTGTAATGGCACAGTGGAACCTGTTTTGAGTACTTTTTTCTATTAGAAAAAAAGAGTAGTCTTAAAAGACAGGTGCTCTGTCTTTCCCGCTGCGGGCGTCCTCACCTCGCGCCCTCAAATAACTCAGTCATTCCGGAATCCCAGAGGTCTAGGGGTGACGGCGGGGTTTGAGGGCGCGAGATATTTCTGTGAATGGCAGTGGTGTTTTCGGGGCGCGAGTATGGCTGGTCCTGTTGTTTCTGTTTACGTATCGCCTTCCCTAGGATGGCAAGAAACGGAAGTCCAGTTTAGTGAAAACGGAGATTTTTTATTGTATTACAATTTTTTTTTTTAATCTCCCGAAAATGGACAGTACAGTAAGACACTAAGTCCATCGTCATTGTATTCCACTGAAAATCTCGCTGTGCACAAAAAGGCAGGGTTTTTAGAACACGAGGTTGGACATCTCGGCCGATTCCCCGTAGGAATCCAGTGTACCAGATCAGTCACCTATACAGCTGGCGATCCAATCAATAGACACCCAGATGTGCTCATGCTGTATGCGTTTACCTGGCCGATTTTATCGATCTGTCAGCTGCTGTAAGATTGTTGATTATCCGGCACTATCGTAAGACTGTAGTCTTGATTATCCGGCACTACCCGAAATCTGAAGTCTAGATTATCTGCCACTACCCTCAAACTGTAGTGTGCGGTTTTGACCTGAACGATTTTATTTATTTGTCACCTGATCTGAAATTATAGTATTCATGATAACACTACCCTGAAGCTGAAGTGTGCTAAGACTTGAACGTCTCATTATTTACTGCACACGAGCAGATCGGGCACTACCATCGAGATATGTACGTCTGTGTGTTGATGCCTCGGCCGCTAACTTACAACACACACACACACACACACACACACACACACACACACACACACACACACACACACACACACACACACAAATCATGTTTAGGCACTACCTTTAAACCTGTTCTTAAGTAGGTTGACTCATTCAAGACGCGCTGCATCCGGATACGCGGCTTCTGCCGCGTATCCGGACGCAGCGCGTCTCGAATGTGTTAACCCTTTGGCTGTCGGTAGCGGTTTTTGTCGAGATGATTCCTTCAGGAATCAAAGGGTTAAGGTAGAAATTTTGTTGATCCCATATTATGGTAATATTCACGCACAAAGTCAGTGAGACTTCGCTCTTGCCCAAATGTAACCAAATTCAACTACCGTTATGACCCAGGGCAAACGTGACTATAGAATTTAAATTTGCCATAAAAGGGGAAATGAAGTTTATTTCATCTGGAAATGAGAGAAGTCCCATAGCCATAATATAGGGTGTCATAGTTTTGTACGTACCGGCTGCAGTAGAGTCCCTTTTAAGCCATAAGACTGAGTTATGAAAATATTATACTTCTGGTCTGGTACAGATGTTCTAGTTATTAATTTTTTAAGCCTATCATCGAAGATCTGATTGTAAGGAACAGAACAAGCTGATTCTTTAAATGAATACATGGCGTAGCAAAACGTGTTCGCGGGCCCACGACGGCAGCAGTGAGCCCGCGCACAGCCGTGCGCGGGCCCACTGCGGCCGTCATGGGCCCCGGGACCTTTTCTTACTTGAAAAACTGTCTTTCACAACTGTAGCCCTTGAGTCGACGTGTCCCGCTCGTGCAGAACCACAGGTTTTGTTTAAAAAGTACGTTTTCACGACGTGAAGACCTATTTCTTTCCCTCACTGTAAAACAAGACTTGTTTGCAATGACTAGAAGCATTAAATTCTGTCACAATTGATACTCTGATACACATAGTGAAAAACTCATTTCTCTACTGCAGCCTGTGTGCAAAGCATTCCACAGCAGAAGAGCCATGTAATTTTTCGTGTTTCTTGGGCCGTTTTCCATACCGGGCCAATATAAAATTTATTACGTCCCCGTTCGTTGCCCGTGGCAAAGCCGTACTGTAATAAATTATGCATCGTGCTGTGACCTCTGTTTCTATTGAGCCTGCCGCTTTGTTTCAGTCCACCGCGATAGCTCAGTGCACGTTACATTACATACGTTTGCAGAAGGTGTAAGCAGAGGTTTATCTGTTTGTCTGTTGGATATTTTAACTCTTTGCCTGTCGGTGCTTTGATATGCAACAGCTGTGAACGTACTTGAGCAGTATTTTTTTTAACACCTCTAAAGGTAATCTATGCCCTTCAGGTCCTTTCGACATTCACCTAATGACGAGCCGAAATGTAGATGAAACAGGCCTATCCCTAACAACAAGAGGTATAGATTCTCATGTGCCCCTGCAACTGCAGGGTCTGACGAGGATCTGTGTCTCTGGCACTTCACTGAGAGACCAATTCTGACACCATGTTGCAAAAACTAAATCGATTCTCTGAGACATTGAGCCAGCTTCTTTCTCGTGTTATTTGTACGTGTAGTGGTCTGTGATTTTGGACCTTACGGCCAGCACACGCATGTAATCTTACGCTTGTCTGAGCATTTGCACATGTTGCAACACCATGTTGCAAACAAACGAGTAATCGATTTTTGTATGGTGACGAGAGACGTGAATGGCTACTTACAGTTTTGGATGTTGCATTGTTTTGACTTTGGCGAGTGTAGGTTGTTGGTTATGTTCTTTCTTATAGCCGTGAGGCCCAGTATGACAATACGCACACTGATATGGAACGTGTATCGATCGTTACCTGTGATCATTTTACCTGCCCGTCATTTTAGATGTAGGCTACGTCAACCTAGCCTGACTGAAGATATAATTATGTGCCTGGTAATTAGTTACCAGTGCGAGTGTGTGAATACGTTTCTCCCATTTGTTATACAGCAGAACTGTTCTGAGCGACCATCTTTATGACAGATCACTTGTCATTAAAGACCATCATTTAGGTGGCTTTTGCCCCGTATATAAATGATGGTCTTTAACACTTTTTTAGCCTTCAAGACTTCTGTTGAGAGAGCACCTGTCTTTATGACCATTTTGTGACAGCGCTGTTAAACACCTGTAGGAGTTGTGGAGCGGCGCTAAACGACAGAAATATTAAAAGAGAAAAGAAGGAATCAGAAAAGCAACCTACATGGAGCATCTGTGCCACCATAAACACATGTAGAAGGTTCTAGTCAATGCACAAGCCACTGTCAGCTACTACGATGTGAACGATTTCAGACCTCCCGCCATTTTGTCCACAAGAACGTGAAGGATTTGGGATAAATAGAGCCCACGTCATTCGTATGTAATGATGGTAACAAGAGAACATTTACGAGTCACTTGACAGCAAGATGACGTCATTTTCTTGTAGTTCACAATTTCTTTGACGTCTCATTCTTGCAGTTCATGATTTTTTTTAGAAGGCTTTGTACGGGAAGAATAAGCCCGAAAAAATACTATGTAATTCTGCACCACCAGCTAATACGTTTACCAAGACAAATATGCGGCGGAGATAAAAGCATCACGTGTTCAGAAATGGAGATTTGTTTCCGGTCTAACGACGAAAACAATCTACCCCAATCCAGACCAAAAAGGTGACTGCCAAGCGTGTGCAATGCAAAGAAGTACCCAACGGAGAAAGTACCCAACGGAGTTGCCACATTCCTTCTGGCCATATGAAGATAAGTAGCGGCTAATGTCTCTGTTTGTTTGTCTATTTTGACAAAGGGTATTTACCCGAAATATTAATAAATTGTGTTGTACCGTTTTTTCTAAGCGTGTTTCTTTCTCCGTTGGGTACTTCTTTAATCTACCCCAAGCAACGGATCCGCTCAACTTACATTGTCCGCCATGATATCTAAAGGTAACTTAGACGTTCCGTTAGCGTGAGGATCCAAAATATCTTATGCGTCACCAACAGATCACCTTGTAAGTGAATGCGTCAAGGATTTTTGGCGGTTGGATTGGAGCCCCCCACAATAACTGAACCCTCGGCCAGGGTTACACCTTACTCCCCTCCCAGCCCCACGCAGTACGCAAAAGGCCATCTGGCCGAAGTCGGTCGCAGTGGGCCCGCGCACAGTCGTGCGCGGGCCCACTGCGACCGACTTCGGCCCAATGGCCTTAGTGTGGTAGGCATCACCTCCCTTCCCCTTATGACCCGCGGGAGGCGTCTTCAGAGTCATGTTCACGTTGCTTCAGGTGTTAGCACTCAAACTCTGTACGGACTTCTTCTATCACATCACCTTGGCTGAGGCTGAACCATCTGAAACAACCACCTGCATTTTTCACGTGTCTTAAGGAAACAAATCCAGCATGCTCCGCCGGGATATCACGGCATATTTTCAGTAAAGCATTACATAAGTGCTTCCCATTGTCATTTGGCTGCGACTGTGGATATGTTCCTCTTGCACACGTTAAATTCTATAACCTTTTGGTTGTCGGTAGCGGTTTTTGTCGCGATGAGTCGCGACAAAAACCGCTACGGACGGCCAACGGCTTAAGCCTAATAGTTTCATATTTTCAGTGTTGTTTCGAGGCTTTGCGTTCAAACCCAACCTTGCCCGAACAAACGAAAATTGAATTTGTTCGCCAGCTGCTGCCATAGCACACACGCCCCAAACATCCTCAGATCCATGGGCAAATTTGCTCGCATCATGTCTTTTATTGGTCGTGCATACCTCGCATCGCTTCGCACTCGTATTCGGGGGCCTCTTAGGCGGTTCTCCATTAGCAAATCGTCTTCGGGCTCACGACGGCCGCAGTGGGCCCGCGCACAATCGTGCGCGGGCCCATTGCGGCCGGCCTGGGCCCGAGGACCTTTGCTTACTGGGTAAGTGCGTAGGACTATCGTTCAAAAGGTCACAGGTTTGAACCCAAGTGGAGGTCGAGATGAGTTCAAATTTTTGGTGCTCGTTTTTGGTAGTGGCAAACAGCGTTAAGCCTAAAACGTTTGCTAAAGAAATGCATTTTTTCTTGGCCTTCTTCTGTTGTGTTCTCTGCTTACCTCCTTTGCCCTTTTTAAAATAAAGCTTCGTATACAGTTTGTATGATGCTCAGTAGACGTCTATTATCATCAGCAAAAAACAGCAGTGGCAGAGCTGCGACAGCAGCAGCCTTATCATCTTCATTACCATCATCTTCGTCATTCAGAATTTGCCACCGACATCTTTAATTAGACGTTGTACTGTTACCGTATTTGCCGCATTATAAACTTCTATCGGCTTCATTTGATAAGAATTGATATTTTATTTGCGGCGTCTGTGCAGGTATGGTTTGGAGGACAAGCGAAATCGTGTAATTATTTTGGATAATCACAAAAAGGTTATTTGTCTCGCGAAGTAATAGCGGCAAGTTAGTGCTGTTCCTGTCTGGGTAATCAATTGCTCGTCTCTGTGTTATTAATCGTTCTTCGTTAAATACATTTCGCTCCACAATTTGCGTATATATTCTGGTCTGTTACTTTGGACCTCAGGGCTGGAAGACGTAAAGTCCAAAATTACAGACGAGCGTACGTTTAGTTATATATATCAGAGTACCTTTGTCAGTCACTCATTCACGCAGTTGAACATCGCCTCTGCCAACAGCTGTTGCTGCTTACGCTCTTATGTATTAACCCTCTAAATCCTGACACGCTACTACAAGCTATTCATTGATCATGATAGTTCAAGGGTGGTGCCAAAATAGCTTGGCGCCTGAAGGCGCCAAGCTATTCTGGCACACCCTTGAACTATCATGGTCGATCTTCTGCTGAATTGCATGGAAGTCTTCAGAGGACAAGTCCCAAAACTGTGAATTTTGACGATGGCGTTCATAATGTGTTAATCTATTAAGCGGTTTGTATGGATGTGGTCGATTCGTCTACCCTTCTGTTGAGACTACTGAGTTTGTGTGAAGATGTTTGAAGTACAAGATGGTGCTCTGTTTGTATTAGCAGTTTAAACTTGTACAAAGGTTTGCGACATATTTAAGATAGGACTCTGTTCTTTTCATTGGCAGTTTATGCTTGTCAAGAGAGTTATGTATTTTTGTTGACGGTTATATTCTTATGCTGAACTGGGTTAGGAGTTTGATGCGCGTGCATGTTAGGTATGTGGTTTTGTTTTGATATCACGTTTTTACTTCTTACGCACATAATTATATACAAACAAAAATGAGTATGAAAAGAAAATAGTTTCTGCACCTTCTCTTCACTGCGCACATACACGCAGATCGAAATCACTGCGTTTACGAAGGAATGCTCTTTTTATGTTTTTGGTCCAATAGACCCAAAGCTACCGTAAATTAAGCGCTTATGATGTTCAGTCAAGCATCACTAGTTCACTTCCGACAGCTGTAGGAGATGGATTGATCGCGATAGCACAAGAGTAGTGCCTGATCAGCTTGGCGCCTAAGGTGCCGAGCTGATCAGTCACTACCCGTAAACTATCACACAAGGTGTTTTATTATAATTTTTAGAACGCCGTTTGACCCTTGAAGTAAAAAATATAGCCAGATTGTCAGAGATGATTGCTTTTTCTCTCCCCTCTCGTCTTCCCCTCTCCTCACCGCTATCCCTGCCCCCGCGCAACCCAAAACCCTCATGCCCCCTAGTGGAATTTTCTCATTGTCTGTAATATAAAATGCTGAATGATGCGTACAGCTATGAAATAGTGGTTGCCGTTGACAATGACTCCTGTTCCCACGCATTTTGTTTTAGTAGTCGGATGCTGGCAAGGAGAAGTCATAGTGGATGTGGAAATGTGTGTGTGTGTGTGGGAGTGGGGGGGGGGGATATTTGGCGACACAAAGGGATATTTCTTTACTGTTCCATGATCATCTGCTTACTGATCTGTGATTTTGGACCTTACGGTTGCAAGCCGCAAGGTCCAAAATCACAGACCAGCAGGATGGAGTTGACGTATATAAAGCGAGCCATCAATCAACTGAGACGCCGATACTGCGTCTTTTGTAGTTTCTCATTATTCTTATGTTTGTCCATGTCTTGTCTTCACACACACAAATCTACCCAGTAAACAAAAGTCCATCTAGCCGACGTCAACCGCTGTTGGCCCGCGCACGGCCGTTTGAAGTGATAAGTATACTACTGACCATAACACTTTGGTCATAATTTATTCATAATTTATTCATAAGACACGTGCTGGTCTGTGATGCTGGACCTTACGGCTTGCAGCCGTAAGGTCCAAAATCACAGACCAACACAAAGGCACTTAACTCTGCGCTTACTCCATATTCATGAATGATTTTGTCATCCGAGATATTGTCCGTACTATTTGTTCATGATTTATGTTTGATTCTTTTGATCCTCACGACCTATGCCGGTCACGGCATGTGCGAGGGACCATCTTTACTTTTGCACCCTCCGGCTACAAGCCTTAAAGTGCAGAATTACAGATCACCACACAGATCGGTCTACAACCGCCACTCGGATTCCCCTACTTCATTCATATTTATGAATTCTTCTGTGCATATTCATGAGTTTCTCACCAATCTATCTTTCTCTTTGCAGAAAAACCCTGAGGATTACCTGGCCAGAAAGCGAGCCAGGGAAGAAGAAGAAAAAACTGACAGATCCCGCTTCAACAGGCGGTCAGCTACCGAGAGGCGTTCGGGGCTCCAAGACAAGGGAGATAGTCCCCAGCTGAGGACGCGTTCGGACAACAACAGCCCGCGACTGCGCGACCGGCATAGCTATAATACTGAACGCAGCGAGGACGTATCCCAGGTAGAGTATAGTATTTCATTGATGATTTTCAGTTGTTTGTCGGCTGACTGGTTGTTTGGTTAGGGTTGTTTGGGTGACAGGTCGGTTTACCAGTCGGCTGCACTGTTCTTAATGATTTTGTACAATTTTACGTGACACTTTTGTTTAACACAGCTATGCGCTTTACAGTTATGACAGCTCCGATCAATTATGTGTGCCGAATTTATTTATTTTTTGGGTGGGGGGGGGGGGGGGGCACCAAGGATTAACCCCTTGACTGCCGGGACACAGCAAAAACCACACATGTACAAGAGGCATAGAACCTCATGAGCCCCCGCGACTGCGGGGGCTCATGAGGTTCTATGCCTCTTGCTGCATTATTTTGTATCCGTGTACGTTGGACGACTGGGGTAAATTTTATTTAGCATTTAATATACAATGATTAAAAAAGTGTGGCCACTGGCATGGAAAGGATTAACTTAAAAGAAAATTAGTTCTACTTCTAAGTGTTATTAACTGCGTTCGTTCTGTCGCGCTTTTAAAGTACATGACTGTACCCTGTATTTCTCAGTTTCTTATTTGGCTCACGTGCGAAGCAAAAGTGAGTCTATGTTTTGGGCCAGTAGTCGTCCGTCCGTCGTCCGTCCGCCGTCGTCCGACCGCCGTCGTCCGTGGTTTTGTAACGTTGGCATTTTCTCTCTGAGACTATTCAAGCCAGATTCTTCAAACTTGGCCCAAGTATACTTTGTGGCAAGACCTTTCTAAACATACCAGTTTGAGCGAAATCTCACAAAGGTCAAGGTCACAGGAGATCAGGAAATATGTCAAAAATAGCTATATTTGGACATAATTTGTTTTTTCTCAAATACTATTCACAACTTCAAACCCAAACTTGGTAGTATACCTGATGGTAAGACATTTCTATGCATACTAATTCGGTTGATCCCTCGGAAAGATCCATGATCACAAGCTCAGGAAATAGGTGAAAAATAGACATATTTTGACAAAAGATGTTTTTCTCAAATACTATTCACAACTTCAAACCCAAATTTGGTACAGAGATGGTAAGATCTATCTATACATACTAATTTGGATTTCCCCTCGGAAAGGTCAAGGGTCACGAAGGGCTCAGGAAATAGGTCCGAAATAGCCATATTTTGACAAAAGACGTTTTTTTCTCAAATACTATTCACAACTTTAAACCCAAACTTGCTACAGAGATACCTGATGGGAAGACCTTTCTATGCACACTAATTTTGTTGATCCCTCAGAAAGGTAAAGGGTCACGAGAGCTCAGGAAATTGGTGAAAAATAGCCATATTTTGACAAAAGATGTTTTTTCTCAAATACTATTCACAACTTCAAACCTAAATTTGGTACAGAGATACCTGATGGTAAGACATATCTATTCATACTAATTTGGATGACCCTTTGGAAAGGTCAAGGGTCACAAGAGGCTGGCAAAATGCCCATTTTTGATAAAATTCTAGGTATTCCCAACATTTTTGCAAAATTTTCAGCCAAATTTAGTACAAAGATAGACCTTCCTAAGCATACTAATTTAGTCGACTCATCACAAAGGTTAAGGGTCACGGGGGGTTGACAGATGTGTGAAAAATACTTACATTTTCAGAAAACATGAATTTTGCTGCTGCAGAAGCCAGCCCTTGTCACAAAGGTCACACATATGTAAATCGGTCATACACGTGAGCCATAATGGCTTTGCCTTTCTTGTTTTGTAGTAGTGCTGATTAGCTCGACCTCTTGTAGAGCTCTTTTTACAATTGAGATTGGTCACAATACAGAACTTCAGGATTCAAACTGCTAACCTTTTGCGTGTCGGTAGCGGTTTTCGTCGCGATGATTCCTATAACACCCAAAGGGTTAACTTATGCATGCCACACGACCTGAACACTGATCAATTTGCATTTTCCGCAGGCTGTTCGCGAGTATCGTCAGAAGCGGCAGTCATCCCAGAGCCTCGAGTCCAGCCTGTCCGCCAGCTCCTCCCACAACTCCTCACCCCAGGAATCCCCCAGTCCCAAGGCTCCCGAGAGGCCTTCAAGGTCAATAAGGTCATCATCTTCGGGATCCGGCCTCGAGTCGCCAAGGTCACCGGGTCTGGAGGAGGCTACCCCTTTTCCACCCACGTTAACAGGTTAGTGAAGAATGACTAAATACACATGGAGATTTTGCCGCATGCAGCAGTATATTGCGAGGAAATTGCAAGGCCGCGCTTGGGTTTGTCGCAGTATGTTGCAGTAAACTAGCAGCGACAGGGGGTTGACCCTCCTTTAACTCATTCTACCCCAACACCGAAATCCCAAAATGTTGCCGTTGTCCTCTGAAGACTGCATTGCAGTGCAGGACCCAGATCGACCATGATAGTTCAAGGGTGATGCCAGAATAGCTTGGCGCCCATAGGCGCCAAGCTATTCTGGCATCACCCTTGAACTATCATGGTCGATCCTTATCTTCTTGTGGTGTGTCTGGGGTAGAATGAGTTAAGGGAGATACGTAGTCCGTTGTATTTGTGTCTGCATGTCTGTATTGACAAAGGGCTAAAGCCTATTTCAATGTAGACATGCAGACAGAAATAGACTGGACTACATTTCTGTTTTAGGCAAATATTTAGTAAACTGCATTGTACTTTTTAAGCTTGTGTTTCATTCTTTGCTTCATTCTTCCCGGCAATTCTAATAATCGCATCCCTACTTTATTCAGGCGGTGATTCTTCTCCGCAGAGTAAGGAAGGAGCGTCTAGTGCAACTTCTTCCCCTGCACGTGCTGCTCGCCCAAAAGACCTCGCTGGCATAGCGTCCAGGTCCGCCCCGGGTACGTCAGAAATCACACCCGCGTCTCTAGCAGCAGTCACCGAGGCGCCATCCACCAAGAGCAGCTCAAAGCAGAGCAAAGTTAACGGGGAAGAGGAAGAAGATAAAAAAGAAGGCAGCGCGTCCGAGAAGAGAGCAGAGGGCCAGCGAGCGAAAAGTCCAGAGGGAAGTCATAGCATTAGTCCGGGAAGACCGCCATCCAAGAAAACAAAAGCGCCCCCGCCTCCCCCTGAGGTCACGACGCCAAGGTCAGAGGGCACGCCGAGATCGGGGGTCACGTCGCCGAGGTCACCCGCTGCACCAACTGCATCACCACGTGCGAAGAAGTCCAGCAGTGCGTCGGCAGAGCCCAGGCGTGTTGTTCAAGAAGAGATACACCTCACCCAACAAACTGCAGTTTCTGTACAATCGTCCCAGCCCCAGAACGCATCTGTAGGTAGGCAGCAAGTTCCTAGCAGTTCAAACCCAGACACCGCCGTTCCCTGCCTTAACCTCAACTTTGACCAGGCAGGTCTCGAGGCTCCCAAAGAGAAACCTCAGCCCCCATCGCCTGAGCGGCCAGCGAGACCCAAACGCCGTAAAGATTTGGGGAACAACTCCAACCCGACTTCTCCTCGAGACGACCCACATCAGCCAACACTTTCAACAGAGCAAAATAACTTTGGCGTTGAGCTGACTGTACCGGGTTCTATAGGAGCTGGGGACAATCTAGTTCTTTTTGAGAATCTCTCTGTAGTTGAGGAAGAGGTCCCCCAGGTTGCAGGGACTGTGATTGCTGTTACTAAGACAATACAAACCGCGCCATCTAGGCCAGTACAGGGACCTGGAGTCGCTGCGGATGGACCGTCAACTGGCGGCGATATCGTGAAGCAGAAGAAATCGACACGAAAAGTGAAAGCTCCCGCTCCACCGCCACCAGAACCTTCTGCCTCTACTCCACCCGGCAACTCCCCAAGGGACGCAACCGAGCCCAGCACCTTAGGTGAAACTGCTGCGTCCAGCAAAACCAAGGCAGCCCCTGTAAGACCTCCCACGTCACCCGCTGTAGACTTGCCCAGCCTGAAGTTCCTCACAGACACACCGAAAGAAGAAACCGGCGCACCGAAGCAGACTTTGAAGATTGAGACATCGTCACTGTCCAAACACTCTGAGTCGTTATCAAAACGCCAGATCTCGGACGAGGCTGTGAGCAGTGATAGGCAGGTTCCGAAAAGAGAGGAAACAGCAAGAGAGAAAACTACCAAGAATCTCATCTCAGGGGAAACATCAAAGCGCGAGCCACTGATAACGAACAAACCGAAGCTGTCCACAGAGCCGCCCTCTCATTCAGCAGCTTCTCTAGACGCAGGTGCGGCAACTAAACCTCCTGCAGAGACACCTTCTGTAGGCAAAGCTCCCGCCTCAGCAAGTGACTTTGAGCAGGTGCGCGTCGCTTTGGACAAGGAGATTGAAAAGTCTGACAGCGATCTTGGGCGAACGAGCGAGACCTCCTCAGCGTACGACTCTGATGCCGACAGCCTTCCACCTCCTCTCCCAAACTCAGCACCCCCACCCCTCCCTAGCAGCCCACCTCCCTCCTCCACCCCATTCTTCCTCCCGCGCTCAGTAGAGGAGGTTTTTGTAGTGAGGCAGGTGGTGGAGACGCGTGCGCCGCCGAAGTCAAACAATAACAATTACAGCAAGAACAACAACGACAAAATGGAGGAAGGCGTTCTGATCGAATTTGATTCCATGCTGCCTGATTCTCTGCCTGACACGACGCAAGAAGCACAGGTAAGAAAATTACAGCTCTGTGCTGGTCTGTGGTTTTGGACCTTACGGCTAAAAGCCGTAAGGTCCAAAATCGCAGACCAGCACACTTTTTTTTTACGTCCACGCATCTTTTTGACGAGTTGTAAATATGTGTGCTTTACGTCCACGCATCTTTTTTACGAGTTGTAAATATGTGTGCTTTACGTCCAAGCATCTTTTTGACGAGTTGTAAATATGTGTGCTTTACGTCCACGCATCTTTTTTACGAGTTGTAAATATGTGTGCTTTACGTCCACGCATCTTTTTTACGAGTTGTAAATATGTGTGCTTTACGTCCATGAATCTTTTTTACGAGTTGTAAATATGTGTGCTTTACGTCCACGCATCTTTTTTACGAGTTGTAAATATATGTGCTTTACGTCCACGAATCTTTTTTACGAGTTGTAAATATGTGTGCTTTACGTCCACGCATCTTTTTTACGAGTTGTAAATATGTGTGCTTTACGTCCAAGCATCTTTTTTACGAGTTGTAAATATGTGTGCTTTACGTCCACGAATCTTTTTTACGAGTTGTAAATATGTGTGCTTTACGTCCACGAATCTTTTTTACGAGTTGTAAATATGTGTGCTTTACGTCCACGCATCTTTTTTACGAGTTGTAAATATGTGTGCTTTATGGATTTCTTGTTAAGGGTTTTATTTTTCAGCCATTCTTTCTGGGAGGCGTCTTGGCTAAGACATCGCCTCTGAATTACAACACAGTGTTAACCCCTTAGCCTTTGACTGCTACTGACGATACCGTTCGAAGGGAAAAGACGAAACAGTTGTTAGCTGTCAAGGGTTTAACCCTTTTAGCCCCACGGTCCCATTTTTCAAATTTTGGAGGTGTTGCCAAGCTAATCTGGCACTACCCTTGAATTATCATGGTCAAGCCATCTCCTGCTGTAGGGATCCGGGGCTAAAAGGGTAAATCATATATCTGTCATAGTATTGCTAGAATCCCAACACTGTGTTAACCACTTCACTCTTAACTGTTACTGACGATACCGGTTTGCTGAAAAAGACAAAAAAAAAGTCATTATCTGTCAAGGGCTTAATCATTTATTTATCAAAGTTTTTGTTTTTTTAAATTTTTTAGAAAACACATTTTGTGATCTCAGAAATTGCCAGTGCAGGAACACGATGAAACACAAAATCTGCACCGTTTTGAACGTGCAGATAGGACTTTTGGTTCCACTAAGCGCAGTTTTGTATTCGAGCTGACATTGTTTGCGTTCACTAACGTTCAACCTACATCTTCGTGTATCTTCTAATACGTGTTTGCCCATTAAAATATCGTTAAGGCAAACACAACACAACTGTAACAAGGCTGTTGAAGATCTGACTCCCGCTGACGCAGAGTCCATCTCTTGAGAATCTGTGCGTTTTTTTTTTGTGACTCATTTATACCTGTTTTCCTCAAGCGGACTTGGTTACTGGGCTATGAGTCTGTGACGGAAGGTTTCAGCGACCAGATTCATGGCCAGTGACAGTGAAAGGGTTAATTTGCGGATGCTCCGACCTCCACCGACTCATTTTACCGTTTCTACAATTCTGCAAAAACAGTTTGGCCTTCGACATGGGCGGTATAACTCTTTCCTTTATGGTACGGTAACTTAACCTCCTGCACTGACAGCGTCTGTAGGCAGAGCTCCCAAATCACGAGATATGAACCTGCAGTGATAGCTCAGTGATAGTGCCTGATTAACTTAAAAGTGTTCCCCGTGGAAAATCGCGTGGAGTGTAGCGTGTAAACCAAAGGAAATGGACTGAATTTGATAACGCAAGGGTAGTGCCTGAATAGCTTGGCGCCTGATAAGGCCCCAGGCTATTCAGACACTACCCTTGAGCTAAAAATCAGTTCACAACCCCAGCCTGTGGTTCTGCCTATTGTATGCGGTAATGGAAACAGCGTGCGTGGAGATTAAAGACCTATAATTACCCTATTTCCCCTTTGAAAAGGAGATGCACTGTGTTTCCGGTTCTTTTTCAAGCGTCAAAAGAAAATATGGGGTTTCAGAGGGTTAGCTTGACACAGTTTACACATCAGTGCTAGTTTTGAGTTTCTCCATAGTATTTAAAAGGTTCAGTTAGTCTTGCATACGACGTACAGGTTGCAACAGTGGTTGCTTCCCTTGTGTAAATCTGAATGCCTTCAGCATAGGTGAAGCAGCTAGGTAATGTCTGTACTTATTGTTTCAGTTTATTTATTTCCTTGCGTATTGATATGTGTTGTTTGCTTCTCGTTAGTTTTAGTTTACTGCTTTATAAGAAGAAGTTAGTGGTTCCGATTTTACGTCATTAACCATGTAGTTGTATAAGTCTATTTAGTAACTTCAGAAGGGAAAAAAACTTCCATTTTTTTTCTTGTTATACACGAAAGTTTTCTGTCAGTGAAGTGTGTTCGGGACCTCTGAAAAACATTCGGAACCTCTGAAAAAAATCGAACTATTGCTGTATCCGACCTTGATAAAAAGTCAACCGCGCTGTCTTTCTTTTTCAGAAGACAGTCATGTCTGATCTACGGGCACAGTTTTTTGGTCTCGACCCGATGGGTAATGAGACCAACACCAAGGTTACCGGGAATGACCTTGACCTGTTTGACGTGAAATTTGACCCCCTTCAGTCCTCGAATAACCGGCTGAGCGTTCAAGATGACGTGATGTCCGGCGACTCAGATCTGTCTTCAGACGAGAAAGGAATCGAGGGGACTTTTTCTCTAGGTATTTTTGCAACTGTCCACAACTGTCTTTGGGGAGGTGGGGGTGGATATGCATGTGAGACGTTAACCTTTTGCTTGTCGGTAGCTTTTTTTGTCGCGATGATTCGTACAGGAATCGTCGCTACATAAGCTGCTACTGACATGCAGAGGGTTAATACTACTGCCGTGTAGATTTAAAGGGAAGGGTGTGTGGGTGGTTCCAGGCCCCAAAACGGGAATTTGATATAGCATTAAATTTAAAAAAAAACTTTTGTTGGAGGGGGAGGGGGGGATCTGGAACCTCTGGAACCTCTCTCTCTCCCTGCCTCCAGAACCGCCCCTATATATCCTGAATTCGTATTAGTTGCCTGTCTATTTGCATGGCACTCATTTTTAACAGCACGCGTGTGCTTGTATCTGTCTGTTCAGGTGACAGTGGAGTTATGATGTCCAGTATCCCAACCTCCCCGGACGAGGCGGACAGCGGCAAAATCCAACTGGTCTCCTACAAACAGGATCTGCCGTCTCATTCCACGGGAGACAACTCTACTTCCTTCCAGTTCAAAGAGTACACCATCGTCACAGAAACGAGCATCGAAACGAAGACACAGCAAAACTTAAACTCTATCCCAGATGAAGAAATTACCTCCTTTTCTTCTACTAACACATATTCTGCAAGACCTCAAACTCTACAAATGAATGACGCCCCTGATAGCCCTAAAATCGCATCTCCTTCAAATGAAAATGGCCATCAATCTTTGAGTGTATCCGGGTCACTCACCCCCCAAGACATGATGGCCCTCTCGCCCCGTTCTCGCGAAATTTTCGAGAAAGCGCGTCACTTCGCCGACATGGTCCAGAAACCGTCATTTGTCGCAAAGCGAGAGAACGTGTCGGAAGAAGAATTTTCGCCAGAGATGCTGCAAGACTTCGAGCTGGAGAGAAGAGCAGTCATTTCGCAGTCGATGGTGAGAAGAAGAGACGTGAAGGAAATCAAGTCACCCACGCGAGATGGCTGCAGCTTCGTTGGTGAGTACGAAAATCTTAGTGAGGTCTCGTTCACAACGAACGACTCCCAACAACGAATAAGAGTGAAACAACAGCTTGTACCATAAGCATAGACAACACTCCAAACATCTCCAAGAGGCATAGATCCTCATGAGCCCCTGGGGGGGGGGGGGCTCATGAGGATCTATGCCACTTGTACAAGCTCTCTTTCATTGCTGGGTGTCGTCGGGCGTAACCTCATTATGTCACATTCATGTTAACCCCCTGCGCATTCAGCCGTTTTTACTGTTTTGACAGCCCCGGTGTCCTCATGCGCCAAGGGGTTAATCAATATCTGTAGTAACATCTCATATGAACACAAGTGTACTTGCGGCGTACTCCCCGAGTGGGTCTGTCTGGGAGTACCCTCCTCCCGCAAACGGTACAATGTTTGTTCTGGTCTGTGGATTTGACTTAACGCTATCAGAACCCTGGCCATACCTTCCCCTGCAGCCACTGCAGTCGAACCTGCCTGTCTCGGATTGGCCTCCGCAGCCACGAACAAGCCTGCAGACGTCGTGGGCAACTCCTATAAAATCTTCGTTCGCGAAGTCAAGCCAAGAGAGAGATCAGGTCGAAAGTTTCAAGATCACAAGCCAGCACACAGGTGTCTTCTCCTGAAAACCGGTCAGCGAAACGAAGTCTATAAGAAAAAGAGCATCCGCCGGGGAATTCAGTATGAAGGCGTGTGCTTCTTGGTTTTTGGAATATCTAACAGTCCGATGTGGACTGTAGAAATGGTCAAGTTGCCAAGTAACTCCGCCGTTTGCGAGATACAGTCATGTATAAAAAAAAAAAACGCCCAGTGTGTGTGTATGTTTAGATGGTGTGGGCCTTCGGGTTATCTTTTATCAGGAGTTTGTTCGTCCAAATAATGTCACTGTGTAACGCTTTAGTTGACTCTAAATAACCTTTTATAGAGGAGGTGGGGGGTTGTTATTGTGAGATGCCAGTAACTAAGTTTCTTGGCACGGAAAAAATTTGCAACGTGTTGCCATTTTCGATGATTTTCTCTCCAAATATTATTATTTGAAAAGCACAAACGGGTCCCCAGTTTATATGTTGCAATAACAGTATGTGTAGGCCTATTAGTGAACAATCTTGCGTTGTAAGTTGAAACATACATAGACGAATATGCTTTTTTTTTTTAAAAATGTGTACTTTAAGGACGGAAGTCGGTGTCAAGGTTAATGATAAAATCATTTCCGTTTCCGCTCAGCATCATCCGGCCAACCTTTTGTCGTAAAGCTGTGTCAGACCAGTACACAATGGCAATCTCAATCACTGTGCAAAGTTGCTACTTTGACACTTTACCACATTCACCTTTGGACACCACATCCGAAGATAAATTGCCCAGGATAGGTCAAGCTTAGGATAGTGCCAGATTAGCTTGGCGCCTTGGCAGGCGCCAAGCTAATTTGGCACTACTTTTGAACTAATAATGACAAATCAGAGCTAAAAATATACCTTTAAACTATCTGGCACTGCCGTTGAATTATGCTAAACCTCCTCCTACAACCGGTACTTTTTTTTTTAAATAGACGCTTCCTATTGTTGCGGTCCGTGGCGCAGCGGTAAAAGCGCCTGCCACCAATGCAAGAGGTACGAGGTTCGATACCCGGTTCTGGCGTCGGACTTTTCTCCTCTAGTAAGTGTCACCATTAATTCGGGCGGACCGTCGGGGGTTCTTTCTCCGGGTACTCCGGCTCTTTCCTCCCCCACGAATATGGTATTAATTTCAGTCCACTTAATCAAATTAAAAAAAAACAACAAAAAAAAAAAACGATTTAAATTTCCAAATATTTCAGTAGCCCGCTTGAGCTTGCCCTTAGCACCACGTGAATGTTCTGTGTTTATGTACAGTGCGTGATTCACGTGAGCGTGCTTGTTGGGTTCAGTTCGCGGCTATGTCCTGCGCATTGAGTTATATTATAAATATGAGAAATGCGCCATATAAATACTATGTATATTATTATTATTATTGTTGCTATTTCATTCGTTCTGAATCACTCGTACAGGTTCTTTAAACAGCAAACCGTAGTATACATAGGGTATCTGTAGATTGAAGACTCCGGGTTGCCTGTCGCCAACTGAATGATCGCATTTGGCAGGTGGTCTCATTGTGCAAGATTTGACGTGAATCCGGCCCCGGTCTGAACCCCGTCTGAACAAAGTAAACTGACAGTTCCCCCATTGTATTTGCGCAATTTGTGCCGAGATTTGCAGAAAGGTGGGCAGGGATCACTTTGAAATGTCACTGATCTTACCTGCTGCGACATACTCGTTATAAGGGTGTGAATATGTCACATCTCCTTCGGCCTTGCGTATTTTACTACGGGTGAGGAGGTATGGGGATTTGGGTCAGGGAAAGGTGGGGGAGGATGGGGTGGGGGGGGGGGTGGGGGTGCATCAACAGTGATTGCAAAAAACATAGATTTACGTTTTCACGATCGCGAAAAACGCCCGTCCCCATCCCAATCCCCAAAAGGCCATCGGGCCGATGTAGGCCGCCGTTGGCCCGCGCACGTCCTTGCGCGGGCCAACGTACTCCCTAGCCTCTGGGAAATTGTTTGGTTACTGAATTTTTCGCGGACGACACGTCGTGTGCACCGTTTGGGTTTATTTAAATCTGTCCACGTTTCGCCGCGATGAATGAAATTACTTATGTTCGACTGAATCCATTTGCCAATTCACACCAACAGCGAAAACCCCCTTTTTTTCCCATTTGCAAAAGGCACAGGTCCAAACAATCCGCGACAGTCTAAATGGGCTCTTGACATGCGTATGCTATTTGGCGACTTCATTTTTTATCTAAGGAGTGCTGTATGTCCGTATCCGTAGGAAATGTGATGAAAAATTGCTGTGAAACTAAGTAACATGACTTATATATGCATCTAAAGGATCATTTGAAGAAACTTGAAAGGAAAGCTAGTGTCTTCAACTCACTGACTCACACCTCATATAGACTCTCACTACTATCATGAAAAACATATGTAAAGGCAGTAGCTGTTTCAGCTGTGAGAGGTGGATCGACCAAGATAGTTCAAGGGTAGTGCCAGATTAGCTTGGCGCCTTAGGCGCCAAGCTGATCTGGCACTACTCTTGAAATTTCGTGTCGATCCAGAAGCGCCCATCCATGCGCTAAGCTAATTTGGCAGTACCCTTGAGCTGGCATGGCCGATCCATCTCCTGTTGGTGTGTTTCAGCTGTGTATGTGTGAAGCCACAAAGGTTCTTGTACTCTTTTTATCTAAGGAGGTCCGCTGGTTTTACAATCACGCGAGAAGATCACACGGATACTTTGAAGACACCTTTAAGGCGGCTGTTTAAGGCGTGAGAGGACGTTTTCACCCCAGCGAAAAGTATACCTAACGTCTCACTCCCGCTCATAGATCGATTCAAAAAGTTAACCCGCCCTTTTTTTGTACGTCTGTTGTCGTGTTCACCGCACCCGTTTTTGGCTTACGTGCGAAGCAAAAGTGAGTCTGTGTTCTGAGCCAGTGGTCGTCCGTCCGTCGGCCGACGTCTGTCGTACGTCCGCCGTCGTCCGTCGTCCGTAGTAAACTTTAACGTTGGCATTTTCTCGGAGACTATTCAAGCTACAGTCTTCAAACTTGGCCCAAGGATAATTTGGGGTAAGACCTTTCTAAACATACCAATTTCAGTGACCTCTCACAAAGGTGAAGGTCACAGAGGATCAGAAAATATATTTTAAAAAATAGCTATTTTGGGACATCATTTATTTTTTCTCAAATAATATTCACAACTTCAAACCCAAACTTGGTACAAAGATACCTGATGATAAGACCTTTCTATGCATATGAATTGAGTTGATCCCTCGGAATGGTCAGGGGTCACAAGAGCTCAGGAAATAGGTCCAAACTAGCCATATTTTTACAAAAGATGTTTTTTCTCAAATACTATTCACAACTTCAAACCCAAACTTGCTACAGAGATACCTGATGGTAAGACCTAGCTATGCATACTAATTTGGATGCCCCCCCCCCCCCCCACCCCCACCCCCCCCCCCCCCCCCCCCCGGAAAGGTCAAGGGTCACAAGAGCTCAGGAAATAGGTAATAAATTAGCCATATTTTGACAAGAAATGTTTTTTCTCAATTACTATTCACAACTTCAAACCCAAACTTGCTACAGAGATACCGGATGGTAAGATCTATCTATGCATACTAATTTGGATGACCCCTTGGAAAAGGTCAAGAGTCACAAGAGGTCAACAAATGTGTATAAAATGCCAATAATTGTAGTTATTATCAACATTTTTGCAAACTTTTCAATCAAATTTGGCACAAAGGCAGCTGATGATAAGACCTTTCTATGTATCCTAATTTAGTCGACACATCGCAAAGGTCAAGGGTCACGGGGGTTTCACAGATGTGTGAGGACTGATTAAATTTTGAGAAAACATGGATTTTGTTAGTGCAGACATGTGTGGATCGGTCATACACGTAAGCCATAAGGGCTTTGCCCTTCTTGTTGACAAGATTATGAGCTTACTTGGTCAGGTCTGAAACGGCCCTTTTGACACAGTTTGTTTGTTTGTTCCTTCGTTCCTTTGTTCCTTCGTTCGGTCGTTCGTTCGGTCGTTCGTTCGTTCGTTTGTTTGTTTGTTTGTTTGTTTGATGTGTTTCTTTGTTTGTTTAAATGTACAAAAGACGTCGGATGTAACAGATGTTCAATAAAACAGTTCCCGATCACGTTTTTGTCTTCTTCTATGTAATTTTTTTTTTAAACTTCGTGATATAGCAAGAAATTATTCGGGTCGTGTATTTGCGGCGTAATGTTTTACGTGGCCCACACCGGCACATTTGCCTCGTATTGTTGTTCCCTGTCCGCCTACTATTCCTTCACTGTCTACCAAACTGTATTTATTATTCCCTGTCTTTATTGTCAGGGCGTAGTAGGAACGCACTTTGCTCTAGTGGCCCGATTGTTGGATTAGATCGAGATGTAATTTGAATCTTGAGGCTGGAAACAAAATACGCCGTATACGTGGCTTTTGTTCTCAATTCTCGTGATTTGCAGAAGTACATTTGCGCACGTAGGTTACGTTGTTCTAGTGTGCATGTCACGAGAGCAAAGTAAACGAGTGCTGGTCTGTCATTTTGGACCTTACCGCTTTCATCCGTAAGGTCCAAAATCACAGGCCCGCACACTGTGTACAGGACTGTTCTACCTGTTGGACAAATGCATTGCAAAAAGTGACACTTCTATAAAATTTTATTTGCCCATCAAGTGACACGTGCTCAAATCCGGGTTTGGGCGTGGACGGCGGGGTTTGGTGAGGAGGGAGGGGTGGGGGAGGGGTCACAGAAATCGCGGGGTGGGATGGGTGATGGGATTTTAGCGTCGATTGCAGTCGCTGTTGCTAGCATACAATGGCGACTGCAAACGGTCCAAAAACTTAAGTTCGCAAAAGCATTTACACACGCGATATTTTCATTTAGCATTGACAGCGACACGTCTTGTTTGTGCTTGTTTGCGGGGATTTTTTACCTTGTGACCTAGAACCGATTTAGTCTAACTCTCATACTCGAAGTGTTGATCTGTTGTACGATTTTCAGTCACTACCGACCCTGTCTCACTCGCTACATTGCATGAGTGACAATTTGTGATACGAAGAATTTGTGATAAGTAAAATAGCTGCCTTTAAAAAGCAAACAGGATTTGGTTCAGCCTGGGACAATGCTGCTCTTCATTCCTCTGCTGCTACTGGAAGGGATCCGGTTCATTCGAAACTGGATGAGGAAAATGGGTATGTTTTTAAATTACACGGTTGTTTAAATGTAGAGTGGTTTAAAGGGCTTGTAATCCACATTCCAGACGTACATGCGGCATTCGAAGACGCGGCTTTATGCCTCGTATCGGGATGCAGTACGTATCGGATAAGTTAAGAGGTCTCTGGGAGAGATGTACTAGCGTTGCGAGTTGTGTTAGCCGTGATAGTTCAGGCCGCGCCAAGCTAACCTGGCACTACCCTTGAACTATTATGGCCAGTACATCTCAGCGTGGTGGCTGAAGTTTGAATCTCTCTCTCTCTCTCCCTCTCTGTCTCTCTCTACGCAAAAATCTTTTTGGTTGCCTGCGGGTGTTTTTCGGCAGGTGTCCCCTCCTTTCAATTCCCATGCTCTTCCCCACAGTTCACTTCACGCCCCGCCCTCAATTATTGGTCTGTTTTGCATATGACTATTACGCTTAAAGGTTTATCCGGCCGACGCGTTCGCGGTGACGAATTTATTCTTGAGGCGGGGTCTCTTTTCGACACAACAAATAGGTTAAAGTTGAGATTCGTTTCACCTAAACCGAAACAAACGGCTCAGACATTTCCTGTTGACTGCCCGGTGTTGAAATTTCTGCCGGGGTTTTCTTGCAGCAAGTTAGCCCAGTTAACTGCTTCACCGCCGAGATAAAAGGGAAAGCGATCCAACTGCAAGAGACATAGATCCTCATGAGCCCCCGCGAATGCGGGGGCTCATGAGGATCTATGTCTCTTGCTCAGACCAGTGTGTGTCCGTGTTCGTTGAGCGGCTGTGGCTTTTGGTCGCTGTATATATAAACACAGATTTCAGAAAGAAAATGTGTCCCGTGGCGGGGAAAGGGTTACATTTTATAGGTGGAGTTGTTCAGGGTATCTACACGTACTTCAAGACATAATGTAATCCACCTCCCAAACTCGTCATGCAAGACCGGCAACATTATTTTGCTACGACTCTGTCCCTTTTCCGCACAGGCGATGGTGGAGAAACCCGTTTACGCAATTGCCTGTACCAGTGCACAGTATTCATCCCTGCTGTTCGCAATATATTAACCCTTTCGTTGTCGGCAGCGACTTTGTCGCGACGATTCCTGCAAGAATCATTGCGACAAACACCGCCACCGACTGCCAAAGGATTATTTTTTTTTAAATGATAATGAGCAGAAGAGATACTGCACACTGATACATTATTTTTTTTTAAAATGCCTTTCTTGACCTGCGCCTGCGGTTTCCTGTGTTACCTGCAAACTTTCTCACTTGAGAATGCCGTCAGCCAGTTTAAACTCGTGATATTTCAATCAATTTTTCCTCCTGTGCATTCGTTCTTTATGTCGCACTAGAACAGCTGCGCGCCTTTTGATAAACGGTGGTACGAGAGCGGACTAACTCGGTGCATGGTCGTATTCTGCGACAGAGTGAGACATGTTTTTCTAGATAACACAGCAAGGTGGTAGAGTCGTTTCTGTTGCAAGATACATAGATTCTCATGAGCCCCTGTATCGCAGTGGCTCATGAGAATCTATGCATTTTGCTAGCTCCATTCCCACTAATATGAATCTGTTCTTGGGCCATGGCGGATTGATTCTAAGGAACTGATAAGTAGCAAATGAACGAACTCGGGAGTAATTGCATGGAACAGATTTGTCACTAGAAAGAAATTTGCAGTCTTTTGGGTGGTTGTGAAAATCTTAGCAATTGCATGGAGCAGATTTAACACTGAGAAGAAATGTGTAGTCTTCTGGATGGTTGTGAAGTTGTGAAGTACTGTGAAATGCATGGCCACGAGGCACCCGAGTCTGTTGATGATTATATCATATTTTATGTGGTTGTACTAAATGTTTGTTCTTTCTTTTTATAGTTGCAAAGAAACACTTTTGTTACGTGTTAGGTTTCTGCGTGTGTAAATCCTATTTGTCAGTGCGTAGTGCCGAAGAGTTGCTATGTAATAAGGCCTATAGATATGCGGATAACGTCACATTATGAGCAAACAGCGTCACAATTATTACACTTGTTTAACTGAACCATTGCGTGGTACCAATTATTTGCTATTTCGTCCACAAATGTATGGAAAACGTCACATTATATGCGGACAACATCACAACATTTTTGTGTGCGTATAGTTTGGCAATGTATAACACTCTCAAGAAGTGTCATTTTGTCAGTGGATGTGTGGATTACGTCAAATTCTGTGAGAAAGCGTCACATGCTTTTGTTCTTTGGTGAAACCTTAGACTAATTAAGTATAGTCCGTTGGGCTATCATGTTCAATCCATCTCCAGCAATCTTAAGGTAGTACTTCAAACGACTCTTAAATTTCAACTGCGCATTTCACGTAGAAAGTTCAGGAAAGTGTGAAAAAAAAAACTCTTGCTTTGTCTTCAAAGGGCCAGTCATGAACTTCCCGGCTGACCTTTGAAATCTAAACAGAGAAATATCGTAACGTGTCGACTTTCAAATTGCGGGCCGGTGACAAAGTCCAATTTTGTATGACCCACATCTTTCAGAATTGTTCATTAAAAAAAATTAATAGTGACACAGACACTGTAAATTGTAACCACAGCAACCCGTCCTTTTAGTTGCTGTCCCAGTGACAGAGCCAAAATGGGCACGGTTACTACTTCTTTTGGATGTGACCCACTGACGCTGTCTGATCGTATTGTTTTTTTACGGTGATAGAGGGACTTGAAATGTTAACCCCACACCCTTTGCCCACCTGTGCTTTTGAGTGGAGACGCAAATCTTGTTGCGGTGAAGGCGCCAGACAATTCTGAATGCAATCCGACTTTTTCTACAAAAGGCATAGATCTTCATGCACCCCCGCAATTCGGGGGCTCATGAGGATCCATGCCTCTTGTTGGCACATTTTCACCTATGATTCCTCAAGCGGAGGGGTATCAAGAGCTCGTGTCCTGTGCCAAATGGGATCTTTACGTTGAATGGAGCCCCGCTTTTGTTCTTTTCTTTTTTTCGTGTGGGTGTCAGCAGAAGTCGATGAGTTTTTTGGTTTCTTTTAGTTTGCCGACGGCGAAAAGGCTTTGACCCTGAAAGGTTGCCAAGCCCACTTCAAGAACGAATGAATGCCAGCGTCTCGCCAGGAAATATACAAAACATAGACCAAGATAGCCAAACCCAGTGGCAAGATCTCAAGACCTGGCGATATAGGTCTGTGAATGTGTCGCACCCTATTGTCGTTCCTTGCGTTTTTAGCTTGAAGAGAAAACTCACTTGACTACAACGGCAGACGTTCGGCTATTCAGTGTGTAAAGAACGTTAACAGAAATGCGCATTTACTTTCTAACATAGTTGTTGCGCGCTCATGGACACTGGTTTGTTTTTGTTGTTTTTTGTGTGTGGTTTTTTTTGTGTGGTTTTTTTTTTTTTGGAGGGGTGGGGGGGGGGGGGGGGTTCCGCTGTTGCGCAATCTCTAACACTTGTTACGCGTTCTTGAACACTATTGTTGCGCGATTAGCTGATGTGGCTCTGTGAAGTTTCGTCTCTTGATGTTCATTTCGTGCTTTACAAATGGCTCAAAAGGAGGAAAGTGGGTTACGCTTCTGGCGGTGATAAAAGATAATTATGGCCTCTGTGATAGTCGAGTTTAATTTAAATTTACACCGTTGTGCGTTCGTCATTCGGAGAGAAAGTGTGTTTGGGTGGACATGTGCTGGCACAGCCGGCACCCAGTGTCTAAAGTTGTCAGTGTTATTATTAACCCTTTGGCTGTCAGTAGCGTGTTTTGTCGACGTGATTCCTGCAGGAATCACTTCGACAAAACGCGCTACCGACAGCCAAAGGGTCTTTAGAATCACCTCGACAAAATGCGCTACCAATAGCCAAATCAGTTGGTTAATTGTGGTTTTAACTCGGAGCAGACGACCAAGGCCATCTCACGACGACAAAGGCTTAAGTTACAGTCTTAAGGCAATCACATATACGTATTTAGGTGTGAACTTATTTCTGTTGGCCCCTGTCATTTACCATTCGTGAATGGATTGTTCACAGCTCAACGGCTCTGGTGTGACACAATGTGTAACGGATTTGCTTCTGGGTATGTCATTGTCGTGTATGACCAAGAGGCACATAGATTTTGATATGTGGACGTATGAACGCCATGCAACTTTAGTGTGACCAAGATGTACACAGATTAACACATCTTCGCTGTGTGGACGTAGCGTATGTGTGATTTTCTTCTGGGTATGTCATTACCACTTGTGACCAAGACAGACAGAGATCTATATCTCTACGCCATTGCAGTTATTACCAAGATGTACACAGATGTACAGCTCTGATTTATGAACGCATTTATGTCCTTGCAACTTGTGACCTAGAAAAACATAATATAAGTATGTGGCTTGTGGACAGGTATGTATGTCGTTGCCACTTGTGACCAAGACATACGCAGATTTACATCTCTGATTTGTGGACGTTATTTTTGTGGTGCCCCACAGGCCACCACCCTCACCTCCCTTCTGCCACATTAGCCAGCAGTCAACATCCAGTCACCTTGGCTTGATCTGTCGTTTGATGAAAGATGGGCTTTAAAGTGATAAGAGAAGCCCCTCAAGCGAATACCAACTTTTAATCTGCAACCGAGAAGCAATTTGATGTGTGCGCAAGGCGCTATGAGTTTGAAAAAGAAGATTTTGAGATAATTATGTGTGCTAGTCTGTGATTTTGGACTTACGGCCGTAGGCAGTAAGGTCCAAAATCACAGACTAGCACACACGTAGATTCCTAGAACCCCTGCAGGCGAAGCCTCATGAGGATCTATGGCTTATTGCCAGCGGTTGCAGCGATTCACGAGTTTCCAGGTTTCTGGATGCTCGACACATTAAGCTGTGTACCGCTGGTCCGTCGTTTCATATTAGATATGACGGATCACTGACCAGTCCTAGGCTGTAAGATCACAGAGCAGCACGCAACTAAATCTGTGTTTCTCACAGCAAGGATATCAGCAGGGTTCGACACTGCGACGGAAGAGCATGAACCGGCGATATGACGTAGACAAACAGCGTGATGAATTTCTGATAAAGGAATTTGAGACAGTGAAAGCGGGACTGTCACATTGCATCTGATAAAGTCACGAGTCAGTGTTGTCTTTGTGACAGCGTTGACTGCATGCGTCTTTTGGTCTGTGACTCTGGACCCTGTTGACCACGTCTTTGTGATGATAAACCTTACGGCACGAATCCGTAAGGTCTAAAGTCATAGACTAGCTCACGTTTTGAAAAAAAAACGTTCGGTGGACAAGTCTTACTACGTAAACTGATATGTACTTGTGTTTCTTTAGTTTGTACTTAGTACTCTTGCATGAGTCGGACTGATACTTAACCAAGAAGACTACAGAAATTTAAGGATGACAATAGGACCCGTCTAAACCAAACAAGAGGCATAGTTTCTCTTGAGCCCCTGCATATGCAAGGGTTCATTAGAATCTATGCCTCTTGCAGACGTGAACCATGGTTAATGGACTGTAATCCACGTATTACAAAGTTACGTCCCGTGAGTCAGAATCCTGCTTAGTGCGGCTTTCATTACGTTACAGGTGGTATGTTTTCGCCAGGACACAACTTGCATTAGCTGAACCATTTAGCGATTAGACGAAACTGGTTTATTTATAAAGCAGTTGTTCCAAGGGCGTCATAAATAACTTGGCAGGAATTCCAGGTGCATGTAGTCAACTGCTGCGCTTATTTTATATCGCCTTACCTACCCGGTAATGTGTTTGCTTGCCTGTGATATCGGACTTTACGGCTCAGGCCGTGAGGTCCAAAATCACAGACCAGCACACACGTCACGTATTTGCGTGATGAGTACAGATCTAGTCTGATTTTTTCCAAACTTCGGCTATTGTCACGCCTACTGTAGTCGGTTGAAATGATTTTACCTGTCGAGCACGCGCGACGAAGGACTATTGTTTACATGTGCAGTCAGCCAGTCAGAGTAGCCGCTTTCTCCAGTATCGGATCGATGTCAGTGATAAGATTAGCAGTTCGTGATGACACTATATTGACTGTGTGTTATCACACGTGTAATACCGAACTGGACAAATCAGCCGTTCGATCCCATCGCCGATGACGTCTCGATCGTGTTGATTAGTCAGTGAAAGAGTGCGACAACGATTCACATACCACGTTTCTCAAATGAGGCGACTTTACGGAGAAACCCTCAAGGGCTGTGGGGTGTTCCAGCGGTGGAGACATGTCTACGGTGAAGGTAATTTGTGTGTAATGTTTTCATTTTGTGCTGGTCTGTGATTTTGGACACAACCGCTATAGGTCATACGCTCCAAAATCACCGACCAGACTACGATTTTGTTTATCGTCCTTTATGAATGTTTTATATTTTGCGTGCTGGTCTGTGATTTTGGACCTTACGGCCCTATCCCGTAAGATTCAAAATCACAGACCAGCACAGTTGTCTGTATCGTCCTTTATTCGGGTTGCTTTCCTTGGCCCGGGGAAATCACGTCGACAATGGTATCGTATCATCGTTTATTACTGGCATTTGTAAAGGGCGTGACTATAATAGTTAGAATTACCTTCCCCAGTCTGTCTGTCTTGATGTAACATTGCACATAATCGTTGTGTCACAGGCTTTTTTTCTACGCTGTATATCAATTTACAGTATTGGTCCATGCCAGTGTTTTGAGTTTTTATACACACGTCGTTATTTACGCTAGACCCAGAATAGACAGACTTCCTTTGCGTTTATGTAGAGAATGTACATGTGTGTAAACATAAATCATAACGTTTTAAAAAAAATCCATTGAAGATAAGAAAATTAAGTGTAGTGACACTGACACACGCACACACACGTCAAAGAGCGTACCTTTAGCTAGTTTCAAGACAATTACAGCTTGCTAGTCAGCACACTAATGGCTAGAGGATCACTTTGATTCTCTCTCTCTCTCTCTCTCTCTCTCAATGATAGACCATATCTATACTACAAATGTAAATGCTGTTAATAATGTCCATGTTCTCAATTTTTCTATCAGTGATCACTTCCCAGTATCTTTCTCACTGTCTGCCAAATTAGCTAAGAAATCTTGCACAGGGCATACTACTATTATTTACAGGTCTTTCAAAAAATTTAACCAGAATGCCTTTCTCTATGACTTATCCAATACCCCATTTAATGATGTGTTAAATTACAATGACCCAAATGAAGCCCTCACCCGCTGGTATGAACTGTTCCTCGGTGTTCTAGATAAACATGCCCCAGTGCGAACAAAACGTGTCAAACATCCCACAATTCCTGAATGGCTAACTGGAGAAATAAAAGCAGCCATGCAACTCAGAGATACACTTAAGAAAGAAAAGAAATTTGTTGATTATAAGAAGCAAAGAAATTTTGTCAAATCTTTGGTCCGAAAAGCTCAAAGACAACATGCTGAACAGATCATTGCAGACGGCAAGGACCTGCGCTCTGTTTGGCAAGTTATCAACACCTTTACTAAAGGTCACAATCACAGAGACATGAACATTGCACCTGAGCTCACTGCAGATACCTTCAATACCCACTTTCATAGCATAGCTGAGACTTTAGCACGCACTAATACAAATGATCCTGCGAAATACCAATGTTCTGAGCAACTACGATTTCACAGTAACAATACTGCTGGTTGTGTTTTCTCACTCCCCCCAATGACTGTTTTTGACGTGGGTAAATATATATCTAATATAAAAAAGAGGTCATGTGGTTCAGATGGCATCAGTTGCGAAATTCTTAAAATAGCCCTGCCCTACATAGTTGAGTCTCTAACGTTCATTTACAATCTTTCTATTCAAAGAAATATTTTCCCTGATGAGTTAAAAACAGCTAAGGTCATTCCCCTTCCCAAAAGCAAAAACTTAAACTCATTGAATGATTATAGACCTATCTCCATTCTACCAGTTATCTCAAAACCTATTGAAAAACATATCCATACACATCTGCAAAATTTTCTAGAACAGAACTGTCTACTCAGTAAAATGCAGTCTGGGTTTCGCCCGCAACACTCTTGCCAAACTGCCCTTATACATATCATTGATAAATGGCTTACAGCCATTAATAATTCTCAGTTATCAGGTGCAGTTTTTCTTGACCTTAAAAAAGCTTTTGATTTAGTCAACCACTCTATCTTATTAAAAAAACTACCGATGTATCACATCGATTCCAATACCGTACATCTCATATCATCCTATCTAAGTGACAGAAGACAGAAAGTTTTGCTTCATGGTAATTACTCGAGTGAAGGTTTAGTAACGTGTGGTGTTCCTCAGGGGTCAATTTTGGGCCCATTGTTATTCAACATATTTATCAATGATTTACCATTCTCTATCTCACATCCCGATGCAACGTGTGACTTATTTGCTGATGACACTACCATACATACATCAAACAGCGAATTGCCAAAAATAAACGAAGTTCTCCAGCAAAGTCTTGATGAGGTTTCAAGCTGGTGCCAACATAATCATATGATAATTAGTGTCCAAAAGACAAAGAGTATGTTAATTACTTCACGCCAAAAACATCAACGTGGTCTCCTGCCCTTAACATTATACCTGAACTCTGAGCCCCTTGATCAAGTTAAAAAACACCGTTTGCTTGGAGTCACAGTAGATAACCAGCTCAGCTGGGAACCACATATCGAAAACACCTGCAAAACAATATCTAAAAATCTATTCCTGCTATCAAAACTAAGTCAAATAGCTAACACTGAGACTAGAAGACTCTTTCTCCATGCCCATATTAAGACACACTGTGATTACTGCTCCACTATCTGGGATGGATGCAGTGACGTACATTTAAAGAAACTTAACTCATTGTACCGTCGAGGGGTAAAGTTAACTGTGCCTGGTCCCTCTCCCACCGACGAAAAGTTTAGAACCATCCGACTGCTAAACCTAAACAAACAGTTCACATTTAATCGATGCATACTTATGCATAAAATTCTTCACCATAAAACCCCATCTTACCTTCGTATGTTATTTTTGGATAGTCAAAGACAAAACACGAGGAACAGTTTGTTACAGCTACCAAGGGCCAGGCTCGATATATATAAAACCAGCCTTTCGTTCTCAGGTGCCAAAGCCTGGAACAAACTACCACCCCAAATTAAATCTATTTCTAATTCTAGAACCTTCAAAACTCGTTTATATAACATCTTGTTACAGTAACTTACTACCTGAACGGACTACTTATATATGTGTGTGTGTGTGTGTGTGTGTGTATATATATATATATATATATATATATATATATATATATATATATATATATATATATATATATATATATATATATATATAAAATTATTATTCACTATTATTGATATGTGTGCGCATTATTTGCATTGCTTTTTTCCAGTTTATTTCTTCATGTTTCGATTTATTGTGTTATTGTGTTTCTTACTCTTTGCTGTTAATATTTCTTTTCTAACAGGACAGTTTGTAAGAGAGGCGTTTCGCCTAAAACTTTATCCTGTCAATAAAACGTTTCATCATCTCTCTCTCTCTCTCGCTCGCTCGCTCGCTCGCTCTGTGTCTCTATATAAAGAGTGTTGCAGATCAACGTGATTCGCTAGTCCTCTGGCAAGAGAGACTGTCTGAACCTCACCTTTTTGCGTGCAGGGACAAGAAGCCTGCCACCAAAATGCTTCATTGCTTCTCTGTCAGACTGTACATGTATAGGATGTCTGGTGACAGCTGCCAATGAACACGAAAGAGATAAAATATGTTGGGGATTACAATGTGGTTCCGCCAGCTATGGCTTCGTTTTCATGAGTTTTCAAAAGAGCCGTACAATTTCTTTCCAGACGAAATGACAATTTGACTGACAAGTTGAGTGAATACTTTTTCCAGGCGAGTATTCAGCGCTTGTAGTCGGAATCTGATTTCAATAAACTCAGTGATCTTTATAGGCAGAGCAATATCACTGCTTATGTGCACAATGTTTCAATCAGTTATCCAGACCAAAAAGGTGACTGCCAAGCGTGTAAAATGCAAAGAAGTACCCAACGGAGAAAGAAACACGCTTAGAAATAACGGGTACAACACAATTTATTAATATTTCGGGTAAATACCCTTTGTCAAAATAGACAAACAAACAAACAGAGAGATTGAAAAAAGCTGACGAAGGCATGCTAGTACAAGGAAAACGAGACAAACATGGAGATGCATGTTTGTCTCGTTTTCCTTGTACTAGCATGCCTTCGTCAGCTTTTTTTCAATCTCTCTGTTTGTTTGTTGGTTTGTCTATTTTGACAAAGGGAATTTACCCGAAATATTAATAAATTGTGTTGTACCCGTCTTTTCTAAGCGTGTTTCTTTCTCCGTTGGGTACTTCTTTTCAATCAGTTAGTATGCTACGTTTGAACTTTATAATAAATAATTGCATTAGTTTTTATTACGTGGATCCCTTTCGGTTAACTCATTCCAGGCGTGCCGCATCTGGATACGCGGCTTGAAACCGCGTATCCAGATGAGGCACGTCTGGGATGTGTCATAAGAGTTTTGCTGCTGCTTTTTTTGTCAGTGCAGTAGCACAGTATTGAACCAAACAAGCCGCGGGATGCAACTCCTTTTTTTTGTCCAAATTGATGAAGCAGAACCGCATTGGTCGATTTCGACTAAAAAGCTGAAACGGAACGTTCGTGTCAAGCGCACGAGTTGGTTTGTATTGTTTCCATAACAACTGATTGCGCATGCTCACGACGTCGTCTCAAGTAACGCACGGTTAGCACCATCGTGTTTTTTTCACTGAACAGTCATTTCCATTTCGTTAATTGTGATTCCAGGTTGTTTGTCGCAGTGTTCGTTGCAGCAGCTTTTTGTAGCTAGACAATTGAAACTTTGAAAGTGCGTGTTTGCGCAGAGAGATGGGGAGAGGGTTGGAGGGGAGATAGTTGTGTGCGTGCGTGCGTGTTTATCTGCCTATCTCTAACTTGCTTGCTGCCCATCCCCGTCAGGTTCCTATTACTGGACAGACTCCCCTAGCTTTGTGACAGTTTTACTCCTACAAACGAACCTGAGCGGAACAAATATTTTGACTGATGAGTTTGTTCCAAGATACACATTTCGGGCCAGTATCCATGGTCTGTGGTCGCTCAGGCAAATTTCATCAGTGTACAATGCGGGGAACTACGCCCATAGGAATGTAACCAAAGAGACGCTGCCTATTGCAGTGCACTCTTTCTTTGTGCGAAATCACGGCAGCTGCATCAGTATTTAACAACACAGAACCACTCTGTTTTTATCTTTTCCTTTTTGCATTTTAGGTTTCGTTAGCGATTTTGGTCCAGGTGATTCCTGCAGGAAGAGTTAACCCATTTAGTCCCGATGCACTAATGAACTACAGTACATATCCACCATGATAATTCAAGTGTAGCGCCAGATTCGAAGCTAATCTGGATCTACCCTTGAATTATAATGGTCAATCCAACTCCTACAACTGGTACTTAGAAATTAGATGACTCCTCCACAAAATTTGGGCCGGAAATGCGGCCGTGGGGTTAAATGGGTTAATCATAGCGTTAGTTAGCACTTTCAGTCCTGTATTCTGTCACTCAGAATTGAGAGGTGTGTTTTAATGACTATGCCTGTTAATCTGGAACAATCGAAGAACTGTCATGGGTCATTCGTCTGCTGATATTGCCCGCAAGCGTGTCGGAACAGACAGCATTGGAACAATGGTCGTCAGTCTACTTGAAACTTTTCATTATTTTGCTTGTTGAATTGATGGGCGAAGTTACTACGAATGGAAGTTACCCGAATACTAAGTTGAGCGATCGTCCCCAGCAGGACCCTATAGACACCCTAGCGTCGTGTCAGCTTGGCCTCCCGTATACAAAAGCTGGAATGACTCCCTCACTATTAAGATGTAACTTAGATGAACTGTCAGCAAGAGGCATAGATTCTCCTGAGCCCCTGCAACTACAGGAGCTCATGAGAATCTATGCCTCTTGCAAACTGAAAGATGCCCCGGAGAGTCTTTTCTTTAGTTGTCTTTTCCTTTCATGTGGGTGCACCTTTTTGAAAGTGTCAGAATACCTGTCTATTTCTGACGGTACGCAGCCCTATCCTGTTCGTTTCCGAAATGCACTGGGATAACATTTGGTTTGTATGCATCTGTTTGTATTTCTGTATGCAGTGGACGCCTGCGGCATTCCTGTTGGGCAGGTTTTCATACTATACAAATGGCAGAATTAGATCTCCCTGTTTAACACAGTGTGTTCTCATCTCTGTCTGTTTCTTTCCGCGCAGGCTTTGAGATAAAGTCGACTTCTCTTAGGCTGAATAAGTCTTGCCAGTGAAAAAACATCGTCCACTTTTGTGAAAAGCAAGTTTGCCATTGTTTGTATTCCAGCGATAATCTCGCTTTTTCACTACATAATGCTAAAAACACAATTCTGATATAACAGCACTTGTTGAGAGATCTCCACCACACTTTTGCTTATAATAAATTTGGAATATAACAAATTTGGGTGAACTGGCGTTTCGTTATGTCCGAACTTTCCTTGTTTCGTGGGCTGCTAGGGGGACCTGGGTATAGCTCTCGTCCGAATGGTCGAGTGTTGGATAACCCACGGTTAGATAGGGTCAGCATTTCTTCAGGCCCTTTTTCGGTGCCCCATCCTTGAAATCACATTCGTGGTGGACAAAGTACGCAAAAGACCCTAAGCCTTAACCCTTTTCGCCCCAAGGTCCCGTTTTTCGAATTTTGAAGGTGTTGCCTAACGACTACGTACCGGTTGTAGGAGATGGATTGATCATGATAATTCAAGGGTAGTGCCAGATGAGCTTGGCGCCTGAAGGCGCCAAGCTCATCTGGCACTACCCTTGAATTATCATGATCAATCCATCTCATGCTGCAGGGTCCTGGGGCTAAAAGGGTTAAACGTTTATCTTTGTTGTTGTTGTTGTTGACTGCTACTGACGTTACCGGTCGTCAGCAAAGACGTGTAGTTACACAGAGCCGTAATGACGCGTCTTTGCCGCCGAACGGTGTCGTCGGTAGAATTCAAGCATTTTTTTTCGAGGTGGGGGGGGGGGGGGTGGAAGGCGGGGGGTGGAGGGGGTGGAAGGCGGGGGGGGGGGGGGGAGGGGGGAAGGCGGGGGTGGGGGGAGGGGAGTGGGAGGGTCGTCTAACATGCGATAGGAAGGTGAGTTTATGTACTGAGCCATCCGTCGCATTGTCCGCCGTCCGTGGTAAACTTTAACGTTGACATTTTTCGTTCTTCTCGTTCCTCTCGATCCTTGTCCGTTCTGTGGCTTCCAGCTCATCCTTCCGGCCTCGTTCCCTCCTGTCTTCCTTCGCCTTTGCTTTATTCCTTCCGTCCGTCCTTCCTTAATTTTGCCTGGTGGTGGCTGATCTTCCCCCCCCCCCCCCCCCCCCCCCCCCCCCCGAAAAGCTAGAGTGTCATTGTATTACAGTGAGACGTTCGCTTTTCGCAGGGCAGAACTTTTCTTCCATAGTTTTTTTTTTCCCGCTGACAACCGCCGCCCCTTCCTTCCCCTCTTCTCCCTCTCCCAACACCCAACACCCCCCCACCCCCCACCCCTCCTCCCCTCCCCTCTCCTCCCTCCTCCCCCCCCCCTTCCTCCCTTATATATATTCTTAGCGGTCTCGAGGTTTGAGAGCTGTATAGGATTCAGACGATGCTAGGAAACAGCCCGTTTTCAAACACTTCACAGTCCAGCCTGATATAAGCGGAGATCCTTAATCCGTCGGCTGTCGCCGGGTAGCGGTTTTTGTCGCGGTGATTCCTGCAGGAATCAACGCGACGAAAACCGCTACCGGCAGCCAAAGGGTTAGAAAGTGTTTTCCTTAGGTAGGTGGTCGCCTTTCATAGGGGTCGTCTAAATAAAGACAGAAAACTTTGAAGCGAGGTGCTTGAGATCACACGAAGGTTGTATATACACCAGAAACTATTTTAAGCGACCACCCGTAAGGTATCCATATGATGATTTTTAACCCTTTAGCCCGAAGGTCCGATTTCTCAAATTTTGGAGGTGTTACCTAATGACTATGTACCAGTTGCAGGGAATGGAGTGACCGTGATAATTCAAGGGTAGTGCCAGATTAGCTTGGCGCCTTGATAATTCAAGGGTAGTGCCAGATTAGCTTGGCGCCTGAAGGCGCCAAGCTAATCTGGCACTACCCTTGAATTATCATAGTCAATCCATCTCCTACTGTAGAGACTCGGGGCTAAATGGGCTAATGACAGGTGACACTATGCCATTCAGGACTTCTCTTGCCAAAGCACCTGTCTTGATGACCACTTTTGTTTTAAGCACGCGGTTGCTGACAACAGGCTCCACTGTATACAAAGTGGCTGATTAGACAGGTTTGCATGTAGTGTGCGTTTCTATGTACGTAGGCGGAAAAAGGGAAGGTGGCCTTTAGAGGGATAAAAGAGAAATCCTTTAGCGATGTGCAACATCCCCAAACACACGCCATCAAATTTAAACAAGCTTCACTTTCCCCTGTGACGGCAAAAGCCGGTGTGGCCGTGTTTGTCAAAAGCCAGAGTTTCATTGTAATACAACGAACATCGCGCTTTTCACAAACGTTCTTTTTTTCTTTCACAGTGCAGCGCTGTACCATCTTGCTACGTCGCACAAACAGAGAATGACACTCGACTGTGGTTTGTCTTCGGTGCACTGTATGGGAGCATAAGATAAACTGAAAAGTGTGCACTCACTGTTGCATTGTGTTGCCATCTTCCTGTGCGACGTGACATTTAAAGCGTCACGTGATGCAACATATGACTGTAACTGTTTCATTTTAAACCCCTTGGCTGTCGGCAGCGGTTTTTGTCGCGATGATTCCTGTAGGACTTCTCTTGCCAAAGCACCTGTAGGAATCATCGCGACTAGTAAAACCGCTATCGACACGCAAAGGGTTAACAATAAGTCTTCCAGTGACAAAAAAAAAAAAAAACATCGTCCATTTTTGCGAAAAGCAAGTTTGCCATTGTATTCCAGCGATAATCTCGCTTTTTCACTAAATCTAAAATCAGCGTCTACTTTCTGGAAAAACAGGTTTGTCGTTACATTACAATTAAATCTCACTTTCCACCAATATATATATATATATATATATAATATATTATATATATATATATTATATATATATATATATATATATATATAATATATATATTATATATATATATATATGCAAAAGACAAAAAGTCCATTTATTAAAGCAAGATTGTCATTTTTTAAAAATGAAAATCGCGCTTTTCGCAAAGAATGGGCATGTTTGTGAAGTGTAAAGTGAAGTTTTGTGTGTGTGTGTGTGTTGTAATGCTGACGTGTGCGGGTGTTTTCTTGCTGATCTCGGGTTTCGCACTGCATGTGTTAAGGTCCAAACTAATCTGGTACAAACGAGCTGACGCATTTCTAATGAGGTGCACTGTGTTGACTCTGTCATGACACAAGCAACAAGGGGGGTTGGAAGGGGGTGGGCGCATGTTGCGTACACTAGATGGCCGGCTTGGGGGATGGGGAGACCGTTAACTTCTTTACTGCCAGTAGGCGCAGATTGTCGACTTGAGGTCAAAGAGCCCCAGCCGTCAAAGGTACATGGCTACAAAGTGGTTTCTGCAAGAGGCATAGATCCTCATGAGCCCCCGCAATGGCGGGGGCTCATGAGGATCTATGCCTCTTGCACTTGGGTTGTATTCAGTTTCCCTGGGCAGTGAAGGGTTCATTAAAACAGAAAGGCTTTCTCTAATTTTGCAAGGGGTGTGTGTGTGGGGGGGGGGGGGGGGGGGGGGGAGAGAGAGAGAGAGAGAGAGAGAGAGAGAGAAATAGGGCACGCAAAGCAGGTTTGCTGCATGCAAAGTAATGTAAGAAACTTGAAGTGATGGTGGGGGAGGGAGGGGGGGGGGGGGCGGGGAGTGAGAGGCTATAGCGGAGGAATGAGACAGTTTCCCTTGATTAATTTGAAAACTGGCTAGGTGTTGAAAAGAGACGGAGGTGGGGAGGGTGGGGGGGGGGGAATAGGGCACGCAAAGCAGGTTTGCTGCATGCAAAGTAATGTAAGAAACTTGAAGTGATGGTGGGAGGGGGCGGGGGTGGGGGGTGGGTGGAGTGAGAGGGTATAGAGGCGGAATGAGACAGTTTCCTTTGATTAATTTGAAAACTGGCTAGGTGGTGAAAAGAGACATGGAAAGGGGTGGGGGAGAGGGGGGGGGGGGAGGAAGAAAGCAGGCAAAAGCTTATGCCTGTAACTGTGCAGTGTTAAGCAGAGTGCGCATGTGTCACTTTGGACAACAACCAACAAAAAAAAAACAAAAAAAAGGGGGGGGGAAGAAAAAGGCAGCTCAAAGGTGACCGCGCAGTGATGCCGAAAAGACAGTGGAGCAGGTAAACATGAGTTTAATACTCAGCGAACGTCTCATCTGCAAGAGACATAGATCCTTATCAGCCCTGGCGAATGAAGACTGCCAGAGGACAGTGTAACCCCTTCACTACAAACCGGTCGCAAACTGTGTTTCTTGTGGTAATTCAACGTCAGACAACTACAGCCGTCCAATAAACGTGGATACAAAGAGTCGTCAGCAAGAGACATAGATCCTCATGAGCCCCCGCAACTGCGGGGGCTCATGAGGATCTATGCCTCCTGCAGTTGGGTCCCCTTTATAGTTTGTCTCGACAGTAATGGGGTTGAGAACGGACAGCATGTCTTTTATACATGTATGTAAATGAGTGACGTGTCGTGCTGGCCACTTTTACATCAGAGAGATAGAGGAGGTCGCGAGTGACTGTACCTTTGGTAAAGAAAGGTGTATGCAGAGTCAGACCCTGTAAAAACAGGTGGCTGGGACAATAGTATCCTGTATCCACCCCCCTCTTTTATCTCCTCCACGGGAAAAACAGACATAAATCTCTCGGTATAAGTTTCGTAAGCGTGTCATGCAGCATAGATTTATACCTGTGGTAGATGTCTGTAATGGTCTGTGATTTTAGACCTTACGGCTGGAAGTCGTTAGGTCCAAAATCACAGACCAGCACACATCGGTGGGTGCCTGGAGGTTGGGGATGACGACGTCCGCCGCTCGTTTGTAGAAATTACACAACAGCACCCCGTCCTGTCCGCGGCTGGAATACAAATAGACACTGACTCAAAACAGGCAAAAAAATTGTCACCGACTCGCCTGGACTCTGAAGCTAAGTAAATGTTCACTTCCAGCGGAGTATTGCAAGTTTTCCCAGTGCGGTGTCCGGAGTCTTTGAAAATTGATGGATGTGACAAACCGTAGAAAAAGTATCGCGATGGTGAAGTCTGGAAGTCTGTGAAGTTTGTAAGTGGTGGAAGAATTGTAAGTGCTGGAAATTTTGTCAGAATCCAGACCAAAACGGTGACTGCCAAGCGTGTGTGTTTCTCTCTCTCTCTCTCTCTCTCTCTCTCTCTCTCTCTCTCTCTCTCTCTCTCTCTCTCTCTGTTGTGAATTTCTTTGTGAAATTTGTTAGTTCTAAAAAAAAAATCGTCAGTGCAATACATCTGGAATAGTTTTCAGAGCAGTGCAGTTTTAAAATTAAACTGTGCAGTGTAGTTATTGTCAGTGCTTGAAAACCATTAAATACAGTAAACAGCAAGTGCTAGCAAACGTCTAACAGTGAAGGATACAAAACTGTTCAGTTCTAAGGGGAAAAAATGCGGAAAACTGGTTAGTGTATGTCAACTTGACAGTACAGTGACGTCTTGGAAAATGGTCACTGCTTTGACTTTCACGGCCGATAATTTGGGAGTCTTTAACTTTCCATCAGTACAACTTCGCCTCTCAGAGTGTAGTAATCGAAATCATACCATGAGAGCGAATACCAGATCTACAGTCGTCTTCACTTACAACAAATCGCCGATCTTTGGACCCAGATGTTTCTTAGTGATATCCAAAGTTTGTTTGTAGCGAAGTAATTTACTTCGATAGAGTGTTGTCGGGACCTCAGAAAAGTATTGTTATATCTGACCCAAATTCTTTTGTTGATATATTCGAAGTTTGTTGCACCCGAATTTCGTTATATTATAATTGTCGAAGTTTTCAGTAATACAGTAATAAGTTCAGCTTCTAGTCATGGAAGCTGTCGGTTCATGCTCTGGGTGTAAGTTCAGTGCAGGTACGTGTCAGTGTGTCACCTTCAAGTGTTAAAATTCACATTCATGGACAGAGGGGTGGGAGGCAGGTCAAATGTATAATTTCTTCCCCCACCGCCACCCCTTCCCAAACCATCCCGTCAAGCCAAAGTCGTTTGTCAATCGTGCCATGATGTAAATTAACTCTTCGGCTCTAGGTCGCGGTTTTTGTCGTGATAATTCCTGTAGGAGTAACAACCTGACATCCTGTAGGAATCATCGCGACAAAAACCGCGACCGACAGCCAAATGGTTCAGAAATGTTTTGAACTACATTTTTTGTGCATTCATGAAATACATTGTGGTTCAGGACCTTGCGGCCTAGGTTCTTAAACTCCAAAATGACATACTTTCACACATATTTCAAGTGAACCCTAACTGACTCCGTACATCGCTACCAGCGACACGAGGGTTTATTTCTTTTTTCTTTTTTTAAATTTATTTTTATTTATTTATTTATTATTTTTTTGGGGGAGGGGGCCGTAATAGTACATTAACGTAAGTGATCAACGAACAGTACACGGGCGCCTGTGCCCTGTGCCTCCCGCATCCGCCGTATCCTTATTACTTTTTCTTCTCTTTATCCTCGACCTTGCCCACCCCCCCCCACCCCCACCCCCACCGCACACACACACACACACACACACACACACACACACACACACACACACACACACACACATTCCTTCTATCCTTCACCCTACCACCCTTCACCATTTTACGTTTTCAACATACCTCCTACTGGTTTCTCGCAACTTTCTTGTAACCGGTTTTGAGACGGTATCAACAGGTGAAACCCTCATGGTTTAAATTAGACTGTTTACGCTGGCTGCATTTTTGTGTGTGTGTTGTGCTTGAATAATTCGACGTTCCAGTCTGCCTCGTTAAAACGTTTAAAAATACCTGAGTGTTAGCTGTTCTGTGATTTTGGATCTTTCGGCCACAGTCAGCGTTATGTGGAAAAAACCCGCTCATAGCGTAAATTGGACAGTTTCGACGACTGCATTTTTGTGCTTTGTATGTTGTGCTTGAATAACTTGGAATGCTGCCTCTTTACAACGTTTAAAAATACCAGAAATACGCTGGTTTGTAGTTTTCAAGCTTGCGGCTTTCTCTGTGTGTTGGTTTGTGGTTTTGGACCTTACGGCTCTAGAGCTGTAAGGTCCAAAATCACGGACCAGCACCCAGACTATTAAAAGTGCGCATTTGTCTGAAAACTTCTCTCACACCAGTAACGGCGACTTGCATATTTGGTGCAGTTTTGTCAATTTTTGGCTCACGTGCGAAGCAAAAGTGAGTCTATGTTTTGGGCCAATGGTCGTCCGTCCGCCGTCCGTCCGCCGTCGTCCGTGGTAAACTTTAAGGTTGCATTTTCTCGGAGACTATTCAAGCCACAGTCTTCAAACTTGGCCCAAGGATACTTTGTGGCAAGACCTTTCTAAATATACCAATTTCAGTGACCTCTCACAAAGGTCAGGTCACAAGGGATCAGGAAATAGTTCAAAAATAGCTGTATTTTGACATAATTTATTTTTTCTCAAATACTATTCACAACTTCAAACCCAAACTTGGTACAAAGATACCTGATGATAAGACCTTTCTATGCATACTAATTTGGTTGATCCTTGAAAAGGCCAAGGGCCACAAGAGCTCAGGAAATATGCCAAAAATAGTCACATTTTGACAAAAGCTGTTTTTTCTCAAATACTTGTTCAGAACTTCAAAGCCAAACTTGCTACAGAGATACCTGATGGGAGACCTTTCTATGCATACTAATTTGGTTGATCCCTATGAAAGGTCAAGGGTCACAAGAGCACAGGAAATATTTCCAAAATAGCTATATTTTGACATAATTTATTTTTTCTGAAATACTATTCACAACTTTCAACCCAAACTTGCTACAGAGATACCTGATGGGAAGAACTTTCTATGCATACTAATTTGGTTGATCACTCAGAAAGGTCAAGGGTCACAAGAGCTCAGGAAATAGGTCCGAAATAGCCATATTTTGACCACCAATTTTTTTTTTTCTCAAATGCTATTCACAACTTCAAACCCAAATTTGATACAGAGATACCTGGTGGTAAGACCTATCTATACATACTAATTTGGACGACTTCTCGGAAAGGTCAAGGGTCACAAGAGGCCGACAAAATTAATGTGTGTAAAGTGCCAATTTTGATAAAATGGTAGGTATTATCAACGTTTTTTGCACATTTTTCTGATAAGACCTTCCAGTGAATACTAATTTAGTGACTCATCGCAAAGGTCAAGGGTCACGGGGGGGGGGGGGGGTTGACTATGCAGATGTGCGAAAAATGCTTACATTTTGAGAAAACATGGATTTTGCTGCTGCAGAAGCCAGCCCCTTTACTTATTGTCACAAAGGTCACACATATGTAAATAGGTCATACACGTGAGCCATAATGGCTGTGCCTTTCTTGTATTGATTGAAACGTTTATTGACTGTGTTCTTGTATTGATTGAAATGATAATTAACTGCGCCATACAAACTGCTCGATAGAAAGAGAGAATGGCAACATGTGCGTGGGTTCAATGACGTGTAAACCCTTTCACTGCCAGTGGCTGCAGATTGCATTTCTGAATTCCTTGTCTGTTGAACGCCATTGAAGAGACTCTGTCATCAATGGAACACGGATACAAAGTGGTGTAAGCGAGAGGCATAGGCCCTCCGCAACCTCTGTTGCAGTTAGTTCGTGTTAACCTTTGCTTGGCGTTAAAAGAGGTTAATAAACTGAAAGTTAAAAAAGAGAGAAAGCTGCGCACAGAGAGTAGCCAACTGTTGGATGGGTTGGCGTCGAAACGTGCCATTCTCAGTCAGTTGGCTTTCTTTCTTCATAATTGTGAGCTAGTTTACGCTTGTGCAGAAGTGCAAAAAAAACTTCCAAATACAGCTGACCTCGCTTATAACAACGCGGTAGGACATCAGAAAACACGGATTTAACAGTTCAGACTTCTTCATAGGTCATTCACACACTTATGTGTGCATACATTGCATTGTTTTATAACTTAACAAGCTGCGGATTTAACAACCAAAAGTATTGGATTCTTTCCATTTCTTACTACCGACCGGAAGTTCGCCGTCATAGAGTCACATAACAGGGACAGAAAAACCGAACAAACCATGAGTTTACCTGCGACAAGTGAACTTTGAACAGTGAACAATGAACAGTTTACCGCCGCATATGAACAAGAGCCACAGCGGCAACTAAATAACATAGATTTTTGCAGTCATGAGTTTTGTCCCCTCGGAAAGATATAGTGTTGGGGTCATTCAGAGTTCAGTTTTCCTCGGAACATTCATAGTACATTCGGTGCGCTTTAAACGAGTTACACAAACCCTCGCTTCCCGCTCATTGTACAAGGACAAGGAAAGTCAGCACTGCCATTTAAGACAGTGGCACTGTTTCGAGTTTCAACCACTGACATAACATTGTGTCGGTCATTGCAATTAAGACACTAACCAGTACGGATAAGGTCCTCGCCCCGACGTCTGCCGCAGTTGGCCCGCGCACGGACGTGCGCGGGCCAACTGCGGCAGACGTCGGCCCGAGGACCTTTTGTATAATAGGAAAAGTCTAGATGCGGACACACACATAGTCTCGTCTTTTCTGTTAGCATTTATCAGTTTTCCGTATTGCTTCATGGTCCACTGTGGTGGAGTGTGTAGTGAAGGTTTTCGTGTTTGAGAGAATTATGGTCTTATAAGCATTTTTTTTTCACTGCGTTTCTCAGAAAACAGCCAGCGTCAACCCGACACCGTTCATGAATCATGGAACACATGCTTGGCCATGTAGAAAGGTATAAATGTAACTCCCAGGTGCAATGTCTTTGCTGGATGAAAAATTCGTTGACGGGACGAGGGTTTGACATTTACTTTTGGGGTTTGACATTTACCTTCTGCCTATTTTCAAATACAGTATTGGTTTCAGTGTCGTGTGATGAATTGTAACCTTCTTCGTGAATATGGCGTGTGCTGGACTGTGGTTTTGGATCTTATGCCTTAAAGCAGCACACATTTGATGCATGGCAAAAAGAAATTCAGAAATTCGTTGCTGCAAACCTGAGTTGACATTTTACCTAGCAGAACGTAATTTCTTTAAATGCAGCGCTCGAAATCTGCACATCATTTTGTTGATTGTGCAGTCTGCGCTGCGACATTGTAGCATTGTCGTTTTGATATTATAGCGATCAAGCATCGCGGACTACTTCCTCTGAAAGTTTATAGTGTGAAAGAAAGAAAAAAAGAAATTTAAAGAAATGCGGCTCGGAAAAAGTAAGATAAAACAGTTAGAAACAAACACGCAGCGAAATAATAAAGTTTAATAAATAAGAAAGAAGCACGCTTCGAAATAACAAAGACAAAACAGTTAACCCTTTGGCTGTTGGTAGCGGTTCTTGTCGCGATGATTCCCTGCGACAAGAATCGCTACCAACAGCCAAAGGGTTAAGTGTTTTGTCATTATTTCGCAGTGTGCTTCTTTCTTTACATTTACACGCTTGGCGGTCAACCTTTTGGTCTGGATTTTGATTAAGAATCCTTGGCATACATCTCTACCACACGTTTGCGAGCTGATGAAGACTTGAGCACAGTGACATACCTTCCAGTGAATATCCTCTCTGCAGTGTGAGAGGCATTTTAATTTGTTTGTTCGAGACCAGTGTAGGAAAGGGAAACAATCTTCTCCTTTTTCAAAGGGATATCTTGTCGTACGATGGAATGTGGCATGCGCGTAATATGTAAAAAGGCACCGACAACCTTTCTTCTTGAAATATTCATGGATTTTACATATGTCGAACAATTGTGACACGTTTTTCGTCTGTCGTCTGCTGCGTTCCTGCGTGTGTCAAATTCAAGGGCGGCTACTTGGTTGGAGCGGATGCTTGTACCAACAGACAAATATCCGTCCACTTTGCAATTATTGTAATAGCCCCTTGCGGCTGTGACTAGGACCCATTGTGTGGTCGCAGGTTATTGGTGCACTGGTGTTTGTGTGTGTGCGTGAAAGACAACTGATCAAATCGGAAATTCCACAAAATGGCCAAAATATATTCTTCAGCCGCAACGCTCATTTTGCGCCCCGCCGGATCTGAGAGAACAGGTGAGAAATTTAATCCGAATATTAAACTTGATGTGCTTAATTGCGAGTGTGATGGTATGGGATTTTGGCGCTTACGGCCATAGGTCGTAAGGTCCAAAATCACAGACCAGCACACGTGGTATTGGTTCAGTACTTGGACTATTTTTTTTAATTTATCGCGTCCAGTGTCACCTGCAGTGTGTGGACGAAGCACATGTTCTTAGCTCAAGGGTAGTGGCTATAGTTTGACGCCAGCGTTGCAGCCAAATGTATCAGGCACTGACCTTGAGCAAGAGAGGTTATCCTTCGGCCAGAAGTAGGTCAGAAAAAGCACGAAAAGCAAAGCTTGTATTTGTCGACGTTTTTATTTGTAGTAATATTTTGTAATAGGATCGAATGGGAAGGGTAGAAAACACCTGACGGCCGCCTATTCGGTGTTTGAGTCAGTGAAGCGCTTGTGTCCTGGTCTGTGATTTTGGACCTTACGGTCTGCATCCGTAAGGTCCAGAATCACAGACAAGCACACACGACTTTGTGAAGAGCCTCTGGAATGTTGCTCAAGCCCTCCAAGTTTTGATCGACACTTTTGTAAATTAAAAATTCTTTATTTGATTACTGTATTGGAATGTAACACTTGTTTGTTGGCTTGTTCCGCCGTCACTCTAGATTATAAGGTTTCGTTTTACTTCCTTAACAGTTCTACATGTATTTGGGAGTAAGATGAACCGTAATGTAAAATCACTTTCAAATCACTGTTGACCATCCTTAGTCTGTGTTTTACACCTGATTGTATACTGAAAGAACGTGACGGCATATTGTAAAGTTTGTTTTTGTTTAGGCGAAGTCCAGGAAATCGCGATTGGTTCAGGGAAAGGCCGTATTAAACAAGCCAGTTAGTATGGCATGAAAAAGTTATGTTAAACTTACCATTCAGAAATAGCAAACTGTATGATATTGCGGGTGTAACCACTAGCTGTTGTTTTGTTTCTGGTGTATTGTCCTTGTTGCTCGCTCAGTTATTCTTGCACGTTTACAATGTAAAGTTATGTAACGATGCTCGCTTGCGTTCATTTCCTTTCTTTTTTCCCCGAACAATCGGCATTGTTTTCTCTCCACATGTCCCATCCAATTGAACAGTTACACGTGCTCCATCTCAAGTTGAAACAAACATCTGACCCAACAGCAAAAGGCATAGATCCTCATGAGCCCCGCATCAGAGGGGTCTTATGAGGATTGCAGACGAGTGAACAGAATTGTATTTCCGTGCTTGTTTGTTATTTTGCTCCTTCCGGCTATTGGCCGTAAGTCCAAAATCACAGACTAGCACACACGTATATTATGTTGAATTGGACTTACTTACATCGGTGCCTTTTCCTCACACGCAGGAGGGTTCGGGGAGTTCAGTGTCACACGTGTCTGGCATGTTGACTCGCAGGTTTGTGCACATCTGAACAGAAAACCGTGGTGTTTGACGAAAATGTTTGGTGAGCATTGACCCACAAGCGTAAAAAGAGCTGCCCCTTGGAGGGGGATTCACGTGGATTTACCCCCAGACACATTACTAAGTTTCAACAAGATGTAGATCGACTGACCATGATAGTTCAAGGGTGGTGCCAAAATACCTTGGCGCCTCGACGGAAGTCTGTCTAGTTTGAACTAAAAAGTGTTTGACCCGAACATTGACCTAGACAATAGCAGCTTCTGTGGCGGCCCTCTGGGCGGGGAAAATTCAGATGTACACACTTCCGCGAGCTACATATCGGCCATTATAGTTCAGTGTTGGTGCCAGCATGCTCGGCGCCTCAACAGAAACCTCAACAGAAAACCTTTCTCTGCAAGGAGAGTAATCTTAAAAGACGTCCTCTGAGAAGTCTGTCTTGAAGGAGAGAAAGTATTAACACTTTTAGCTCCAACTTAGGTCCCATTTCTCAAATCTTGGAGGCGGTGTCGTCTAACGACTTTGTACCAGTTGCAAGAGATGGCTTGACCAAAGTAATTCAAGGGTAGTGCCAGATAAGCTTGGCGCCTGAAGGCGCCAAGCTAATCTGGCACTACCCTTGAATTATCATGGTCAAGCCATCTCCTGCTGTAGGGATCCGGGGCTAAAAGGGTTAACTGTCCTGAAGACCACAGTCGCCTAAATGATGGCTTTTGTTTTCTCATAAGGGTGGTCGCTCAAAACAGCTTCTGCTGTAGTAAGGTTGCGGAAGATGTTTTTAAAGGAGAACGTTAGTGAGCAGTCGTTGGACGCTACTACACGGCAGGATGACGACGTGCCACTGACTCAGCTATGCTTAAAAGCGCTGCGCTGCGCTGCACTTACTTTGAGCTATCAAGGTCAATACATCCGTGAGAGCTTTCATCTTGTCTCTCGCTACTCCAATTTTTCTTTTAAATTTTTTTTTCATTTTTGTAAAAATTTTAAGTCCTATCCGCAGACGGTAACAGCCGTTCGGCTAAACCTGAAGGCCGGGTCAGGATTATCCGTCCAGTGCAGGGAGGATGCCACGCTTACTGGCCTTTGCTGCGGTATGCCTGCAGCGTTTGCCTCCCTTTATCCCTTCCCCTCCCTTACGTCGGCTGCGTGGCTCTGCGAATCAATTCTTGAGGATTCCTCGAGCATGACTGTTCATTCGTGCAATGGGCATAGATTCTTCTGAGCTCTGCTTGTGCAGGGGTTCGTGAAAATCTGTGCCTCGGCAACAGAGATATATCCTTCATATCGGGGCAGTCGCTTGTCTTAGGCTACTGACATAGCAAATCTGTCATGTTTGGAGCGTTTTCATTGGGGTTCGTTTGGCTTTGAATTTGCGGCTAAATTTCTTGGCAAGGGGACCCATTAAACTTTAATCCTTCACGGTATTGGCTCGTGGGCGTTTAAAACTTCTTTTTTTTTAAGGTGCAGCGCGATCCGGTCCCTTTTCATTTTACAGGTCGTTGCAGAGTTCAGTTGCACCAACCGAATCGGTGTCTTGAGACTTGATCAAGTTTATATCAGTTTGTGTTTCTAACCTGCACTTTCAGGGTACCGATATGTGATCTAAAGAAGGAAATCACTTTGAGCTTACATTTTAACCCATTTAGCCCCGGGACCCTGCAGCAGGAGATGGATTGATGACGATAATTAAGGGTAGTGCCAGATGAGCTTGGCGCACTACCCTTGAATTATCATCATCAATCCATCTCCTACAACAGGTACATACTTGTTAGGTAACACCTCCAAAATTTGAGAAATGGGACCTTGGGGCTAAAAGGGTTAAACTAGAATTAACCCCTTTTTTGGACGAGCTACGTGTATTTAGCTGTGTAGACCGAGTGTCTGATTCGCAATCCGTTCACACCGGAGAGGGCAGTGTTTGCGATCAATGCAAGGACAATGTGTGCGATCTGCTTACACTCCTGTCTTCCCTTCAGTCTGAAGATACCAGGCCAAAGAGTGAGCTGATTTCTACCAGGAATTAAAAAGACGTGCATTCTCTTCACTCATTCAGCCCCGAAGACGAAATTGTAACATTTGGGAGATATCCTCAGAGGTCTGGTCACACTTCTGGAGACAGGGCGGCCATGATAGTTCAAGGGTGGTTTTGGAATAGCTTGGCGCCTCAAGGCGCCAAGCTATTCTGACACCACCCTTGCCTGGTCTTGAAATCCACGTCCTGTCATAGTCTGTCAGGGCTTTATGGGTTACGCCTCTGCGGGTGTAGGGCTCATGAGAATATATGCCTCTTGCAGATGGATCAGGCTGGACAAGCTGCCTTTTTTTTTAACCTAATTTACCTGATTTACCTAATTTACCTGATTTACCTAATTTACCTGATTTACCTAATTTACCTGATTTACCTGATTTACCTAATTTACCTGATTTACCTAATTTACCTGATTTACCTGATTTACCTAATTTACCTGATTTACCCGTTCATTGCCAGTAGACGCAGATTGTGTATGTGCAGTGTTTGTTAATTAATTCAACACCGACATACCCTGTCACGCGAACATAGATTCAAAGTGGTGTCAGCAAGAGGTATAGATCCTCATGAGCCCCAGCAACTGCGGGGGCTCATGAGGATCTATACCTCTTGCATTTGGGTGGTGTTCAGATTGTCTCGGCACTGAACGGGTTAAGATTAACGTTGGCGTATTCATAAACAGTCGCACTTGTCTTGGACACATTTTCTGCAAACAGTTTTATCTCTATTATGCCGGTTGAGTCATCGAAATGAAAGTCCAGTCCTGACGCATGTCCTAACACGAGATAATAAAACGCAGTTAGCTTAGTAAGGAATCTATCGCCATGTGTAATGAACTTGCAAGTGCTTTTTATTCACCTCTCCGTGCAAACAATTACAGGCACTTTAGCCAGGGGGCGTGTATGCGCCGATATTACAGATAGAGGTAAACGAAAGCAAGTGCATTGTTAAAGCGTCCTTCTCTCTCAATGTTCTTCGTATTTGCTACTTATTAATAAAATTGTCAGATTAAAATTTACGGCTATTTTGTGGTGTCGTAAGTTATACAAGAGTAACATAATGTAGAAAACTACTTGTTCATGCGTAACCCAAGGAAAACAAATGAAGAAATACCCAACAAGAAAAGAAAGACGTTTAAAAGTGATAATTACACACATGTCCTGTCATAACGTGTTCCGTCTTTGATAAGTTGATTTTGGTTTGTTACTTGTTTCAGTCTTTGTTGTTGTTGGGTTTTGTTTTGGTTTTTTTAACGATTGGCATTCACCTTTTTAGCCTGGGTTTCAAAGGGGGGAAAGCATTTCCTGACATGTAATAAATTAGTTCAGTTACAGTTATTAGTCTATTTTTTAAACTTTTGGGAGGCACCCTCAAACCTTAGCATACCGTTTGCAATCCATGGACGGGTCATGTTAGTTTTCCTGCGTTGTGAAAAATCAGGTTCTTCTCTCACACTGTCTTGTTGCTTTTGTATGAGAACTCCACAGATAGACCCACTCGGGGATTAGGCCACAAGTACACTTACTCAAATGAGATGCTCAGCATCTCATTTGAGTAAGTGTACTTGTGCGGTACACCCTTAGTCAGTCTAGCCGCTGCGGAGTACTCCCGCAACCGGCACGGGGAATCGTTAATGAGAGACGAAGGTCAGTCGGCCGCATGACCCTTGTCTGTAACGGACTATGCTGATTCCATTGCCGTTGTTGGCCCTAAAGATGAAACTGTTATAAACATAACTTTAATACTCAGAAGGCTTCGCACATGAAATGTTATCTCGTTTATACACAGACCACCCCGCACATAAAATTATATTTCGCATATTCATACATGTCAGCGTCGCAATGACTTCGACTTGGCAGAGACGCTTTAAACAAACAGTGTTATCATTTTACAAAGCCCTGCAGTGAAATGCGTGTATGCAAACATTACGACCTGACCTGATCATAAGACAGGCATATCTTAAAAAGGAAACACCTCGAATTCGTACCTTCACTACTTGGCGTACGCAAGCTACCTGAAGTTGCGCAAGGGAACAGGTTTCGGCTGTCTGCTGTGTCTTGGGTTTGTCTCTGAGGTCCGTTTATGTGTTAAAATTCCGGCATCACTTTCGGAGTACTTCATCAGTTTTGCTTGGTAAGGCTGATTTTTCCCACTCCTTGTTTGACTTTTTGTACATGTATTGTCTCCACAGAGATCGCACTGTTTTCGGTTTCAAGTTGCTTGCCCCGCCCCGTTTGCGGATTTACGCCCAAAATAGACCCACTCAAATTCACCTCTATTCAAATGAGATGCTTAGAATCCCACTAATTCAATCCCACTCTATTAAGAGAAGTGCACGGTACTTTTGGCGTACTTTTTGAGTGTCTCTATCTGGGGAGTACTCCCGCAAACGGGACGCGCATATGCGCGAAGACAAAATGTCACTGTGAAAGAAATGCGTTGGGGGGCGGGGAGGGGGGGGGGAGGAGGGGAAGGGGGATGTAGGGGGGTGGGGGTGGTGGTTAGACGGTCGATAAATCTCTTACGTGGCACCTCATCTAGTACATGTCGCATAAAAAGTTGTATCCCAACTTGGAAACATTTGGCCGTTCAATAAAAGCGACCGTGTAAAGGCGTGTTTTATGGCGAGATTAGGCCTGAGGCAGGTTTTGTAGCTTGTACAAAATCGAAGAATGCGCTGCGTTGATTGCTTGTTGATATTTGCTGATTAAATTAATCTAGCGAGTGGACCCAATGCACCAGCTACAAATCTTTTTGTGTGGACATTAAATTGTGTGCTGGTCTGTGATTTTGGACCTCACGGCCGCCGGGAAAAGGCCTTAAGACATAAAACCAGTCCAGGCCACAGACATGTAAACCGGCCCGCAAGGTATATTTTAGCGTGCAGTATTGGCAGTTAGCAAATGTCTTTGTCGAAAACCCTGTGCATGCAGTTCACACGTCTGCTGCGTGTGTGGTTTGTGTGTCAGGTTTTAGCAACTCCGGTCCATCAAACCGTCAAGATTCAGCCGTGTGGCACAGTTGCGCCCCGGGCCTTGGATTCCAGACTTTATAGTGTTTAGTGTCGTCACCTTGTGGTACGTGCGAACATTTCAATGCGCTGATCTGTGATTGTGACCCTTACGGTTCCGGACCATAAAACTGTATTATGGGTAACAGGAAGAAATACTGATAAAAAAAAATGGTAGTATTTCTTTTCGTACATAAATAAAGAACTAAGAGTAAGTATATACAGTACTACAGATATTGCCCTCTAAAGCGCATAATATTTTGTTCAAGGTAAGACTTTACATAACACTTTGGCTGTCGGTAGCGCTTTATGACGAGGTGATCCGTGCAGGAGTCTCTTCGACAATACGCGCTACCGACAGCCGAATGGATTATGGACAACGGTACGGCGTACTAACACATCTTTATTAGAGGGCAGGCGTGTGCTATGAACCTGCCTTAGCGGTCATCTTTATGTAGCAGTCAGCTAATCATGGCGGCCTCCTCCGATTTACTTCAGTGTGTTTTCACTTGAAGTCTATATAAAATATAGCGATTTCACCCCTAATTGTACGTGTACACGTTCATGTTTGTTTCTCGAGTCATGTTAGCCGGCATCACCTGATGATTATACACTTGTCACGTTGGCGGCTTGACTACGCCCCTTCGGTGTGTTCGCAAAGAAGCTTATGGGTGTCTGAAAGTCAACTCCACCGCTGCTGCTTTCATAAAAAAAATAATAATATAATAAGTATCCAAGCAAACACTAGATCCTCGGGCGAGTGTCGGCCGCAGCCATTCATTCCAACGGCGATGTTGTCATGCCGAGGACGCTTTTCTCACTGGGGGTACTCATCCTAGTATTTTTCCAGTAAGCCATAGACTCAGCTGTTATTAGGTGTGCTCTAGTTTGCGGCCGCGAACTTTGCATATCTGCAAGAGGTATAGATCCTTAAATGTCCCTGCATTCGCCGGGGCACTTCAGGATCTATACCTCTTGCTCTAGAGATTAAGGTCAATGTATATCTATTTTTCGAACAGTGCAGGAGTCGGTAGCGTGAAGTCTTCAGAACAGAACACAGGTCATCAGAGAAGTTATGTGAAATAGGTGGTCCTGACTCGATGGAGATATTCACAGGGTTATAGCTGACTTTGTACAGATATGATTAATGGGACATTTTGCTCGTTGATACATGAGTATTGAGGAGCAAATATATTTTCGTCTGTGAACTCTTAAGCCTGATTTTACCTGGGACAGGGAAACTCTGTTATTTTCGTGTCACAAAAGCTGTGCAGGGCATCAACAAACCAGCGGGTTGAACCAAACAAGACAAGCTTTAGTTTTTAATGAGTCGTGGTTTCGTGAGAACAGGTCTGTCTGAGTGTGTCTGGTACAAAGTGTTTAGAATCTCCCTCTGGTATAATGAGAACTGCTTTGTCTGAATGTTTTCGTAGGTACAAAAAAACTGACGAACAAAGAGAAACATTTGTCTGGTCGGTGTGTACTTTTGTGTTAAAGTCTCCACAGTAGCAAAGACTCGCTGATGGCGTTTCTGCGTTGCATTTTCAACAAGAAAAATAAATAAAGACAACGACTACAGCGGTACATTTATTAAATGTCTCCACTCGTAACAAGCAAAATAACCCCCCACATGCTGAAGTGCACATGCAGTATGTTTGAATCTCACACAGACTTTAATATAGCATTTGCACGGCAGACCGGCAGTCTAGGAGACTTACGCCAAGATAAAAACTTATATTGTCTTTTGGTCGAATTTCCTACCAGGGAGAGACTAACCCCTTCGCTGCCAGTGATTACAGATTGCGGGTTTGAAACGACTTCTCCTTGACCGACATTAGCGTTAAAAACACAAATGAAATGGGACCAGAATGGGCGTAAAGAACATGGGATTAACAAGAGACATCAATCCGCAGGAGCGCGACCGCGGGGGCTCACGAGGGTTTATGTCTCTTGTAGCTTGGCAGCTTTCATCTTGCCCCGGCATTTACGGGGTTAATCTGTAGGAAGGACACATTTTACAATGAAATCTGCCGGAATTCTGTAGCAGCCGATAGGAACTAGTGGTGTTTTCTCAGGACTGGACTGCGAGAAGCAGGTATTGTGTCAGCATGGCCCCGGCGTCGATATATTGAGGGCTCTTCAAGCAGAACTCCGCCATTCAGCCGTGTATTGTATCCCAGACTCCTTAAAGGTTGCCCTGGACACCTGCCTTTGTTGGCAATCTTTTGTCAAAAATTTCTCATGCATGTTGATATGGGAGTTTGCACCGTATAGTTACAGCCTAGAGTCGTGTGCTGGTCTGCAATTTTGGACCTTACAGCTTGACAGCCGTAAGGTCCAAAAATCACAGACCGGCACACGAGGTGTAAATTGTCATTCAGTCTTTCCTTCAAAAGGTCCTCTTGAGTTGCTGGGCCAGTCTCTCATATTCCGCGCGCTTAGTGTCATTCAGGTGAAGGTTGTGGTTGGTGATCAGCTAGGAATGAAATGTGTACTAGTTGGCGATTTTGGACCTCATGTCTGTAAGCCTCAGTGTCCACATTAACCATTGAAAAATCAAAGAATATTTAGGCCTGCGCTTTATTCACAGATTTATTTGTAGGACAATTATGACTGTGTATTGGTCTAGAATTTTGAACATTACGGCGGCTTCGAGCCGTAAGTCGCAGATACACAAATCTAGACAACCACTTAACGTGTCAATATAAAGATTAAGATGAGGGTAAACTATCTTACTATATGTATTACGTAAACTATCTTACTATATGTATTACGTAAACTATCTTAATATATGTATTATGAAATTGTTTCAGCTTGAACAAGCATCCATTAAACGTTACACTTAACGCATGGTGAAGTTGTTCTCTAATACTGCCAGGGATTTTAGCTGGTTTGGGGATTATAGGGATCTAAAATACCCCCTCTGGTCACTCGGTCATATTGACCGAACTTGGCATTCGTGCTGTGACTCGTACGTTGTCGATTTGCACTTTCTAGCTCAGCACTGATCAGTCGTGTTCTCACAGTCTGTAAGAACAGTGAAGTTACGTTTGCAACGAACGACTCCTAACAATGAACCAGAGCGAAGTCACGACGGATAGTCAACTTTTACCATAAGCATAGACAGCACTGCAAACATCTCCAAGAGGCATAGAGCCTCATGAGCCCTCGGGGCTCATGAGGCTCTATGCCTCTTGGAGATGCCCGTTTGCAGTGTTGTCTGTCCGCCGTGATTTCCCTCTCGTTCATTGTGGCGCGTCGTTCGTTACAAACAAATCCTCACTAATATAGCAAAGGCAAAAGGACGGCAGTCATTACATGATGACTAAACGTGGCATTCGTGCTTTGACTTGTACATAGTCGGCTCACTTTGGAGCTCAGCACTGGAGATTCGTGTTCTCACAGTCTGTGAGAAACCAGGAAAGGTGAACGGACGGACGAATTTAGTGTGTCATCACCTCACCTGTTGAAGTAATGGTTGTGTGTTAACAAAATTAAGCCGATTTTACGGATGACACGTCGGATTCATCGAACCGTGAGGTAAGCCCATTTCTCAATACTGCCTTTAGCTGAGTGATGTAATGTTTATGTGTTGTTTAGTGCACAGAGGATGGTTTTGTGGTGTGTGTATTGCGTATGGTTTCAGAATGGATTTGTGTTATGGTTTTTTACTGCCTGGTGTGGTCTGCTCAGCGAAAACAATAGTCCACTGCCAAGAAAAGAACTAAACCGATTTTCAACCGCAAGAGGTATATATCTCAACTGCAAGAGCCCCCGCAGTTGCGGAACTGTACTCCTGAGAATTTATGCCTCTTGCTGAAACGAGGATCTATGCCTCTTGCTGAAACCACTGTATGTATCCATGTTCATTTGACAAATAGGGATATTTGACTTTGAAACTACATTGATTTGAAAAACACAATCTGCGTCCACCGTCAGTGGAAGGGTTAAAATGTGTGCTGGTCTGTGATTTGTATCTTAGGGCGAACGCGGTAAAATCCTAAATGACAGGACAGCACACAATTCTCAATCACTGGAGAAGGCGACACAAGTCGAGGAAATAGTACGTGTGTTCTGTTAGTACTACATTCGCTTTCTTATAGACGGATCCTTCGTACCACGACGTTATCTAACATGCCCTCCACCTGACTCGGCCACTGATAATGAGACAATATTTACACTAGCCGGCCGGCCTGAAAAGGAAACGATGTTTTCCTAGCATTGATTCATTCAGCCCCGCAGTCCGCAGACGACATATTTTGGTGTCGCGTACATAGGACACGTCGCCCGCTCAGCCGTGCGAGCGGTTACGCAGGTAAGAATGAATCATGCCTCTGTAAAGCTGGGACCACGCCACATAACATTGTACACAGCCGTTAACCAATAAAACGCCAACGTAAAAGGACTCTCAAAATGAGGAAAATTAATGTATATCGGACCAGTAAACGGTATAGAACCTCATGAGCCCCCCGGAAACGATGGAACTCATGAGAATCTATGCGTGTTGTGGACGGGTGGATGATCTTTACGGAACTGTACACAGCCATTCACCAATAGCCTGACCGCCAACGTAATGACTCGTGAAGTGAGGCAAATAAACGGGCAAACAAAGATCAGCAAAAGGTATAGATCCTCGTGAGCCCCCGCATGTGCGGGGGCTAATGAGGATCTATACCTTTTGTAGACTAGTGACGAAAATTGCATACCTATCAAGCTACTAAACGAGGCCTACGCGAAAGCGCGAACCCGTTCTTGTGTTCAAACCACTCCTGCTTATTTTTATAAATCCGTGTACGTACCCTCAGGGGAAGGTTAGTCTTGGGTGGTGTGCTTTAGTCTCAACACATGACGAAGCTCTGACATCGAATGATTTCCACTCCGTTTGTGGGTGACAAACATCATACCGTTTGCGGATGACAAACAGAGAAGACTTACAACAGAGCGTGTGCGAAATTTGAGGCGTGCCTAATAAGATTCGGCGGTACTTCTTACTACGGTCAACACTGTGTGACGTCTATAAACTTGTGTCTTGGGATTTAACGTGGACAGCTGAGTCAGTGTAGGAGCTTCTTCAGCATCTTGTGTGTCAGTCTCTTACTAATCCAACCCAAGCGTCATCGTTTTATGTGCCTCTTTGTTATAAACCCAAGCAGCCTATTCACTTGAGTTTTGAGTCGTGTTGTTTCGCAAGTACAGTCTTCGACTTTGGTCTGACTATACACAGCTATGATTGGTAAGTAACCTGACCGTACTTCACGGTCTAATTCTTACGGGTATAATTCAATTCTTCCAGTGTCTCTCAGCCAGTGTCATCTATCTACAAGAGGCATAGATTCTCATGTGACCCTGCAATGCAGGGTCTCATGAGAATCTATGCCTCTTGCTATTAGAAGTCAAACCACTTCATTAATTCACTTCAACCGTTCTTTAAACATAGGTAGAGCCTGTTATTATAAAGTGCTATCAAGTGTCATATTGAAACAGACCATTGACTCATGATTGAGTACATGAGATATAAATATTATAAAACTGAACTGAAAGAGAGGTTAGGGAGTTAAAGATTTCGTTTCTCAGATAAGATTCCAAACATGAGAGGTACTTTTCACAACCACTAGGTCGGCGAATGTCTTTGTGAGTAAGTTTCCCATGCGCTGAAATTGTGGGGTATTTTGCCCATAGTCTTACTGAGAGAGAGCCAGAGAGGCATAATGTTCCAGACATATTAACTAGTGTATTCATATTGAAACACTGGGCTGTAGTGTTATTCTCAAGGTGAGTGGTCATCGGTCCCCTATCAGTCTCTCAGTCTCTTTTTTTTTTCCTCATCTAGTTTGTTCTCGTGCATCTTTTTCGGAACATATTGTCTTAAAAGGTGTTTTCTTTCATCACATTCATCAGTAAATTCAGAGCAGCAGGAAATGGATCGGACATGATAGTCCAAGGGTAGCGCCAAGCTGATCTGTCACTACCCTTGGACTATCTTGACTGTCCCATCTTCAAAAGCCGGTAGACTGTTCTGTAGGCCCCTCCCAGTTCTGATGCACATTCCTTCCCTATAGACATGCACCCCCTCAAAACGTTGCGTTGCATTCTTGAGCGTGAATGCGCGACAAGAGATCTATAGAGTTCCACTTTCTATATGTATTGAATACTCAGGGTTGTTCAGGACACTTTTTTTTTTACCGGTGCTTGTGCACTCGACTTGGGGTTATTACAAATATTTTTTACCCGTTCTTGTGCCCTCAACTGAAAAATGTGATACTTGCGGGATCTTATCTGGCTCTATTTTGACAGCTTGCTTTATTTGATTGGCATGCAGTTAAACAGGAAACAGTAAGGTGACGTCTTTCATGAGAAACGACTTTTTAGTTTATGCCCTGTTCTGAGTAGTTTAGCCCGGTACGTGTACATCTGAATAAAAAGAGTATGTGATCCCGTATTATCTTGGCTTCTTGTGGACATGCTGCCATTATTACTTGGCACGCAGTTTAACTCAATCTGTGCGTGCTGCATTCGGATACGCGGCATAAAGCCTCATATCCGTATGCGGTACGTCTCGGATGAATGAAACTATGGCTAAAAACTGAGACAAGGTTTTTCTTGAGAAACGAGTTTCTTTTTGTTTGTTTTGTAATCCCTTCTATAGAAGGGATTTTTTCGGACGGGTCGCGGTGGGGCGAATTTAATAGCATGTCCATGATGTCAAAGGCGGGCAGGCTAAACCTCTAACAATTGAAGTAACCAGATAAAAATTACGTCATGTCTAGTTACGCTAACCTCGCTGCTGAACGTACATTTGGCGCGAAGCGCCGCCATAATTTATGTGCGTATGTAGATGCTTATGTATGTGTGTGTGTGTGTGCGTATGTTTGTAAACAAGAGAATCTCCGATATTTCTGTACACACAAGCTTAAAGCTTGGCGAAATACTTTCTTAAGTGGGTGGCTAAGGGGGCCTTCGAGCATATTGTATTTGAATGTCTCGGCATTGAAGACATAAACAACCGTTTATAGGAAGTCGGTTGACCCAGATTAGAGTCCGTAATTTTTGTCATATTTACTTGAACTTTTGCATATAGCTAGTTTAGAGAAAGACATTGGATTAGTTCATTAGCCAGCTTTGTATCCATTCAACTTCTTTAGCCGAGTACTGAAAAATAATTCTTTTCAGAAAATAATTAAAACAGTAAAAAAAACAACAACAACAAAAAAAAACACCCTTCTCTTCTGGAGAAAGTCAGACGGTGCCGGTGACGTAAAAGAAGCAACTCCGTCACCACGCAGACACTGATACTCTAAATATAACGTAATTCTCTCTCTCTCTCTCTCTCTCTCTCTCTCTCTCTCTCTCTCTCTCTCTCTCTCTCTCTCTCTCTCTCTCTCTCTCTCTCTCTCTCTATTTGTCATGTTATCTTTTCGGCTGCTGTTATATTTAAATGTTATAGGCAGACGGTAAAGGCCTGCGTGCTACGTCTCATCCTTGAAATAAGTTTCATCATTTCAATTCTCTCTCTCTCTCTCTCTCTCTCCTCTCTCTCTCTCTCTCTCTCTCTCTCTCTCTCTCGCTCGCTCGCTCGCGCTTCTCACACATGCGCGCATCTCCAAGAGGCATAGATCCTCGTGTGCCCGGAGGGCGCATGAACATCTGTGCCTTTTGAGGATGTTTGGAGCGCGCGCATGCACTCACGCACACGCATACACACACATCGACGCGCTTTCAGAAGAGCATGCAGGTGTACTTAGTATAGCATGTAGCTAGGTAACGTCAGCATGCAAGTCTTGAAGCGAAAGCGAATCGCGGCCATATCACGTTAAATATAAAATTACGTAAAAAAAAATATATATATAAAAAAATACGCCATCTCCTCAAGTTCCTGGAGGGCGCATGAACATCTATGCCTCTTGAGGATGTTTGCAGAGAGGCATGCACACACGCATACGCATGCACACACATCGACGCGCTTTCAGAAGAGCATGCAAGTGTACTTAGTATAGCATGTAGCTAAGTAAAGTCAACCTGATTTCACACGAATTATAGCAAGACTGACATTGTACCGTGAAGTTCTAGTTTTGTCACCATTTTCCCAAGTCTTGAAGCGAAAGCGAATCTCATATCACGTTAAATATAAAATTACGTAAAAACAAAAAATACGTTATGACAAATGACGTTCTACAAACCAATCATGACGCGTGTGCACTGCGCGCGCCCCTTCTAGAGTTCACTGTAACGCATTGGCACATCTGCGAGGCTTTTTCAGAAGGAGCTAATTATTTCAACATCAGAATCAAGTCAAAGACAAAAGGTAGAGACCCTTGAAAGCGAAGACAACTCTCATATAGAGGGACTTTGTGGGTTATGGTTCATCCCATCTTGTTTTCGTTGTTGTTGTTGTTTGTTGTTGTTTTTTTGTTTGTTTGTTTTCTTTTCTTCTGGGTACCTGTTTCTGAGTAGTATTAGCTGGTAGTATTAGACTGAACAATGACAATATAAATTTGATAGGTGTGGATTATGTTGCAGTGTCAGCTATTGAAGTGTTGATTCGACGAGACAAAACAGACTTAGATTTCCTTCTGGAAAATGGTTATTTCTCTGGGTACAGCAGATACTGTTTGGACGACTACCCTGTGACAGATCACATGTCATTAAAGATCATCATTTAGGTGGCTGTAGCTGTAGCCACCTAAATGATGATCTTTAATAATAGGTATCACTTCTTGCGTTAAAGACTTCTCTTGACAGAGCACCCGTCTGTTAAGACCCTTTTTCTTGCAAAAAAAATGTATTTGCCCAAAACAAGTTCTATTGCACCTTTTTCTGAGTAGCCTTTACTTAGTGGTACGTGTTGAGTAGCCTTTACTTAGTGGTACGTGTATACCCAACTTTAAAAAAATACATACCCTATACAGTATTATTTTTCGTGATAGCCTGCGTCGTTTCATTGGCATGCAGTCATATAGACGGAAAACTGGAAATTGAGAAGACGTCTTTTTTGAGAAATGACCCTATTCTGGGAGCCTTGAAATTCCTTGGTAATGCAGTAGGCGTATTTACTTTAGCATATGTATATGGCCACATATTTGCGTTCTGTCAATTCGACCTTCTGCAGGCAAAAAGGGCTAATAGTTCGCAATATCCCCTTTAACACTTTTCATCCTGATACACCCATTGCTTGACATAAATGTGGCTGTCCGTTCAAAGCTCGGTCGTGCCAGAATAGCTTGCGCCTGAGGCGCCAAGCTATTCAGGAACAACCCTTGAACTAAAATGCTTAATCTATCTCCTAATCTGTAATGTAGCCTTCATATGACAATAAGCAAACTTTTAAAAAAATCAACCTCAGGATGTAATGGGTTAAACATGTACGCAATATGTTCTTGCTATGTCTCGCCATAATTTTGCGCCGAAGGACTAGTCCGCTAAACTTTTGTTTCCTTGTGAAGTTTTAACTCTTTCGAGACGTGCCGCATCCGAATTCGCGGCGTAAAGCCGTGAACCCGGATGCGGCTCGTCTCGAAAGGGTTATTATGGTAAAATGAAAGACTTTTCTGCTCTTCTTCCCCTTTGCTACATAGGAGAGTTCCTCCATGGGAGAAAGGCAGTAACGACATCTCTGTGTGACTGCGCACATATTTTGTGAAAAGATGGGTTGAGAACAAAGATTGAGAAGTCGTTTTATAGGCAGATTTTAGCACTGCGTGCCTTGCCTGGCAACTTTAAGTGTTTTCCGTTGACAGGTTTATATCGGGGTATGTTTTTTTCCTCCCTATTAAGTGGTTTGGGTAGTTGTGGCGTCACAGTAACACCCATTCTTATCTCGGGTGCACAGGTATGCATCAGCCCACGTAAGTGTCTTGGGCCGCGTCCAAGTAAATATACCTTTGATACATACCTGAGATAAGCTGATGTCACACAAGTGTGTGTGTGCGTGTGCGTGTGCGTGCGTGCACGCGCGCGCACACTCACACACACACACGCCACAAACAACAAAAATATTGATAACCTTCCCGATATTGCTTCTTGCAATATTAGATCAATGAAAAGGTCCCAGTGACCCTGCATACTGTTATGTTATTGATGTATACGAACATGTCTGCCATTATCTGTATAGATATTGTATCTGATTAAACTAAAAGGTCCCGTGACCCTGCATATTTGTGTGTATTATATTATAGGTTATTAATCTGCTTATCTTGCACCATCTGTAGGTATCTTATTTGGCTTATTTGGTATAGTATATAGGGTGTATTTCAGTATCTGACATCATGGCTAGCAGTAGCAATCGTGCGGGCTTAGTTGTACCGCAAAAATGTTTTCACTGAGATATCAGTACAGTACAAAATCGATCACACAGCACATTGTGACACAATGCATGGACTGAACTCCAGTTGGCCTACTCCGCCTTAGGAATTCGAAACAGATGGACTCAGCAGAGGCTTTGATCCTCATGAGCCCCCAGAGATGCGGGGACTCATGAAGATCTTACCTCTTGCCAATACGATGCTAATAAGATCCTATATAGCGTATTATAGCATCATTAATGCTATCTCAGTCGCTGTGACGAATGTGAAAACCCCAATGCTGTACACATTCTATGATGGTCTGTGATTCAGAACCTTAGGGCTCAAGAGTTTGATACATCAGCGACGTGCTGCTGAGAAAACTGTGAATTATCACTGTGACTGATGTGAAAACCCCAATGCTATAATTTCTTTAATGGTCAGTGATTTGTGGTCTTACGGTTCCAGTGTCAGGCACTGACTGATGTAAAAATCTCATTACTGTTAGCATCGTGTGCTAGTCTGTCATTTTGGACCTTTCGGTTGACGCCGTAAAGTCCAAAATCACAGACCAGCCCATAGGGCACCACATGTATAAATTGATCTGTAAGAGTACTTAGTTTCTGACTGATAACGTCACATCACAGGTAAGGGAGGAGCCAAAGTGATTAGAAAATTGGCTTCGTCTGAAATCCATAATACTATGATACGCGTGGAGGTCAGACGAAACCTAGAGTAAACTAACTAGAGGTCAGACGAACCCTAGGTGAACTCTTTCCAAATCACTGTCGTGTCATCCTTTGCCTGTGGATTACATTGATGAGGTCATCTGTTAAATATAGCAAAGGTGTTATGTTTATCTTGCGAATATGGCAACACAAATTAAATCAGTTTTGCGTTAATTTTGGGGGTACTTCCAAACACAGTTAAACCTCTTTCGAGCAACTCCCTTTTTGCAAGAAAAGAGTGGTCTTGAAAGATAAGTGTTCTTTCAAGAGATCAGGACATGTCAGCAGTCATTACAGACCACCAGTTAGGTGACTACAGCCACACAGGTGATCTCTTAATTGGGTGGTTACTCAAAACAGATTTTATTGTATTGATGTGTGTCTTGGTTTGTGAAATTGGACCTTAGAGCTGAATGGGGGAACACATTCCAGGCAGCACTGTCATTTCAATAAAATCCCGCGTTACGACACCTCCCAGCTATTGATGCGGCACTCCTTGAATGGGTTGAGCAACTGTCTCATTATCCAGTTGTCGTTAGTTTTCCAGACTTCCAGTATTAAAGTCATAAGGTAGAAGGTCACAGACCAGCGTAACAATAAAGCTCGGTTGCCATGGGATACAATAAAACCCGAGGTTTGTTTTCAGCAAATGTCTCATTATTGAACGGTCGTGAGTTTTTTTCAGGCGTTGCAGAAATAGATTCCCTCTCCGTGGCATCATCGTTCCATATTTAGAATGCAGAGTCAGTATATTAGCGATATTGGCCCGATTCACCGACAATTGATTAGACCAAACCTGCGTCAGCACACCAATATTCATCGGTTTATATGTGACGGCGGTGTTCGACTTCGGACGGTAAGATCGTCGACTTTTATGTTTGGTTTCGAAGATAGTTCAGGGTAGTTGCGCCACCAGGCGCCATGCTGATCTTTCACCGCCCTTGAACTAAATGCCATGGTCCATCCATCCGTAATGCTACTTGTTTGCTATTTCTGTCGACGTGTTAGAGAAATGCCACACCACTATTTCGTAATATTGTAGCGGAAAGAGCAGAACTACATGATGTTGATCCCGTGTTCCTATTTTGATACACAATAAACTTAGATATAATAAAACGCTAGTGGACCCAAAACAGTTAAATTCTTGTTATAGCATGAGTGATGTTTGTTATAAGCAAAGTAATTGGCGTGAAAAGTTCGTGGTCAATTTGTCTGACAAAGTGTTGTAATATCCGACGTGTACTATATCCGACCGCGTAATAAGCGACGTGTAATTCGGAAACGTTACAGTAAGACCAAGCCAGTCGCACCAGCAATTTGTGGTCAGATAATGATTGAAACTCTCATCCAGCCCACCAACGATGATTCATTTCAACTTGAACGTTTCACTGAGACCACCCCACCCAGACCCCTCCCTTCCTCCCGCCGCACTGACACAGACGTAAATAAAGTTAGCAGGAGGTCTAGATTCCCATGAGCCTCCGCAGGCTGAGCTGGTCATGAAAATCTATGCCTGTTTTAGTAAATGTTGGAAATTTCCTAAGGAATGGGCGACACATATGGTCCTAAACTTTGTCATGCACTTGCACGGATGCACTCAAATGTAAAAGAAGTTAGCAAGATGCGTGGATTCTCATGAGCCCCCGCAGATGCGGGGGCTCATGAGAATCTACGTATCTTGCAGGTGTTTGGAAATTTAGTTCTCCACTTGAGTGACGTTTTTCCTAGTTCGGTTTGACTAATTGATCATGCATTGCGTAAGTTGTTAAACCTGTTTGCGTCATCAAACAGTGGAAGCTGCACGACGTTCAGAAATAGCTTGTCGTTAACTTTTACTTTTTGGCTTGAGGCTAACATTTGGGGCACGGGCCCCCGCCAGTGCCCCAAATATTAGCCTCAAGCCAAGACACTCAGGCAGATGATGACACAGCAGTTCACTTGAATTAGATTTTAGCCCAGGTTTCGTTGATCTAGCGTATTGACAAAAAGTGTATCCTGGAAGTTCGATGAACACTGAGTACACTTAGCGTCAGGTCAATTTTGTGTCATCATCTGTCAGTGATCCGGGGGTGTTTGTCGTTAATTAAATTTCCAAATCCGGATTGTGGCAACCTCCGCCTGTGCATCCCAGCACCGTCTTAGAGCTGTGTTTGCTAAACTGATGCTGCTTATTTGAGAAAAAATAAAACCAAACAGACAGACAACAACCACCGTTTGACAGCCCTTGAAGTCTATACCTTTTTTGGTGGCCAGATCGAAGAATTGTAGAAATGTGTTTGCATCACACGTACACAAAATATATTTTGTTTGGGATATTTAAGTAGTAATTGTCTAAGTAGCATGTCCCTTTAATCTTTGACAAAAGCTTTGAAGGTAAGATAAGATAGTACATTCTCGGCAAATGCATAATACATTCGCCTTGGTGCTGGGCACAATGAAAGAACGAAACAAAACATACATTACCCCTTAAACTCGTAGAACTAAATGACTTCCATTCTATAGAATGGAAATCATTTAGTTCTGGGAGTTTAAGAGTTAACTGATAGATCTGTGACTGAAAATATTGCCTGAGTTTGAACGCTGCACCTTTAATCTTGCATAAGCCATATAATCAGCGCTGAGCCCTGTACCCGATGCTTAATGTTTCAGCCCCGTGGCTAATCAAATCAATCACTGCTGACGAGATTAACCCCCTTGTGCAAACAGTAGGAGTGGCTGCATGCGCGAGGTGGTTAATATTAAGGCAAGGGGATTTACAGCTTGTTCTTCAATCAAAATCAAATCAGTCACTGCTAAAGAAATTAACACCCTTGTACAGTAACACGCAGCCCCCCGGTAGTGATCACACTAGGGGATTAAAACAGTACCAACATGCACAAGGGGGTTAACCCATTTAGCCCCAACGCACTACAGCAGGAGATGTATCGACCATGATAATTCAAGGATAGTGCCTGATCAGCTTGGCGCCATCAGGCGCCAAGCTGATCTGGCACTACCCTTGAATTATCATGGTCGATCCATCGCCTGCAACTGGTACATAGTCGTTAGGTGACGCCTCCAAAATTTGGGAGACGCGGCCTTGGGGTTAATTGGGTTAAGGCGAGCGGTTTACATCTGGTAATTAGTCTTGACATATTGGGCCACCGGCTCATGTAAATGCATATATATTGATATAACTTATGATGAATTTGCGGGTTTTCCCTTTAGGCCAGTGGACTGTATATAGGTACTGTGAGACTAACTGTATGACTGATGGAGTGGCATTTCGGTATTTTCACGAGAAATTTACTGTTAGCGTATAAAAACTTTATTGTTGCTTTTCATTTGTATTCAGTCACGTGTTCACTCTCTTTGCACCGAGTAATGACTTTCTCCACAAATTTGGAGACGTCTGTAAAGTCTGCGATAGGCGTTGGAGATGAATCCACAACGATAGATTAATAGTGCCCTTACATTATCCACAGATACAGCAGCATCAGTAGGAATGTTGTTGTTTGTGGTCCTGGGCTGAACACTCCCAGGACCACTCAAAAGGGGAGGAGGATTTGCGTATAATTATGGCTGCTCTTAATTTACTCCACCATATTTGCGGCAACACTCCGACTTCAGAGAACAGTTAATCCCTTCGCTGCCGACGGTCACGGATTTGGCGGCGACTGAAACGAATCTTCACTGACCGGCATGTGCGTGCAGAACACAAGTGAAATAGGACCAAAACAGGCATAAAGAACACAGGGCGAGCAAGAGACAAATCCTCATGAGCCCCCGCGACTGCGGGGGCTCATGAGGATTTATGTCTCTTGCAGATGGGTAATATTCGCCTTGCGCCGGCGGTTAAGGGGGGTAAGTAGGGATGTCACTGTGTACTTCTCTGTCTCTACCCCCCTCCCCCCCAAAAAAAAAAAAAAAAAACTCTCTCTCTCTCTCTCTCTCTCTCTCTCTCTCTCTCTCTCTCTCTCTCTCTCTCTCTCTGCGTCTGCCACTCCATCAGTCATACAGTTAAAGCCCAGAATTTTATGCAAAGACTGACCTGCCAGTCACGATACTTAATTGTCATGCACCAAAACATACAAAAAAAGTGAAGGAAAGGGAGGGTTAGACAGGGTGAGTGCAGAAGCGTTTACCCCCACAACAGAAACGTAAAAAAAACAGCCCTTTTTCAGATATACGCACAGATCCTCATGAGCCCGTATAGTTGCAGGGGCTCATGAGAATCTGTGCCTCTGGCTGATTGTAGTCAGGCTGATTTACGTCCTTTTTTTTCTTCTCAAAACAGGCCGAGAGTTTAAAATAGGTGTCTGTTTGAAACTGTATGGGTGTGTTTAAAGTGGGCACACCGGATTATTTTCTTTCCAACATCCGTAATATGCAGTTGTAGGTTGAACACCTTTGCACCTTCTCTGTGTCAGAAACGCTCAGATAAATCATGACAGCATTAGGCATACATCCTCATGATCCCCCGCTATTTTCGATTGCCTGTGAGGATCTATATCTATTCTTCATGGAAAAATATTGTTTAACTATGATGAAAATGATCACAGTAAGAGGCATAGATCTCCCATGAACCTAGCAATCTGCAGGGGGCTCGTAAGGATCTGTGTCTTTTACAGAATGGATGATACTCCTTAGAAGAGTCCTACGCCTACGTAACAACGACACGAAACACAAAGACTGTCATTGTGAGTTACAGGTCCTCATAAGTTTTAAAGCTCTAGTACGTTTCTTTAGGCTTTCAATACTTTGCCGGTTAGAAGAGTGACAATAACGATCTGCTGGGATTTGGGGGTTTAAGATGGCTTACAATCGTTCACAGTTACTTCAGTTTTCAGCAGACATAGCTGTGACGAATCTTTCTTAGTTCAGTGGGAGTGTGCTTGTTTTTTGTTTAGGTGAAAAAGATCAGACTAAGCTGGACAACAAGCAGCTCAGAATAGAAGACGTCTGATAATTTTTCGTATTACTTTGGTTTCTCTGCAATTAGGAACCTTCATGCTTATAAAGTCAGTTGCCTGTGCTCTTCGACAAAACATATTTTATCAGACATTTGCGCTGACCAAAACGTACTGACTAGACCTTTAATCAGAGGTCAGCTTATCGAGATAGCATTCAAGCTTCGGGTCAGGTGTGTGTACAGGCTATACAGCGGACGGAACAGGAGATCAGACTTGAATATTATTCCTGTCCCAGGACTATAGCGAAACTCGGACGACACGGGCCGAGTCACTGAAAATCCTGAGGAGTTAAGTAAGGCTGCGGTTATCAACAAGAGGCATAGATCCTCATGGGCCCCTGCGAATGCAGGGCTCATGAGGATCTATGCCTCTTGCGGATGGAACAACGAACTAAAGGCGAGACTGACCTTGCCGTATGATTTGACACTGTGACTGACACAAGTGAAGCGTAGATGGGCTATAGTCAGTGCCGTGACGTGGCTCTACCTGTGTGTATGTGTGAACAGTCAGTGATTGTAGGACCTGTGCCGTTACTTACAGGTTCATGCGGGGTACACTAAAGGTCGACTGATAGGTTGGTGTCTCGACTGAACATTCGCTTGATTGGCAGACAGTTGTGTTAGACTGAATTCATATTTTGGACGTGTGTTCGTAAACTGGTAGAGCGCCGAGTTCCATATTTTCAACGTGTGTGCGTGCACTGTTTCAGTGAATATTTTTCGCTCATGACTTGAGCAGTTGCTTAGACTTAAATTTTATTCTTTGAATTTGTAGTGTATTCTTGGTGTCGATGTTTCTCGCGTGTATGATGGTTTTGTTTGCATCCTGTTGGACTGACTGACATTGAGGTATTTCAGGTCAACGTTTGTTCGTGTATTGATAGTTTGTTATTTGAACAGTTGTATGGCCGACACTTTCTGTGACTGGATTTTTCCGTTATTTGAACGTGCGTTGGTGAACGTATATTGCAGGTCGCTTCAACAGCAACTAGCATGATTGTCAGACTTGTAAACTAGATGGACCGCTGTTATTTGAACGTGTGCTTCATGACCTGAAATTGGTTTTCGCATGAACGGTGCGCTCAGTGGACTAAAAACGTTCGTGTGGCTGTCATTATCGATCGTGTATTTCCGACTACACTTACCTGGGCGGACAGGCAGTTTCCCAGCTCAGGGATGATGATGGGTGAGTTCAGTGGTGGTGTGTTCTCAGGTTTTGAGCATCAGTTGCGGTTTTAACGTTTGTGTGCGGCTGGTCTGTGATTTTGGACCTTACGGCTATGAAGCCGTAAGGTCCGAAATCACAGACCAGGACACATTTGCAGACGCCTTCAGTGCAGATTTTCACGTGTTTTTTTTTATCTCTATCTGATTTAACCCATTCAGCCCCGACGCACTACAGCAGGAGATGGATCGAACACGATAATTCAAGGGTAGTGCCAGATTAGCTTGGCGCCTGAAGGCGCCAAGCTAATCTGGCACTACACTTGAATTACCATGGTCGATTCATCTCCTTAAATGGAGCATATTCGTGAGGAGACATCTCCAAAATTTTGGAAATGCGGCCTTGGGGTTACATGTATAGGTTAATTCTATTGTAAATCTCTCTCTCTCCCTCTCTCTCTCCCTCTCCGCCCCCCTCCCCCGCCCTTCCCACTCCTCATCCCCTCGTTACTCCTAGCTTACTGCGGTGCATTTTGCAAGTCAGTTCTTTTTTCACCCAACACTGAGTGGAAGTACGGTTTACTGAAGTGGAAATGCCGTCGGCGTCATTCCTAATCTGATTTGTTTTGATGCCAGTTCTGTCACGGTTCACGGGGCAATCAGCACACCGATGAAGGGATCGTCTGTAGTCTGTTTTGCCAGAGTATGGTAATAAACACGCTAGGATTTTCAGTATACATTGTATTGACAGCCGTCTTCTGTGATTGGAGATAGCAGCAAAGCCAAGGTGTGTTGGTCTGTGATTGTGTTGAAATTAAATGATAAATTGTAATTGTCCTTTCTAAGCGTGTTTCTTTCTTTTTTGCTATTCGGCGGGGTTTAACTCCCATCCTTGCCAATTGACGCATATTTTGTTTCTAAAATCGTTGCTTATTCACTGAAAACCAAAACCTACAAACGTCGAAGCAAAATGGATACACATTGAGTTCAGCAAGGGGCATAGATCCTCATGAGTCTTGAGGATCTGTGTCTTGCATTTGGATCATGTTCACTTTTTGAGGGCAGTAAAAGGGTTAAGGGCGAGTGCGCAAACAATTATAATAACCAGAGACAAAAGGCGTAACGTTACCAGAGAAAAAAAGATGTGACGTGACAAGAAAAAGAATGGACGTAACCAGACAGTCGTGACGTGATGTGACCAGAGAAAAAATCCTGATCCCATCAGAAAACACACTCTGTGTGTCTCTGACCCAACCAGTGTCACATAGAAGGGTCTCTTACCGTAGCACGTTGCGTTGAATGTGACATGGGTATGTACCTACGCAGGCTACTGTTTATCTGTAGTGGCTGCTGTTTTACCACTTGTGAGACACGGGACAAGTGGAAATAGGGACGATTTATTGCCCACTTGCCTGTCTGGTTCAGAATCGTACAACTGTCAGAGCCGAGACATGCAGTGTAAATTTTATTTCTTTGCTCTCTAAAACTCTGTTCTTCTCCTTTATATTGTCGGCGCATTAGTTGTCAGCATATACTGTAGAGCTGCTATTTGCTTGACATAGAGGGGGAGAGAGAGAGAGATTTAACCCTTTTAGCCCCCAGTCCCTACAGCAGGAGATTGATTGACCATGATAATTCAAGGGTAGTGCCAGATTAGCTTGGCGCCTGAAGGCGCCAAGCTAATCTGGCACTACCCTTGAATTATCATGGTCAGACCATCTCCTGCAACTGGTCATAGTCGTTAGGCAACACCTCCAAAATTTGAGAAATGGGACCTTGGGGCTAAAAGGGTTAAAAGAAAGAGGGGAGGGGGGGATGATGTCGTGATGATAAAACTCTGTTAATAAAGGATCTATATTTAGATTCATATAGAACCGGTCTTCCAATCCGTCCCTGGAGGGAGGAAGAGAGAGAGAGGGGAGGGAGGGAGAGAGAGAGAGGCCGGGAGAGAGAGAGAGAGGCCGGGGAAAAAGCACTCACGAAGATTAGATATTACTGCTCCTGCAGTGAACAAACACAGGGCCACTAACTGAAAACGCATGTAGTGGGACTTTGGTTGGATATGCACATCAACTGAATATTGAATTAAAGGGATTATTTTTGGCTGTCGGTAGCGGTTTACGTCGCGATGATTCCTCAGTGATGGAAACGTCGCGACAAATAGTGCTACCGGCAGCCATAGGGTTACAGCTTATATTCCAGGATATTATTCTTGATTCAGTCGTACGTCTAATGTGTGCTTGTGAAGCCAGACATCAGCATCGTGTATTCCAGTTATTTTATTTTCTGTGAGAGGGGTAGAGGAGGGGAATGGAGGTGGGTAGCCTCAGCAGCTGAACGTCCCAGTTTGGCCGGCCAGTCATTATGAATTAATACTCCATAAGAAATATTCTATATATACACTTACATAATATATCTGCGCGACTGAGAACAAAAGTTGCTTCACAGTTTTGCACCGCCGGGCGATGAATATTTGTGGTACCTTAGGTTTATTCAACAGAAGAGGGAATAACAAAGTAAATAGGGCCGTACGGCGGTGCGTGCATATTGTAACATTTTAAGAGAGGTCCTCTTGCTTCTTTGACCTTCGTTGTGTTTACACTTCTTCTCGTCCCCAGAAATTATGTTTCACTTGAATAGTCAAGTGGCATTTTAGATTTATTCATTAGTTGACGAAAAAAACACTTAACGTTCACTCGTAAGACCGTCACTGCTTATTGTTGGAGATGAATTAGCTGTGATAGTTCATGGGTAGTGCCAGATTAGCTTGGCGCCTGAAAAGGCACCAAGCTAATCTGGCACTAACCTTGAACTATCATGGCCGATCCATCTCCAACAGATTGTACTAAAAATCTCTACTAACATCTCCCGCGGCTGTGGAAGCGTCTGGTTACACGTAATGATGTCTGTCCCGGCAGTATTGTAATACATGTATACAACCTTGTGTCCCTTCTTCTTGACGAAGTCAGTATGTACAGGTAGGTCTCCCTTATGCCTGAAAAAGCACGATGCGCGAAGAGTAGTGCTTCCACAAGCATCATTGAAGTTAATCGGACATCCTTCTGTTGGTATCATTGTCGATCCATCGCCAGCATTTGGTATTTCGTGCTCAAGAGCTACCCTGTTCAGGACATACTTGAATTTTCAAGATAAAATTAAAATCTGATGCGTCTCGTCAACATTTACTTTGTCATTGAAGGAGGGTGGAATTTCTAAGCAATGTTGTTTGCGAGGATGTCCTTCAAATGTCAGCTTAAGTGGAAACATAGTGCTCATAATTATTCTCAGCCCACAGACAAACGCTGTATGTCTGCAAGAGACATAGATCTTCATGAGTCCCGCAAATGCGGGGGTTCATGAGGATCTATGCCTCTTGCTGGCTGGTCCTTTTTCAAAAGAAATGTTTGGATGGAAGAAGTTACGTTTTTGATAATTGAAGGCGCGCCTTTGTGTTGGTGTGAATTCACGCATAGGAGATGTAACCTGCCAGACCTGTTTTGAGTGACCACTCTATGAGAGGTCGTCTGCAATTAAAAACCCTCACTGAGGTGGCTTCATGATGGTCTTTGTTGACAGGTGACAGTTTTTGCAAGTCACGACTCATCTTGAGAAAAGACCTGTCACACCTGTCTTTTGAGACCCTGTTTTCGTACTAAGGTTCTACTGTACTGCCACGATATACAATGCCCACTGACTTGTCTACAAGCTGCCATCCACCGCCTTCCCACTTTGGCTGCCGAATTCTCTGCTCTGTACTGACCTTCTCATTGAATTACAACGATCATCTATATTGCTGATCAATTAATTGCGTCCCTACCCCTGCCGAATGTCCTAACCGTTGACCAGCCTCAATGTATTATTATATTTGCCAACATCGCTGAAAATATGCATAGCGGCAGCGCACCCTCACCCCAAACGCACACTGGTTGTCTCCCTCGATTCGCTACCGCTGACCAGCGGTAGCGAATCTAGGGAGGCAACCAGTGTGCCACTAAAATTGTGTTAACAACCCGCCCCACCCTCCTCCCCTTTGCACCATTGATGTGTTATCAGTGTAGTCTGTTTCTATAATTGCCACATTAAAATGCTGGCCTAGTGTAAGTATGGCCTTGGGGGGGGGGGGGGGGGGGGGGGTGTCAGCCCTAGACGGCTTACATTTGTCGATTCATAACACAAGATAATGTTCTCATTATTCAAGACTGGCGACATTCAGTGAAGTTGTAAGTTGTATCGTTTTCAATATGTACATAAAGCAGCGGCTATGGATCACAAGATGGTGTAAATATGGAGTTCGTGGCGGAGTAAATTTCAGCAGGGTGTTAGATGTAGTGGAAGTGTACTTGTGGTGTACTCCCCGAGTGGGTCTATTTGGGGAGTGCTCCCGAAAACGACATTGAAGGACAGACTAACTTGTCCCAGCGATTTACCGTGCTTGATCGATCCTATGTGGCGGATGTTGTTTGTGGCCCTTCCTAACCCCTTCCATGCCACTGGAGCTACATTTTTGTTTCTGAAATCTTGGTTCATTCAACGACCAAAAGCCAAAATCGTCCAAGAAACATAGATACAAATTGGTCTCAGCAAGAGGCATACATCCTCATGAGGTTCTATGTCTCTTGCAGTTGGATCGTGTTGACTTTTCCTCGGCAGTGGTTGTACTTGTCCTTTCTAAGTGTGTTTCTTTCTCTAGTCTAGGGGACATTTCTATAGGGGACATTTCTTTGCATTTTACACGCTTGGAGATTCTGAATTCAGCGACAGTGGTAAACTGGGGGTCTAACGGTTTTGTATTTTCTCTGTTTCAGACACAGTCGAGCCAGCCGCCTTTGTGGAGGTTTCCAGCGCCACCTCCTCCGAACTCCACAGCCCTGCCCCTACGCCTGAGCGAACAGCCTCCCCCATCCCAGAAGCCCGCTGGAACGGTACCGAGAGGACCGGCAAAATTAAGCTCTACAGCGAGAACGTGGTCCAGGAACCAGATTCCACAGACTCAGTCGACCGCGAGTCCATCGCTAACCTCGCCACGACCAGGCGCCAGTGGGAGACCATCTTCAGCACAGATCCGCCCGAGGCCGAGTCACCGCGGAAAGCCAAGAACACGCCAAAGTGGGAAGTGCGCGTCCCTTACACGGAGAAGAAGGTGCCAGATGCCAACACGGTGACCTCAGTCGCTAGAGACTCAGAAGAAGAGGAAGAGCCCCAGGCTAAAGTTTCCAGCACCATGTCCGGGCCGGAGGGAGAGACCGCCATCGAGCGGGAGATCAGACTGGCGATGGAGAGAGAGGAGATGTTGAAGAGAGAGCAGGAGGAGCGCATTCGCCTTGTCGCCATTCAGCAGCAGCGAGACACCTTCAAGCCCTCCTCAATGCAGTCCAGCACAGAGAGCGAACTGCAGGTCGGTATCTCATCCAACTCATACAGTCGGCAATTGTGTGTTGTTGTTTTTTTAACCCATTTACCGCGACGACCTACAGCAGGAGACGGATCGATCGTGATAATTTAAGGATAGTGCCAGATTAACTTGTAGCCGTCAGGCGCCAAGCTAATCTGGCACTACCCATGAATTATCACGGTATGTTTATCTCCTGCAAATAGTCCATAATCGTTAGGTGACACATCCGACATTCGGAAACGGGGTTAAATTGGTTAAGTCCCCAGAGTCGGAAAGGTCCTTAGAGTATCAACAAGCCCGAACAAACCCATAGCGTAACAAAAATCTGTAATGTAGGACAAGCAGATATATATATATATATATATATATATATATATATATATATATATATATATATATATATATATATATATATATATATATATATATATATATATATATATTTAAAAATCAGCCTCAGGATGTAATGCGTTAAATGTCGTCCTGGTGTGGTTTTTTGGGGCAGCCGAGTTACCACGAGCTGACGGAGGCGGACAGGGGTGCGGAGTTCTTGATCCACGAGAGAGCGGCACAACAAGAAGACTCCGAACAGGAGGAATCACTGCAACGCGCAAACCTACACAATCATCAGGTACATGACAAATATTGATGGGCCGGCCACAGTTACATTCAGATCTTAGTGGCAAGTGATGAATATTCATTGAGTTGCTTAGGGGTTATGTTGATGTGCTGGAATGTCTGTCTGATATTTTGCCCCAAAAAATAAGCGCGACCTTTGATCTGTCACAGCATGCTCTAGGGCATTTATCTCCAATTTGTGGATAAGATTGTCATGACTTGCCACTTGAGAGTTATTACCATATTGAGGTCACAAATAATATAATAAAGTTGCTGTAAACTATGTATTTTCCCCCCTTTGCTTGCAGAAATATAACGGTAGCGCCGGCAAAGGAGCAGACAACCCCGAGGAGAGCATCATCGAGAGAGAAATCCGGCTGCAGAGAGAGCGGGAAGCCGAGCTGGCGAAACAGAGGGGAGTTCGCCCATCCCAGCACTCGTCCGCGCCACTGGCCACCGAATCTCCGGTAACTGCACTTCCGCAGGAAGTGAAGTTGTCAGAGATTCAGTCCCCAGTGGAGGACGAGGAGACTGGAGGAACGCGGGAGATCGAGTACGAGGAAGCCATTTCGCAGTACCACCATGAAGGAGAGAGCAGGATCGCACAGGAACTTCGCGAGCTGCGGGAGAGAGAGGAGGAGATGAGGCGACTGCGTGAAGTGATGGCAAGGTCGCAGGCCAGCGCATCCACGCACCAACATCAAGAGAAAGCTGTTAGTCACAGTCAGCCATCAGTGCAGTCGACGCCTCCCCCGAAACAGCAAACACCGCCACAGCCCAAAGTAGTGTCCACGCCGAGAAATGAGAAGACAGCGTCGCATCACACACCGACAGCCAACCACACCACACCCAGCACTCCCCGAGGGAACGTTCACGCGTCGCCTTACCTCGACACTAATGCCACGCCTAAAACGGACACGCCGCCACCCAAACAAGAAACTCCGATCGAGAGAGAGATCCGACTGGCCAGAGAGCGTGAGAATGAACTGCGACGAGCTAAAGGCTTGCCGGAACTAAAACCGGAACCACAGAAGCAAGACAGTGTGGACAGTCCGGAACCAGATATTGAATATTCAGGCCCGCCTCGCAGATACCACGCACCCCCGCAGCCCGACTCCACCATGCGACGATTTGCCACCAACCGCCTGCAGCAAGAGATCGTGGATCAGAGGAACCGCGAGATGGTGCTTCGGAAGGAGGGAAAAATCATTACCACATCAGAGGAACACATACAGCCACTCAAGTACAACGAGGTGGTGGGCGACGAACCGGTCAAACGCAGCTTTAAAACGCCCACACGGCGAGGCAGCGGTGCGTCGCATGACACTGTTCCAGAAGTCGAGTCCAACTCCACATCCCACAAACCCGAACAAGGGTCCACTCCAAAGGGTGGCACTCCTGGAAAGAAGGGACAGAATTCGGGGGCGTCCTTTTCGTACCGAGAGTTCAAACAGACAGCCGAGTCCAAGATCGAGCGAGAGCTGCGAGAAATGCGAGAGCGGGAAGAAGAACTAAGGTAAGAGAACTATAAGGACCATCATCGTTAACACATTCGAGACGTGCTGCATCGGGATACGCGGCTTTAGCCACGTATCCGGATGCGGCACGTCTCGCCTCGGAATGAGCTAAATGCCGCCGCATACCATTTATAGTCGATTACAGCGGGTTTATTATCGCCTATTGCACGGTATCGGCAGCCTTAAACATCAGGGTGTCCGTGCAACTCGTACTGTTTACAATTACCAGTGACTGCATGCACAAAGGTGCGCCTAGAGGTTTGTCGCTAATAAGAATTAAGTCGGACAAGGGAAGAGTAAATCTCATGTCAGTACATGTGATCAGGGTGCCATCAAGCAGTCAACGCAAGGGCAGTGCGTGCGATGTGCTTGCACAGCAGATTTCGCTGTCAGCAAAGAACATAGACCCTCCTCAGCCCATTGTGACTTCATGGGCTCATGAAATTCTATGCCTGTTGCATCGACCAGATCCAGATTTTGGCACATGTATTACACTTGCATGAATTTGTAAAGTCGACGCATCCTTATGAACGCTTCGTGAACACACACGTTGACAGAAAAAAAAAACGTATTCGTGATTTTGATATTGTGCACGTTTTTAGAAATGGATAATTTGCAAAAGTATAACTGTTCAATGTGCTTGTCTTTGTGCAGGCAACAGAGAGGCGGCGGGCCTGGGGAATCCGAAGTCACAGCGCAGTAATCAAGTCAACTGGCGTCACTTGTCAAGTCATCGAGAGAATATGCGTGTGTGCGTGTGCATCACTGCATGCTTATGTGTGGCCGAGTGCGTGTGAGTGTGCGTTTTAAGCATGAATGTCGAAGCATGCCTGTGGGCTTCACACACATTCGACCAAAGTCAAATCCTTTATTTGAGGATGCAAAAAGAGCTGAATTTCGATGGCAAAAGGTATAGATTCTCATGAGGCCCTGCATTCGCAGGGCCTCATGAGAATCTATACCTCTTGCAGATGAAATGGGACTTGAGTTGGACAGACGTACTGTGTGCTTTGATTTACTTACTGCCATTTATTTGGAGTGCACGTGCCAAAGAGTCGAACTGATCAAAGGGAAAGAGACATTCTGTTTGCGGCACTAACCAGACTATTCCAGACTTTTCTGCGTGAGCGTTACACTGCTTCCATAATTCACAAGGCTTATTTTCCCCCATTCGGCCCTTGACTGCAGCTGGCGATACCGCTCGGCAGGAATGACGCAGTTGACGCGTCTTTCCGCAGCTTGTTTCGTCGATACGCGTCATTACCGACGTCAGTAGCAGTCACAGTGACATGTCGTATGTACGCAGTATCGTCAGTAGTAGCCAACGGGTCAATTCACATTTGTACAGAAGACATTTCTACAGGAGGCAACCATGTACCTGTGTATCACACCTTGCACAGTTCATCTGCAGAGCCGATCGGAACCCAAAATGCAGAATATTTTGGTGTCTAGCGGTTTGATGAAATTACAACAAAGGTACTTACATGAAGTTTCGTCCGAGTCTGAGTGGACATGTGGGACATGCTGAAGGTATTGTGTGCTGGTCTGTAATTTTAGACCTTACGACTATACGCGTAAATAGAGAGGTTAAAATAATCAGAGCAAGACACGTTGAGAATTTTGCTGGATCAGCTAGACGCCCTGAAAAATTAACTGACCTTCAGTGAAGTCCCGCCCGATACCGTGTATAGGCGATTAACCCTGTGTCTGTCGGTAGAGACTTTTCTTTTCTGTAGGAATCATCGCAACTGAAAAAGTCGCTACAGGCAGCCAGGCGGTTGGATCGTTTCGCAGGGTAACGCTGTGATTGTCTATACACCCTGTACGGTGGGCTTTCAGCATATGTTGGTCTGTGATTTTGGGCCTTGCAGCTGAGATTGTAAGGTCCAAAGTCACAGGCCAGCACACATAATATTCCTCTGTAGATAATGACCAGAGTACGCCCCTGCCAGATTTTGAACATACGGTCCTCAAGGTGTCATAATAAACCTTCAATATAAAACTGTAATCTTGTGTTTGGGGGATACATGAAATAGCCAATATGAAAAGGCGTTGAATTGTCACTATTATATTTTTTTACTATCTCATTCAAGGCGCCCTGCGTCAATAGCTGCGTATTGTCGGCGGCAACTCTATACCAGCGACTATTTCGCAGCTATTGATGCGGAGCGCCTTAACCCATTCAGCCCTGACGCACTACAGCAGGAGATGGGTCTACCATGATACTTCAAGGGTAGTGCTAGATTAGTTTGGCGCTAAGTTAATCTGGCACTGCCCTTGAATTATCATGGTCGATCCATCTCCTGCAACTGGTGCATAGTCATTAGATGACGCCTCCAAAATTGTGGGAAATACGGCCGTCGGGCTGAATGAGTTAAATGAGCTATTTCTATCGAAGTAATATGCATTTTAAGGAAGATAACGTGTGTGTATGGCAAATGATTGTTGAAGGTTTGATCTATCGTCATGGTATTGATAATACAATTGCTGATGCTTAAGAGAAGAAAGTCAGTATATTCACCCTGGTCTGTGATTTTGGACCTTACGACTGAAAGCCGTAAGGTCCAAAATTACAGACCAGCATAGATGTGTTGGTCAGTGAGTTTGGACCATATGGCTCGAAGCCATGAAGTTCAGAATCATAGGCCAACGCACGATAGTGACGATTATTTGTGTATATGAATATATAAAAAGTTCATTGTGGTTTTGTCATACAACATGCTTCCCTTTTGATTGGAAAAAAATAAAGGAAATTTGTGTATGTGTTACATGTCCGGAAAGTGATGTTTGCTAGTTATGATAAAAGATGTGTTTAATTTGTGCAACTAATTGTGTTCAAATACCGTACTTTGTGTGACATAAGGAGAATATTAGAATTAAAATGTTTGTAGTGTAAGAAACATTTTAAAGTGCACATGAAAATGTTTAAAATGATGTTTGTAGTGTAGTTTGATTTTTAGTTGAAGCTTCAGGAAATTGGCAGAGATTTTGCCATTCTTGTTTATGCACTAATACTAGGCTGTGTAATCATACTACAGCCAAACCTGCTTCGAGTAGCCACCATTTTTTGCAAGAAAAAGTGGCCTTTTAAAGACAGGTTTTCTCTCAAGAGAAGCCTTAAAGGGCAGAAAGCGTCCGCTGTCATGAAAGACCATCATTCAGGTGGCGAAGGCCACAGTCGCAGCTACAGCCACCTAAATGATGGTCTTTAGCGACAGGTGATCTCTCACAAGAGGGGTCGCTCAACACAGGTTCTGCTGCAACAAAATGTATTTTGCATCTTGAGCATAGAACTAATTCCCTCTCTGCTGAGTGCAGTAGACAAGCCATCGAGAAAGTGCACGAGATAGGAACTCTTTTCAGCGTAAAGATACAGATGAGATGAGGTACTTATCTGGTGTTAACCCTTTGGGTGTCGGTAGCGGTTTTAGTCGCGATGATTCCTGTAGGGGGATTCCTGTAGGAGGACTCCTGTAGGGGGATTCCTGTAGGATGATTCCTGTAGGGTGATTCCTGTAGGATGATTCCTGTAGGATGATTCCTGTAGGAATCATCGCGACTAAAACCGTTACTGACACCCAGAGGGTCACAAGCTAACAGTAAGACTGCTGTGAGCATGTATGTTAACCGGTCCCGTTAGTCCTTTCTGTAAAGGAACGCAACCTACTGTCTTTCTTTACTATAAAGGAGCTTAACCTACAGTCTTTGACCTGATTCTGATTGAGGGATAACCTTTTGTTGTATACATGTGAATGTATACGAGTGACATTGCATATTGAAAGCTATTTTTAAAATATTATATTTGGCCTCATACATGTACGTCATTTTGTTTGTTTTAAAATATACACATTTCTAGCCAGTATCGAACACTTAATATATATTTACAAATATAATCCGATTCGGGCAGATATCACGACGGTGGGTTTCGAATAGGTGTGTGGATTACTTTTCCACGTGGTTGTCTCAAAATGTAACCTATGAGCAGTTTTATTTTGGTATCCAAAACAATGACAGTGAAGCCTTTTTTGAGCAATCGTCCTCTTTGCTGAAAAAAGGTCTTAACCATGTGGGTGTCGGTAGCGGTTTTAGTCGCGATGATTCCTGTAGGAGGATTCCTGTAAGATTCCTGTAGGAATCATCGCGACTTAAACCGCTACCGACACGTAAAGGTTTAAAAGACTGGTGCTCTCTCAATTCTTGAGGGGCCCCAGAAAGTGTCACCTGTCCTTAACTCTTTCTACCCCAGACACACCACAACAAGATAAGGATCGACCATGATAGTTCAAGGGTGATGCCAGAATAGCTTGGCGCCTACGGACGCCAAGCTATTCTGGCATCACCCTTGAACTATCATGGTCAATCTGTGTCCTGCACAGCAATGCAGTCTTCAGGGACAACGGCAAAATTTGGGGATTTCGGTGTTGGGGTAGAATGAGTTAAATAAAATCAATCTGGTGGCTTAGCCACCTAACTGATGGTCTTTAACGACGAGTGATCTCATAAGGCTGACCGCTCAAAAGAGGTTTTGCTCCATTACAGATTCAGACCCTCATTCAAAAATCAAAGAATAATATAATCAGTCTAATAAGTACTGCAATTTATTCTTTGTTTTTTTTTTTTTACTTTTGAACATCACCCTATTTAAAATGGATCGAGTGCCTTACACCTGTACCGTCGCAATTTGTTACAACTCTGCTAGTCTGTGATTGTGAACCTTACCGCTGAAAGCCGTAGGTCCAAAATCACAGACCAGCACTCACATGTATCTCGCGTGCTTGCAGTGTATCTTAATAATATCATTTGCAGTATAGCTTGCAGGTACTCGCGCAAAAGTGTTTTTGTTTTGAGGCCGTTTCTATCTTTGTCCAGATAACTTCGGGAAGTTCAGTTCCAGTGTCTTTATTCTATTTTAGCAGGAAGCTCGCTTTTGTTTTGTATATGAATTTTAATGCTTAGGCCAGTTAAGGAGACGGTTATGAAACCCCTGGTAGATCACGGAATCTCATCGTTGCGCATTGTATGCATGCAAGTACGGTAGAACAAACACCTTTATTGCAAGGGAAATGTGATATTGATAGACGGTGCTGTGGTGAGAAGTTTTGACGGGCAAAAAAAAGTGTCACCTGTCATTAAAGAGCATCATTTGGGTGGCAACTGACACCTAATGATAGTCTCTAATGATAGGTTATCTTGTCGTAAATGTGGTCGCTCAAAACACGCCCAGCTGTACTGACTTGGAAAGCGAAAGATGGACGGCTTGATCTATGTGGAAAAGTTCCGTTTTCCCAGTTGCTGGTCTGTGTCCTGACGTTAGACCTAGGTAGTACGGTCGACAATAAGCAATTGCGTGTTGATATGTTATTTTAGGCCTCACGGATTATAACTCATTCAGACCGACGGCCGTATTTCCCAAATTTTGGAGGCGTCATCTAATGACTATGCACCAGTTGCAGGAGATGGATCGACCATGATAATTCATAATAATAATAATAAATAGTTATAGTATAGCGCTGTTCTCCAGGAAAACACTGGACTCACTGCGCATGCACAACAGCACACTCTCTGTCTCTCTCAGACACACGCACGATTATACACTACTTTAACCCACCCCATCCCTTCCCAACACCTTACATCCACTTCCCTCCAGAATCACTGTGAAAATAAAAGGCAGTCAACAGTTACCTAAAGGGGAGCAAAAGGTTAAATGCCCGCCAGAAAAGAAAAGTCTTTAAGTGAGCTTTGAACTGTGACAATGTGGGCAGATTCCGCATTTCCGACAGGCGCCAAGCTAATCTGGCACTACCCTTGAATATTTCATGGTCGATCCATCTAATGCAACTGGTCGTCAGGGCGTTTCCGACAGGCGCCAAGCTAATCTGGCACTACCCTTGAATATTTCATGGTCGATCCATCTCCTGCAACTGGTCCGGCGTCAGGACTGAATGGGATAATGCCGGCCGTTGTTGCTGCATTCATGTACGCTCACAGGTCACACGGAAGGGTGAGAGTAATTTGCGGGCATGGCTGATGTATGGCCCCACACTTATACTTCAGAGGGTTTTGAGCTGCATGTAACGGACTGCTTTGTATTAGCCCATCATATAGGTGGCCGCACTCAGACGTGAGAGGAGTAAATCTCAATGCGCAAAAGGCCATCGGGCCGAGGTCGGTCCGATGGCCTTTTGCGCTTTGGGATCGTGGCTCCAAAGTTGCAAGTTATGCTGGGAGTTTGACCGTGGCTGAAAATAATCCCCGAGAAAAACAGTAGTTGCAGCCTGAGTAATGTTGAGTGACAGCAGCCTTTGCCAGAGGCACAATACCGGCCGGTAAGGTCCAAAATCACAGACCAGCTTACATACAAATCGCACACAATCGCCGTGTGCGAAATGCTGTTAATCCTTTTAGCTGTCGGTAGCGCTTTTTGTCGCGATGATTCCCGTACAGGAACCATGGCGACAAGCGCTACCTACGGCCAGAGGGTTGAAAACCGTCACGCTCTACCATTTCACGGCTGTTTTTTGCTTGGCTAGACGTCTAGATTAACTGTGACCATAGCATTAGACTATATTTTTCATTTATTTTTTTATTTTATTTTATTTTTTCTTGTAGATTTGTTTAGTAATTTCTCAGTCTTGCGCAACTCGAGGGCTTGTTGAAGAAAAATGAGAGGGGACTCGTGCGGTTTGTATATAATATCTTTGTAACTTGTGCAATTATTATTCGGAGGCCTATACAAACTTGATATTTAAAGAGTTAAAGATGTGTGCCGGTCTGTGATTTTGGGCTTTATGGCTCTGAAGAGCCGTAAGGTCCAAAATCACAGGCACACCGTTTGTTTGTGTTGTACATTCCAACTGCTTTGATTTGTCAGAGGCGCTCGCTTGCCAGTGTACGCTTCAGTGAAAATAATATTTTTCAGTGTATTACAATGTATTACACGCAGAATGACTGATTTTCACCTAAATGTCACGTCAAATCGAAGCAGATTCAAACATTCCTTATGCTACGTACCACAGAATATACAGAATATTTTTCGTAGTTTACTACGCCGCTGCTGGCATGTTTTGTACAGACTGTCAATTGTCTCGAGCAAATATGAATACATATCAATAAACACATATCGAATGTATGACGTTGTTTTGAATTTGTTTTCACGGGCTCTCATTCTACAACTGTTGGCGGTCGGTAGCGCTTTTGTCTTGCATCAATGCCAGAATTATCGCACAATCAGTCTTATATGCCACCCAAGCAAAGTCATGTTAAAGATCCTACTGAACGGGCTGAAGCCACAGGCAGAGGAAATCATAGCTGAGGAACAGGCATGCTTCAGACCAGGGCGCAGCACAACTGAGCAGATTTTCAACCTGAGAGTTCTATGTGAGAGGTACCTCCAGCACCAGCAAGACCTCTATCATGTCTTTGTGGATTTTAAGAAAGAGTTTGACAGGGTGTGGCATGCAGCCCTTTGGTCCACCATGAAGCTATACAACATCAATGCCAACCTGATCAAAGTCATAGCAAACCTTTACAACAAGGCCACTAGCGCAGTCGGCTTCAATGGCAAAATAGGAAACTGGTTTAGGACTTCTGAGTCGGAGTCAGACAAGGCTGCTTGCTCTAGTACCTACTCTTTTCAACATCTTCCTGGAAAGAATCATGACAGACGCTCTGAAAGATTGCGAAGAAACTGTCAGTATTGGAAGCAGAACAATCACGAACTTGCGCTTTGCGGACGACATTGATGGCGAAAGACAGTACAGCCATTGCGTATGGGATGGAAATCAGTGCAAGGAAGACCAAACTGATGACAAATAACACCAGTGGCATTGGCACTGAGGTCATGATTGGAAGCCAAAAACTTTAAACAGTTAATAAATTCAAATACTTAGGAGCCATTGTGACAGATGAGGGTTCAAAACCAGAAATACTGTCCAGGATTGCGCAGACAACAACAACACTGACAAGATTGAAGACCATATGGAAGGACAGAAATATCACGCTCTGCTCCAAGATCAGACTGATGCGCTCATAGTCACCTCAGTGTTCTTGTATGCCTGCGAGTCATGGACCCTCACAGCAGTTCTTGAAAGGAGGATACAAGCCATTGAAATGAGATGTTTTTGAAGGCTGCTTGGCATTTCATACAGAGGTCACATCACGAACGAGGAAGTGGGAAGCAGAATCAGGCAAGCCATCGGGCCCTATAAAGACCTATTAGCCATTACGAAAAAGCGCAAACTAAAGTGGTATGGGCATGTCACGCGTTCAGCAGGGCTTGCCAAAACAATCCTGCAAGGCACTGTGCAAGGAGGATGAAGGAGAGGAAGACAGAGGAAAAGATGGGAGGACAATATCTCAGAGTGGACAGGACTGAGGCTGGGCGTTACGCTAAGAATGGCAGAGAACAGATGATGATGATGATGATGAAACGTTTTATTGACAGGATAAAGTTTTAGGCAAAACGCCTCTCTTACAAACTGTCCTGTTAGAAAAGAAACATTAATAGCAAAGAGTAAGAGAAACACAATAAATCGAAACATGAAGAAATAAACTGAAAAAAAAAAAAAAAAAAAGCAATGCAAATAATGCGCACACATATCAATAACAGTGAATTATATATATAAGTAGTCCGTTCAGGTATTAAGTTACTGTAACAAGATGTTATATAAACGAGTTTTGAAGGTTCTAGAGTTAGAAATGGATTTAATTTGTGGTGGTAGTTCGTTCCAGGCTTTGGCACCTGAGAACGAAAGGCTGGTTTTATATATATCGAGCCTGGCCCATGGTAGCTGTAACAAACTGTTCCTCGTGTTTTGTCTTTGACTATCCAAAATAACATACGAAGGTAAGATGGGGTTTTATGGTGAAGAATTTTATGCATAAGTATGCATCAATTAAATGTGAACTGTTTGTTTAGGTTTAGCAGTCAGAGAGGAATGGAGGGAGCTGGTTGCCAAGTCATCAGTGGTGCCCCAACGGTCGGCAAGACTACGGGATATAGATAGATAGATAGCGCTTTTGTCATGATAATTCCATCAGGAATCATCGCGACAAAAGCGCTAACGACAGCCCGATGAAACGGCTAATCACAGAGACAGAGCATATTCAGTATTTCCAGTCAGGGGCGGAAATAACCAGTGAAGAAGGACGTCATTTAATATACTGCACTGTGGAGGCAAAAGACATTAAGTAGATTTTTGTAAGAGCGAAACTTTCGTTGTAATACAATGAAAATCTCGCTTTTCACAAAAAAATGGACTTGTTATCTTTTTCCCGACTCCACAGGAAAATTTGCCGGCTATGCCCGTGAAACACGTCGATTTTTTTGCGAATAGTTTTGAAACGGAATGATTCGATAACCCATTCCCTGCCAAAGGACATGATTTCGCTTCCGAAATCTTTGTTTGTTTAACAACCAAAAGCCGCAGCCATCAAAAGAACACGTACACCGTGACAAATTGGTATCAGCCATCAAAAGAACACGTACACCGTGACAAATTGGTATCAGCCATCAAAAGAACACGTACACCGTGACAAATTGGTATCAGCCATCAAAAGAACACGTACACCGTGACAAATTGGTATCAGCCATCAAAAGAACACGTACACCGTGACAAATTGGTATCAGCCATCAAAAGAACACGTACACCGTGACAAATTGGTATCAGCCATCAAAAGAACACGTACACCGTGACAAATTGGTATCAGCCATCAAAAGAACACGTACACCGTGACAAATTGGTATCAGCCATCAAAAGAACACGTACACCGTGACAAATTGGTATCAGCCATCAAAAGAACACGTACACCGTGACAAATTGGTATCAGCCATCAAAAGAACACGTACACCGTGACAAATTGGTATCAGCCATCAAAAGAACACGTACACCGTGACAAATTGGTATCAGCCATCAAAAGAACACGTACACCGTGACAAATTGGTATCAGCCATCAAAAGAACACGTACACCGTGACAAATTGGTATCAGCCATCAAAAGAACACGTACACCGTGACAAATTGGTATCAGCCATCAAAAGAACACGTACACCGTGACAAATTGGTATCAGCCATCAAAAGAACACGTACACCGTGACAAATTGGTATCAGCCATCAAAAGAACACGTACACCGTGACAAATTGGTATCAGCCATCAAAAGAACACGTACACCGTGACAAATTGGTATCAGCCATCAAAAGAACACGTACACCGTGACAAATTGGTATCAGCCATCAAAAGAACACGTACACCGTGACAAATTGGTATCAGCAAGAGGTATAGATCTTCATGAGCCCCCGCATTCGCGGGGGCTCATGAGGATCCATACCTTTTGCAGTTGGACCGTGGCAAACTCTTTGACTGTGTTTACGTCTTCTCGGCATTGAAGGGGTTAAAAATCATTCTGTGGGGTAAAAAAAAGAATCTTTTCAGTTAGTCCTAGCCGACTTTTTTCCCCCCTTCATAACAATGTCACGAGCTGAAAAGCCTCAGTGGAAATCAGCTTAAAACTATTTTTCCTGGTTTATTCATACGTAAACTTGAACAAATTACGACGATAAATGACGTCCAGTGATCTCTGACAAGCACGCTTCAAGCACGAGTCAACCGGCCAAAGTAAGTACCGATTCCAGTGCGCAAAGGCCATTGGGCCGAAATCAGCCGTCGTTGGTCCGCGAAGTCTACCCGCGGGCCAACAGGAACCGACATCGGCCCGACGGCCTTTTGCCCACTGGGATATTGCTTTTCTTTTCAAATTTAACGGCCTTCGCGTGTTCGTCGCGGTTTTAGTCGCGATGACTGAGAGTCAGTCCTACATCGAGACTAAAACCACTACGGACACGCAATTAAAAGGGTTACATTGCAACTCACTCGTTAAAAATAAAGGCTACAAAGCACAAATTCATAGGCTGTAATCCAGCGTATTCGATCTCAGTTCAGTTTGGTACCGAGTCAAGTTGACCGTATCTGACTGGCGGCCGCGTCTTTGGAGTGCCGGAGCTGTGGAGTGGCGAGTTTTCAAGTCACCGGTTTCTTTTTTTCCACCAACTAAAGGTGACTATCGAACTCTATTATGCTGGGCTCCATGTTACGTTTGTGGTTGTGTTATTCAGTCTTTTGAGAGCATATGTGTCGGTGTTGATCAGTCATAGGAAAGATCCGATGATATTCATTTGAGTTATTTTGGATAAGAATTACGTACCTTTTATGTAGGATTCATTTTCTTTTGCACGGAGAATTGCGATAAATTTTTGTTGTGACGCGTATTTTCGCTACAAGTTTGACCTACATTAGACTGGAAGGTTCGAGCAGGGTCCCGATCTTTTTAGTGACTTCAGTTATGACGTCACAAAGTAAATACTGACGTTTCGGCTACAGTTAGCAACTATTACGGAAATCACGGATTTTCCGGAATTAGTCGAAGTTTGTAGAAAGTTGTAGGCAGATCTAGAGTGTTTTTTCTCATGAATATTAATGAGTTTTGGTTACGTTTTCTTTTCTGATTGGTCAGTTGTGTTGTGTGAATTTGCTGGATTGTTATTGCCCGAAATCTGTAATAGTATAAAAGACGGTGTTAGGAAATAATTATGTGTGTACATTGTATGAGAAACGCAGTGTGTCAAAAGTGTTGATGCATTGTAGAGGTGAGTGATTCAGTGTGGATGCATTTTTGGACGCATTGTGCTGCCGAAAGTGCATCGGTGAGCGGAATAAAATACTCAGTATTGGAACTGTTATACTGACTCCAGTGTGGTCAGTGCGAGCCACACACATCATCGGGACTACTGAGACTGATCTGCCATACCGGAGCTGGTTGTTAGTCTCAGTATAGGGCTCGGGAAGCTGACGTCATCACGCTAGTCGTGGCGGCCATCTTGAGAGGATACGCGACTCATGTGCTCATCGGGAAATCGCTGTCACGGTCATGTTACATATTCAAATTGGGCAGTTCAGGCAGTAAGAGGACCGGTGTTTTTAAAAAATAATTTTTGCCTTATTTGAAAATTTGTAGTAGGGCTGAATAGTTGGAATTTGCTGAAAATTTCTGGTTAGATGAGAGGAGACATGTTTGGTGCCTTTTACCATCGCTTATCCTGTGGACAATTGTGGGCCTATGTTGAGTTGCCGTTGACGTAGTGATTTGAGGGGCACGCTGATTTCAGCTGTGCTTGGGTGTGGGGTTGGTAAGGAATCAGGTTCATAGCCAAGAAATGAGACAGTCAATGTGCTGGTTTTTGTTTTGGTGTATTTTGTGCATAGCAAACGTGCAGCTGGTAGGCGATAGTGTTTTTCAGGGGGTTGAAAAAATAGGGGATGACTGGGACTGACTAAGGTTAAGAGACTGGAAAGTGCGAAAACGGCACCGTGTGTTCTTTGGCCTGTCAGGACTCAATGTCAGGAAAGTCCTGACGTGCTATAGGCAATAACAGCAACTAATTCTTGCGCCGGGCCATCACCGTAGGAAACCGCTGACCAGAATCTGTTTTGTTTTTCCAAAAGACGAAGAAACATGAATGAGAAAAACGTGTTGAAACACTACTTCGCTACCAGTATCTGACGACTATCGCCAGGCTAGCGTGTCAGTCCCGCTCTCAAGATGGCGGCGCGGCAGCCGACGCCGCGGGGTTCCTACTAGGCAACGCTAGTCGTGGCGGCCATCTCGAGAGGATAATTATAAGCTCATTGGGAAATCGCTGTCAGGACTGACAATGTCAGGAAAGTCCTGACGTGCCGCAGTATAGGCAATAACAGCAAGTCTTGCTATCACCGTAGGAATAAACCGCGGCTAATCAGTCGGAATCTAAGTGTTTTTGTTTGTTTCCAAAGAGGAAGAAACGCGAAGAAAAACCGTGTTGAAACATTGTCATGAACCTACTAGGCGGTTACTTGTGTGAGCAAACACTTTCTTTCAGAAACGTGTATCAAAACTTTGTTTAAAAAAAGAAGAAGTTTATTTTGGAAAACGTACGTGATTTACGGTACAGCGGCAAATGTACGGCACCATGAGGGTACTGAATTGAAAAAGTGACTTCCCCTCCATGGCACGTGATTGAATGGCGCGTAGCAGGTGCGCCATACTGACTCCTGTGTAGAACTAGGTGAATTCAATTTCAAGGTAAAAATGGCTTTACGTAGTTATTCCAGGAAGGAAAGTGATGATTTATTTTCATTTCATGTTATGCATGGTGATTTTAGAATGTCGTAACTTGTACAATCGCCAGCACTGTCCCTGATATGCGCTTGATGTAAATGAATAGGTAGCACGTGCGTCATATTGATGTTCCCAGGAGCTGGCTATTCCATGGCAGGCATCTTGACAGTCATCGTGGCTGTCACATGTCGCCTCATTTTGACTTTCTCATGTTTCTGTTATCGGTTTGTATTGCGCAATAAGTGACAGTTAATCCGGAAAAGCACATACTGAAGTCTACGCCAATTACTTGTTCGTACCATAATCAGTAAACTTCATCTGTAGTCAAGGACTGTCANTGTTGCACTAGCGGAAGAGAAAAAAAAAAAAAAAAAACAGCGAACATGTTAGGGAACAGATGTAGTTGAAAGTCATGTAATATTTTAATTCATTCAACCACACGCACTTATTTTTAATTTATTGAAGCAAAATGTGGATACGTAAACAGCTGGTCCCCCAAAATGCAACTGCAAATCAGTGGCGGAAAATCGTCTGTCGGCAACGTCGTTACAAACTTAGCTACATAAAAATGTCTCCATCCTCCGGCGGCACAATTTTGACATGGGGGTAATGTATTCATCCCATACTTCTTTTTCATATACCCACACCTTAGTTACTCTGAAGAAAATCGCGATCTCGTAAACGGATGAAGGGCATCTGCTAGACTACGTAATCAGTCATTTTTCAAACCCACTTAGCCATGATTCAAGGGTTGCGCCAGATTAGCTTGGCACCTCAAGGGTGCCAAGCTAATCTGGCGCTACCCTTGAACTATAAGATGGAGAATCCCTGGTGAACTACATCGGAAACAAAAGCAAATTGAAATACAACAACAAACGACAATTATCTAAGCTTTTATACTGTAGACATTGCAAGCTGATTGTGGAATTTCCTTCATCGCCACTGCCTGCTTGTCTTGAAGGAGACATGGTTTTGAAATACGTTTTCAGCTTCTAAAACAAAATCGAAAATAGAAGTACCATACACAGACATGTCCGTCTTTTTACCCAAATGAACCCAACTAATTTCCAAGCGCACACATCGTGATGTTTCTGATGTCTTTTAACTCAAGAAAAGGGAAACAAAGGCAAGACCTGTCCCTAAAATAGCCACAAGGAGCTGGCATCAGCCATTGCTCTCCTTTTGCTCTATTTATCCATATATTTTTGCAGGGCTGGTGATGGCAAGTATCCCAGTAAGCAATGTTCCTCGCGGTTGACATTGGCCGCAGTAGGTCCATGCACAACTGTGACCGGGTTCACTGCGGCCGTCATCCCAAGGGTCCTTTTTTCACATGGATGTTGGCATCAGAAAAGACCCTATATATTTTTCTACATAGGATCTTTGGTAGCACGCTCACTCACTTGTTTATGCGTCTGAATTTGCGTCATCTTTGTGAAAATATGCTGATGAGCAAAACAAAATGCAACATTTTTGGAATCGTTTCTTTTGCTGGTCAGTATACGTGAGGTGCTCAAACACACACACATATGACAAAGATCTTCAAATTGTTTATTCAAAATTGACTTTTTCTTTCATACATCACATCGATACAAACACTTCAAAAACTAAACATTTCTATGTTATAGATACCATAAATATTTATTTCACAAATTTCCACACTGAACTAGTGCATATTTATCAGTTTAACTTGATCAGTTGTCACTGAAACCATTCTGCCTTAATTGACATAAGAAGAGATATCGTGTGGATCAAACAATAGTTAAAGGGTGGTGCCAGTGTAGCTTGACACCTGCAAGCACCCAGCTATTCTGGTATCGCCCTTGAACCATTAAGTGTCTATCTGTCCCCGAACTATATAATATTCAGAAAACAACTCCCACTTTCAGGAATGTTTGCCCTGTTAAATAATTGCTAGATTCCCAAAAATAGATTTTTTTTTTCAAAATCAAAAGCACAAACTCATGTACTAAATTTTCTTTCACATTATTTTCAAGTGACAATGTCAATAAATCTAGGAACAAGGACCATGAAGTCCAGACTACACACATGATATCTATGCAATTAATACAGTCAAACCTGCACAGAATGTTCACCGCCACTACAGACAGGTGACCGTTTTATAAAAGGTCTTTACATAGTAAAACTATAGGGGAGGTATACTTCTTGGATGGCAGCCATGACCGGGTGACCACGGTATATACAGATGGCTGCTAGAGCCGATTTGACTATCAAGTGTACGAGTATTTGTTTCGATAAAAATACAAATATGCCGTCATATTATATTCACACCTAGTGTATTTAGCCTTTGAACCCTGGAACCAAACAGAGCAAACCATGATAGCTCAATGGTACTTCCCTGCTTAGCCTGGCACCTTCAGACGCCACGCTGAAGAAGGCAATACCCTTGTACAAAAGATAACATGGTCATTTTAGGAAACCTCAAAATACTTTATTTTTAAACCTCTTCTGGCTCAATGGCATTAATACCAGGTACTGACTTTCATAATGCCAGGTGATGTGATGACTTTCAGAAGCATCAGTAGGAGATGGACTGATCATGATAGTTCAAGGGTTGTGCCCGATTATCTTGGTGCTTCAGGCGCAAAGATAATCAGGCACAACTCTTGATCGAACTATCATGAATGCAATGAGAACTATGTGAAATCTGCCCTAGAAATATCATAGTCGATTCACCTTCCAATGCTGCGTCCTAAAGCCTGTTGTATACAATTCACTGGGTGGGCTTTATATTATGGGAGACTGTATTAATACTTTTGAGACATGCCAGAATAATTATCTGCTTACACCACATTTCAAATGCCTTAACCCTGTTGAGTTATGCTTATTTAAATACACAAAAGCCACATTTACATCTAACATGTAAGTGTAAGCAAACGGTCCTCCCGCCAATGATGGCTGTAGTTGGCCCATGCACAACTAAAGATGACGCTGGCTAAATGACCATGTGCTCAAAATGAACCCTGTTATCTTTCAACATGCACAAGCAAATTAACAAAAAATATGACAAGTTTATGAACATTTAGAGCACTTCATTTTAAAGGCAATTGATCAACTCGTTCAAGACATGCTGCATCCAGAAACCCAGCATAAAGCTGCATATTTAAATGCAAGCAGATCTCGAAATATTAAAAAAAATATGAAAATCTGAGCAAATGCTCATCTGGCATCAGCCTACTTGGCCCGTACACAGCTATGCACAAGTCAACTGAGGATGTCAGCCAAAGGATCTTTTACTCGCTGAATGGATGAAAGCAAACACAGAATGAGCAAAAAGATAACTATGACAGAACCTGTATTAAGCAACCACGTTTTGGGCAAGAAAAAAGTCCTATAAGACGGGTACTCTCTCAAGACAAGTCTTGAAGGGTGAGAAGTATCACCCGTCATTAAAGACCAGTATTTAACCCTTATCATTCAGAATGCACCAGTGTGTGAAATAAATTTGACTTAAATAGTTCAAGGATAGTGCCAGAATAGCTAGGCGCCAAGTTATTCTGGCACCACCCTTGAACTAAAGCCATTGGTCTATATCCTTATCTGTAAGTACTATAATGTAGCTTGCATATGGCAGCCTACAAATTTGAAGCTTTTAGCCTCCGTATGATATGGGTTAAAAGGCTACAGCCACCCAAATGATGGTCTTTAACCCTTATCATTCGGAATACACCAGTGTGTGAAATAAGTTTGACTAAAATAGTTCAAGGGTAGTGCCAGAATAGCTTGGCGCCTCTAGGCGCCAAGCTATTCTGACACTACCCTTGAACTAAAGCCATTGATCTATATCCTTTTCTGTAAGTACTATAGATGTAGCTTGCATATGGCAGTGTACAAATTTGCAGCTTTTAGCCTCAGTATGATATGGTTTGATTGATTGATTGTACATTGCTTAACGTCCCGACAGCAACAAGGCTTTCTCAGGACGTGCCTGCACTGCTTGTGAAAAAAACTAAACAAAACATTGAATGTATGTCGCCAGCCGGTCAGATACATTAAATAAACCTAACACATGGGCCTAAATAAAGCTAAGACCATTTAGCAACACACATCCAATATCAAGAGCTACAGGCAGTGCAGACAGTAGGGAGAGTTTTAAAAAAGGCAAATACAGGTGAATGGACAAAGGGTAGACAGAAACACATGCCCCAGAATAGGGAGATAAACCCACCCTGTGGGGCTGACCAGGGTGACCCTGGGAACTAAACAATACCTAACCCCACCCAAGTCCCCCAGGGCAGACCCGGGTGGGGCTCAGTATGATATGGGTTAATGAAGGGTCATAAGGACGCTCAAAACAGGTAGTGCTGTATTGGTAAATATGGGAGAAGGACTAGAAACGGAGTATCAACAGTATCATCACAAACCTTTTTGGGGCAACGTTTCACAAAAAAAAGTTAAAAAATAATTACATTGTTCAAAGTCATACAAAATAATTACATTGTTCAAAGTCGTACAAACCGGAACTCCAAAGCTTGTATGTCTATGCTGTCAGACAACGTGTTTTTTCGGATTAAGGTCATGTCTCCTACACAATTCATATACACATTAGAGCATACACATAAACATGAAAGACTTGGTGTACCCAGCTGACAAAAAATGCAAGCAGTGACACAAACTATTCAAATGCAAATCACAATTTGTGTGCCTGTGATTTTAGACCTAAGAGCATTATGCCAACCCAAAATCACAGACCAGCACACTTCAGCAATACCGACTGTGCCCCCCCAAAAAAAACAACAACAACAAAAACAACAAAAACAAAAAAACAAACCAAAAAACAAAAAAAAACAAAACATTTGTACAGATAGTCAGACCTTCACACAAACATGTACACACACATGCATGTGCACACACTCCTCGGCCACTAATACTCCATAAGTCAGTCTCCGTGCACCCCACCCCCCCCCTTCCAGTACTCAATAAGATGGGGTTCAAAGTGTACCTTAGTATGTCCTGAGACGTTTAAGCCATGTTCCTCTAAAATCCTTAGGAACACACCAGAGATATAGCCAATGGCGCAAGGGTACCCCCATTCACGCACTTTGCGGATGCTAAAATGAGGTTGAGAAACATTTTTCTCTAAATAAATGACAATTCATTCTGGAAGCCCAAAACAGGCAATATGTTAAGGCACACCTTCTGCGTCCTCTGCAAAAAACAGAATGAAAAAATATTGAATCTCTGGCTCACAGTAAAGGTATTTGTGCACCCAGTAAACTGCCATATCTGCGAAATCGCACAAAAAAAAGACACAAATAATGTGTCAGATGCCTTCAGACATTTTCTATAGCACTGGCAGTCCATTTTCAGGGTTACATCATTAAAACAGGATGTCACAATTATTATAAACTTGACTATGTGATGCTGTGAGTGCCACAGTGGTTGATTTTGTAACCCTACCCCTAAGTTGTAAAAATACACAAAATTAATCAAAAAAAATTACTAAAGTTATTCCATTTCACTTTGACCTCTCGTTACCTATTAAGTTTTAATAATGTGTGCATAAAGTGCAAGAAAATGAGGAAAGTCAGCATCCTTTATGGTACGTTCGTGGTGAATGAATGACAGCTTTTTCCTTTTAAAATTGCTGAATTGGGAAATGTACGTTATTTCCAATGCCCTCAGAAATGTTGTATATAACTGATAGGTCTTTTTTAGGTTTTATTGGTTAGGATAGAGTACCACAGTTACTCCCAACCTGATTTTATGATGATGTGATGCATTCTGAATCGTCTGCCCTACCCCCATTTTACCAGTACACAAAATGATCATAAAAATTGCTTACGTCATACTCCTTTGTTTAAATTTTTTGGTTGCCAGTTTTCTTAAAGTATGCATTTTGAGCATAATTTGTGATCATTTCATTAATTTCAATGTGACCTATCAATTTAATTGCAACTATTTTTAACTGGCTGGTCTTTTAGCTGATATTTTACCTAGCGTAAGGTGGGTCTAGTAAGGTCTCCCCTTTTCTTTTTATTTATTTTGATCTAGAAATGTGTAAATATGAATATGCATAATAAAGTTTCATGGTTCCTAACAGCCAAAACAATGTTATCAAAATACTTAGTTTCCACATGTCCACCACAAGATCACCACCTCCACCCCAATTTTTTGCCTTATTCTTCTGCAACGTTCAATTCCTTGATGGCCGTCTTTAAATCTTACATTGTTTTGGCTGCCAATAAGTGAGCTGTCAGGAGCTCGGCAGCATGTTTTCAAAGTTTGGTGTACAGGGGCGTGTCTTCTGGTCAGAACTGCCAGCGGACCGCTTCTCTGTATGGACAGGTCTGAAGAATGTGCTAAGGAGACTGATTTTCTATGCCACATTCGCATAGGGCCGTTTCCGCATAACCCAATCTCATGAGGTGAGTCCAGAGTTCAGAGTGATCAGTGCGTAGATGGAAGGTGGTGGCCTGGCTCTCCCTGTTCAGCTTGTTGATGTCGTCTGCCCACGGGTTGCAGCCGCCATTCTGCTGTTGCCAATCACTTTGTTGCTGTAGTGTCATGGTTTCTTTACAGGAGGTTGTGATTTTGAGGTAGTATGGCGCCTGCTTTGGCCAGACTGTCAGCCTCTCCATTCCCAGCTACTCCAGAATGCATTGCAGCACTATTTTGTGGACATGTGCCAGCGCTAGCCTCACCTATCTGTGAGTATTTTGTGGACAGGGCATCCAGTCTATCTTACAGCTTCCTAATGAGGATATCAGTGGATCAAGCTGCTGCCTTACCCTAGCTAGTGCTCTGCTGCTGTGTTGAGCACCTGCAGATCTGTATGATAATTGGATCGGAGTTGCTGCCACCAGCTGGTAAGGAGAGGGAGGTAGTAGTGCAGCCTGCATAACAGATGTACACGCCATTTCCTTTGTTCTGCACGGCGTCTTGTGCGGACCCACCTGTGTAGATGTGAGCACAGCTGCTGCGAGGGCAGCACTTGTGCATAATCTCCAGCGAGATGGCTTTGTGCAGTGCTGGGACCTTCGGCAAAGAGTCCTGAAACATCGTTTATGTTGTTTAGAAGGCTCTTTCGAGATGTCCAGGATTCTGAAGAGAGCTCTTCACACGTACATCTTTGGGCTTGGTTCCAGGATGTCAGTTTTAGCCCTTTGCAGGACCTTCAATTGGCGGTTCAGACTTGGGCGTTTCTGATGGTTCTTGGTCTGCTCCTGTAGTCTCCAGTGCTGTCGGTGTTTAGCAAGTCTCTTCATCGTGTGTGCTGTTCTGCATTCCAGTGGCTCCGATGTCCTCCATTTCCTAAATTGGGGTGCTCCAGATGGCTATCAGAATGTCACTGCATCATGAGAATGACCCATGTTCTGCAATTTGTCAAGCCTGGCTTTTTTGGTTTTGCAGGCAGTGTTTCATGTTGTCGATGTATCTTGGTACCGCACTACTGGTCTGACCAAGCTGGTTTTTGCTTGCGCCAGGATGCTGTAATTTGCGCCAGTGTAGTCCCCACCAGTTTCTTCATCAGAGACTTTATTCGCAGCTCTAGCTTCCATGGCTTCAATGTGAGGCCTCCAAGTGAATACAGTAATTTATTTGTTGACAGTAAAGTTGGCCTGTCTGTTAAATTCTGAGGGCATCGGAAACAACATACATTTCCTAATTTGGCAATTTTAAATGGGAAAAAGCTATCATTCACCACGGTACGTAAAGGATGCCGACTTTCCTTATTTTATTGCACTTTATGCTCACATTATTGAAACTTAATAGGTAATGAGAGGTCAAAATAAAATGGAATAACTTGAGTAATTTTTTTAAAATTAATTTTGTGTATTTTTACAACTTGGGGGTAGGGCTACAAAATCAACCACTGTGGCACTCACAGTGATCACAGCATCACCAAAATGTCTGAAGGCATCTGAAATGTCTTTTGCGGAAATGGCTGTTTACTGGGTGCACAAATACCTTCACTGTGAGCCAGAGATTCAATATTTTTTCATTCTGCTTTTTGAAGAGGACGCAGAAGGTGTGCCTTAACATAATATTGCCCGATTTGGGCTTCTGGAATGAATCGTGATTTATTTAGAGGAAAATGTTTTTCAACCTCATTTTAGCATCCGCGAAGAGCGTGGATGGGGGTGCCCTTGCGCCATCGGCTATATCTCTGGTGTGTTCCTAAGGATTTTAGGGGAACATGGTTTAAACATATCAGGACATACTAAGGTACACTTTGAAACCCATCTTATGGAGTGGTGGGGGTGGGGGTAAGGGTGCACGGTAGATGGGGCTAGCTTTTGGACTCTAACTTATCAGGTCACAGAGTGAAAATCAGGGATATTATCTAGCCAGTGTATGACCTACAAAAATAAAACTGGGGTTTGGCAATGCATTTTACCCACAATATCGGTCAAAGCTGATGAAAGCTAGGTTGTCTATGTACATGTACTACAAATATCATGATGTTGCATTTTTTCATACTAAAATATCGGTCACAGTGTAATACTGACAACTGAACATACAACCATTGGTAAACCACATAAATTGTACTGGTCTGTCCAAAATCGCAGACCAACACATTTTGTATACCAGTCTAAAACTAACTGAAACGGACAATGACAACATATTCGCTCTGATTGTACAGGTAAAGCAAAGACTGTACTGTTCTGTACATTGTAATAAATGAATGGAATGGCCTCGCCTAGCACGGTAATGCAGATTTTAACTGGGCCAGTTAGTGGCAAATATTCTCATGAGCCCCATGACCTTGAAGACGCTCATAAGAACCTTCGCCTCTTGCAAATCAGTGACTTACAGAACTTGAGACATGAAATTATTCTCACAAGAAAAAGCATGAATCCGCAAACATTGGTTCAAAGCCGGCCCATGAGGATCTAAAGCCTTCGCAGATGGATGACTTTGCAGAACTTGCGATGATTCGCTAGTGATTAACCCCTTCACTGCCAGATCCCACAAACTGTTTCTTAATCCTTGTAAATTTAGTTCCAGGGAGCTCCCATCTGTCCGAGGTAGATGGATGCAAAAGGGAACCAGCAAGAGGAATAGAACCTCATGAGCCCCAGCAACTGCAGGGGTTCATGAGGTGGTATGCCTCTTGCAGTTGGGTGTTGTTCATGTAATCTTGGCAGTGAAAGGCTTAACTCATTCAGCCCCACGCGCATATTTCCCAAATTTTGGAGGCATCATCTAACGACTATGCACCTGTTGTAGGAGATGGATCGACCATGATAATTCAAGGGTAGTGCCAGATTAGTTTGGCGCCAAGCTAAATTGGCACTTCCCTTGAATTATCATGGATGATCCATCTCCTGCTGTAGTGCGTCAGGGCTGAATGGGTTAAGATGCAAAAGATCCGCAGAACTGGAGCCAATCACAAAATGCTGGTCCAAAGATGGAAGCAGCAGGTGTTGACGAAATCCTCGATCAGCGCGTGCATTTGTGACTGCAGCAAACTGGCAGCCACTAGCACGTCCCCTGCCTCCCCCTGTTCTCCCTCCACGTAGGGCTCACGAGTCACCTGACTAAGTGCCTAGCAAACAGAAAATGATGAGTGATCACTGTAAAGATAAATGGACTTCACTTATTCATCTCTACAAAGATGCAATTTTGTGAACAGACTATGACAGGATGATGCCCCAAGCTCATAAGTCACTACCCCTAAACTATCACAGTTGATTTGTCTAGCCATACAATGTTAAGGTGGCTGAATTAACCCTCTTAATGGCCGCATTTCTAAACTTTTGGAGGCGTTGACTAATGACTATGTACCAGTTGTGATAATTCAAGGGTAGTGCCAGATGAGCTTAGCGCTTGAAATTGCCAAGCTCATCTGGCACTACCCTTGAATTATCATGATCAATCCATTTCCTGCTGTAGGGTCCTGGGGCTAAATGGGTTAAAGTTAAGACAAGCTACAAACATCAACCACAAAATCTGCATATTATGAATGGTCTGCGTATCATTGGTGTAATTAGAAAACCTCGGATGCAAAAACGTGCGTCGGATAAGAAATGTTCCATTTATACCAACACTATTCTATCACGAATAAAGGACTCACAGTGCAGCCTGTCATCTGATCCACCGACAGCAACACCAGCATGTCCTTCCAGTTGGGGTTCAAAATAACCTGAAACAAACACCACGAGTTCACCACTCTCAAGAAGAAAAACATTTTTAACTGTAATCAAATCTAATGGCAGGTAAACACATCCTAACATGTCTTCTCATAATGATACAAATATGCCCAAAAAACACTAACACCGAGACAATTTTCAAAGTCCTATTGTTTTCATGTGAAACATTAAGGTAAATGGTAATAAATTGTATGTTTGTACATGTATCTCCCAAGAAAGAAAGAAACACGCTTGGAAGACGATTACAACACGATTTATAACTGTCTTTTCCAAACGCGTTTCTTCCTTTGTTGGGATGTTCTCGGCATTTTACACGCTTGACAGACATCTTTTTGGTCTGATTTTCTCTTTCTCTTTCTATCTTTCTAATTGAATTGTGAAAAAAACAACACTATAACGCAATTTAAACAAATTACTGCAAGTTTGTACATGCAGTATTCCTTTAACAAGCTGCTACAGATTATGAAGGAATCATACCGTATGGTGAACGGTCCCATCAAGGTTGGAGATACAGCGACATGAGGTGCCAAATCGCATGGTCAGGACTGGCAGGAGCCCAGAGTACCAGTTGGTCGGCATGTTGGCGAAAACTGACAGACGTGAATCAATCTGGTTCAGAGGCTGGTGTCGTACCATCTCTAGCATCTCCTCAAACTCCTCGAAAGTCAGAGGGGACTGAGCCTGTGAGAGAAAGAGTGATGCAGAAGTGAACCCTTTGCGTGTTGGTAGCAGTTTTAGTCGTGATGATGCATACAGGAATCATCTTGACAAAAACCCCTATCAACATGCAAAGTGTTAACACACAAACCCAGTATGTACAATGCAAGAAGAGTTCTTCCTAAATCTGGATCAAGTCAAAGACGGTAGGCTGAGCCCCTTTATGATGAGGGAAGACATAAGGTTGAATCCATTTATATGCAGGACTAAAGGGACTGTTTCACACGTCAGTGAGGCAACCCCTTGCAAGCAAGTGGCATATATTCTTATGAGCCCTGCAGCTGTAAGGAATAACTAGAACAAAAATCCAAACTTGTTCAAATCTCTTCAGAAATGCTCTTTATCCTCAGCTGTCCTACGAAAGCCCGTAGGGCCAGACTGAAACCTAGTAAATAACAAATAAAATCCTAAGAACTCACAGGATCCAGGGTGGAAGCATCGTCTGCGGGCTTTGGTTTCTTTTTCTGATCCATGCCAGTGGCTGTCAACATGCGATTCCAGAGGTAATCACGCCGACACTTTACTTTCGACATTTCCACCATCTCCCCGATCTTGTCTCTGAAAACAGAACACAAAGTAGTAGTCAGAAGTCCCCATCTGAAAATATTTGAAGCATTTGTTGGGTTCACTGACTTTTAAATTTTTTTTATTATTATTTTAAATTTTTAAAAAACTCGGCTGTCTACAAAAAACACAGATTCCCATGGGCTCCTGCAAAGGCAGAAGCCCATGGGAATCGATGTCTTTTGCTGAATGAAAACAAATCCAGGTGCAGCAGCTGTACACTGTAGGCTGGTCGCTAAGGCCAAGTTACTAATCAGAGGAAAAAGCATCTGTGCCATGGTGGCCATGATTTTTTGGCTCACGTGCGAAGAAAACGTATGTTTTGGGCCAGTGGTCATCCGTCCATCGTCCATGGTAAACTTTAACATTGGCATTTTCTCGGAGACTATTTAAGCCACATTCTTCAAACTTGGCCCAAGGATACCTTGTGGGCAAGACCTTTATAAACATACCATTTTGAGTGACCTCTCACAAAGGTCAAGGTCACAGGGGATCAGGAAATGTCAGAAATAGCAATATTTGACATAATTTATTTTTTCTCAAATACTATCAGGCATGGGAATTGTCCGCCTAAAGGCAAATTTCTGCCGAAATGATATTGCTCAGCCGCCAAAAAAAAAAATTGTCCGCCCCCCCAAAAAAATTGGGGTGCAAAAAGTAACTGAGCAGCGGTCATTATACACTGCGAGGCATTCGTTCAAGTGATATGCTGACCGCTAGAGTTACGCGTCACCTATTGTGTAAAAATTTCCTGGGAGGGCATGCCCCCGAACCCCCCTAGTTTCAGAATTTTTTCACTTTTCTAATTCCCATGCCTGACTATTCACAACACGAAACTTGGTACAAAGATACCTGATGGTAAGACCTTTCTATGCATACTAACTTGGTTGATCCCTCAGAAAGGTCATGGGTCACGAGCTTGGGAAATAGGTGAAAAATAGCCATATTTTTTGGTCAAAAGATGTTTTTTCTCAAATACTATTTACAACTTCAAACCCACATTTGGTATGGAGATACCTGATGGTAAGACCTATCTATGCATACTAATTTGGATTACCCCTCGGAAAGGTCAAGGGTCATGAAGGGCTCAGGAAATAGGTCTGAAATAGCCATATTTTGACCTTTCTATGCACACTAATTTGGTTGATCCCTCAAAGGTCAAGGGAGATGAGAGCTCAGGAAGTAGGTCAAAAATGTATTTTTCTCTAAAATGTATTTTTTAAAAAAATACTTACTGATGGCATGACTACTAGGAAGGTATACTTAGCATAACGATTTAGCCTAAGCATTCATTGTGTACACTACACAACTAAGGAGGTGACTTCAGGGAGTCGTTACCAAGAAACCCTGAGTGGTCTCCCTTACCTCCATATCTGGTGACATGTTTCCTGCCAGTCTTTTGCCTTAGCTCAATAGCGGCAAGCAGCGCAGGAGGGAGGGACCTCCGAGTCACGCCATCAGTAAGTATTTTTCGAAAAAATACATTTTAGAGAAAAATACATTTGTTTTCTCAAAACTATTACCAATGGTATGACTAATAGGAAGAATAGCGAAGAGGAGGTGGGTGCTGCCCTCGCGCTGGGACCGTTGAGGCGCGTCCCCTGCGTGGTGGATAGGGGGTCCCTCGCGAGAGGGGTGCACCGAATGAAATAAGGTGCCGTGAACCAACATGGTCTAAGGGAAGGTGACCCCGACAGAAAACCCCTGGTCCTCCTAGTAAGGGGGTTGGGCATGGGGGTAGCTTCCCCACCCTGCAAAAAAGGAAATAGCTACAAAAACGCCGACGAAAAGACAAACAGTAATTCCTTTCCTGGAGGAGGAAGGTTCTTCTACTAGAAGATTTATGACGTCCTGTGGTGAAAGCCGGAAGTCTTCGGAAGCCACAGGACCGAGCCGCCTCTCTCTATCCAGGGACACAACCATGGGCACATGGAACGTCAAGACCATGTACCAGAGCGGCAAGACCACCCAGATAGCAGCGGAAATGCAAAAGTACAACCTTTCCCTGCTAGGTATCAGTGAAGCCAGATGGACGCAGTCTGGCCAGAAAAGGCTGTTAAGTGGGGAGATGATTCTGTATTCAGGTCATGAAGAGGCGAATGCCCCCCATACAGGAGTAGCATTCATGCTGTCACCAGTGGCACAGAGAGCGCTGATGGGCTGGGAGTGAGTGAGTGAGTATAGATTGCTTTACATCCCGCAAGCGACAAAGGCCTTCTCAGGACTTGCCTGCTCTAAATGAAGAAAAGAACTGCAAGAAGCGCAGACAGGAGGGAGAATTTCAAAAGAAAAATACAGATGAATGGACCAGAAAGACAGAAATACAAACCCCCAAAAGAGTAGAACCCACCTTGCAGGGGTTAGACAAGGTGACCCTAGGAACTAAAAAGTAGACAACCCCACCAAGGTCCCCTAGGGCAGACCCGGTGGGGGGGATGGGCTGGGAACCTCTTGGGCCAAGAATTATCACAGCAGCCTTTAGAACCAAGAAAAAGCTCAAGCTGAACGTCATCCAGTGTTCATCATCATCATCATCAGTCCCTTGCCCGAACTGGGCGTTGGGGGGACTGAAAGGCAGCAGCAACAGACAGTGCTCTCCACTGAGTTCTATTTTGGGCGGTGGCAAGCAAGTCTGGCATCTCGAGTTCGGTCCATTCTTTTATGTTTGCGACCCAACTCTTTCTCTGACGACCTCGCCGACGACTTCCTTCGAGAGTGCCTTGGAGGATAGTCTTGGACAAGGTGTTGTGTCGGGTCACGTGGCCAAACCAAGCAAGCTTGCGCCGTTTCACGGTTGCCAGAAGGGGTTCATGTGGGCCCACCAGGGAAGTGACGATGCTCCGTACATATTCGTTGGTCTTGTGCTCGCGGTACGAGATGCGGAGCAACTTCCTCAGGCACTTGTTCTCAAAGGCCTGGATTTTCTTTTCTGAGTCTGCAAGCAGTGTCCAAGTCTCACAGCCGTAGAGTAGAATAGACACTACGAGGGACTTGTAAAGCCTGTACTTGATGGTGAAGCTGATGGAGTTACTTCGCCATATCCTGTCCAGCCTGGCCATTGCGGATGTTGCTGTACCTATCCTGATACGGATCTCTGCTATGCAACTACCGTCTTTGGACAGGGTGGCTCCCAAGTACTTGAAGCTATTGACCTCTTCTAGCTTCTGGCCGTTCATGTGAATGTTGCTGCTGCTGTCGCTTGTGGTGTTGATCATCACTTTGCTTTTATCCGTACTGATCTCCATGCCATAAGACCCTGCGCTACTTGAAAGTTTGTCTGTCAGGTTTTGGAGCTCACTATTGCTGCCTGCCATGAGGTCAATGTCATCTGCGAATCGAAGATTGCACAGGGATCTGCCACCAATAGAGATTGAAGTATGGTGGTCGTGGAGGGTTTCCTGCATGATCTTCTCCAGGAATATGTTGAAAAGGACAGGAGAGAGCAGGCATCCTTGACGGACACCGATCGTCGTCCTGAAGAACTCGCCTGACTGATTGTTAAGTAGAACCGCGCTGCAGGCGTTCTTGTAAAGCGCTTCTATCATTTGGATCAGTCCCTCCTCTATGTTGAACGATCTCATGACTTGCCAGAGTCCGTCGTGCCAGACACGATCAAATGCTTTCCTGAAATCAATGAAGTTGTGGTAGAGTTCGCGCTGATGCTGCAGATGTTTCTCGATCAGGACGCGGCAGTTGAAAATCTGCTCTACAGTGCTTCTTCCAACTCTGAAGCCAGCCTGTTCTTCTGCCAGCAGTTCCTCGGCGAAAGTTTTGAGGCGGTTGAGAATGATTCTAAGCATTACTTTGCTAGGGTGACTTATCAGACTGATAGTTCTGTAGTTCTGGCACTGTTTCAGGTTTCCTTTCTTGGGGAGCGGGATCACTAGAGACTGTGTCCATTCTACTGGCCATTTCTTTTGCTCCCAGATCTTTTGACAGTGTTATGCGCCCACTAATGACAGTGACGAGGAAGAGAAACAAGAGTTCTACGACCGACTACGAGTGCCGTGGACAAATGTGCTGAGCGAGACATCACCATCGTCATGGGCGATTTTAATGCCAAAATAGGGGAGGACAACACCGGATATGAAGAGGTGATGGGGAGACAGAGACTAGGGGGGATGAATGAGAACGGGGAGAGGTTTGTAGACTGTGCTCTAAACAGACTTGTCATTGGAGGCAGCATCTTCCCACACAGAAGAATACACAAAGCAACTTGGGTCTCACCTGACCATACTACAGAGAACCAAATAGACCATATCTGCATTAGCAAGGAATTTAGAAGATCCCTTCAAGATGTTCGAGTGAGGAGGGGAGCAGATGTCGCCTCAGACCACCATCTGCTTACCTTAAGAATAAAGCTCAAGGTAAAGAAAAGCCGCACAGAGACAACAAGAAGACAGCGCTATAATGTAGGCCTCCTGAGAGAGACTGGAGTGAGAGAAGAGTTCAAACTGGTGCTGGTTTCAAGCGCTACAGGAGCTAGTAAATGAAGAGGAGGCAGTCACCACAGAGCAGCAGTGGAAGGCAGTTAGAGAGGCGCTAAACTCAACCTGCAAAGACACTGTAGGGTTCAGGAAACACCATCACAAGGACTGGCTGTCGGCACAGACCTTGAAGAAGATAGAAGTGAGGAAGCAGAAGAAAGCAGTTGTCAACAACAGTCGCACGAGAGCAGTCAAAGCAAGAGCACAGGAGGAATACTCGGAAGCCAACCGCGAGGTGAAGAGGAGTATCAGGGCAGACAAGAGGGCCTACACAGACAGCCTGGCAGCAGAGGCAGAAAAGGCAGCAGGCAGCGGCAACATGAAACAGCTCTATGACATTACCAGAAGATTGTCGGCCAAGTATGGCCATACAGAGAGACCAGTAAAAGACAAAGAAGGCAAGCCTATTGCAGACAGAGCAGACCAACTAGACAGATGGGCCGAGTATTTTGAAGAGTTACTGAACAGACCCAGCCCACCTGACCCCCCAGACATCCAGCCAGCTGAGACCGACCTACCCATCAGCTGTGACAGACCCAGCTGGGAAGAGATCAGAAGAGCAGTGGCATTTTTGAAGAACAGAAAAGCAGCAGGGCCAGATGGCATCCCAGCGGAGTCTCTGAAAGCAGACCTGTATCGGCCTGGAGTAGAGCCTGCCAAGGGGCAGGAGGTCCGCAGTCGCGCTCAAGAGTCCCAGGAGTTAGAGCCATAACCTGACCAGAACTGCCTCCGCACACGAGACCTGGAGCGCCAGTGTTGCCAGCTTCTGAATCCGCGCCTTGGGGAGCCAGACTCGGTTGATCAGGTGAGGAATTCCATGCCGAGGTGTACGAAACAGCGAGATGGTGCAAGTTCCGACTTGCCCAAGTTGACCAGAAAACTGAGCTGGCAGAGGAGGGAGAGCAGTGCGTCCCTGTCCCTATCCAGAGTGGAGGTAATCTGATTCTGAAGGAGCAAATCGTCCAGATAGTTGGAAGTTGGACTCGAGGACGACCTCTGGAACATTGTGACGACCGCGTCGAGGATTCTGGTGAAAACCCAAGGGCTGAGGTTGAGGCCAAAGGGGAGCGCCTGGAACTGATATACCACTCCGCGGAACACGAAGAGCAGATACCGTAGGGAAGCCGGGTGCACGGGAACGTGTAGGTACGCATCCACCAAGTCAAGACTTGCTGCAAAGTCCAGAGGTTGAATCGACGCCTTCAAGGCCCTGGCCGTCTCCATGCAGAAGTACGGAGCGTAGATGTATTTGTTGAGAGCCAAGAGGTCTATGACGGGACGCCACTTGCCGTCGGGCTTGGGGATGATGAAAAGACGGCTGTAGAATGCCGGGGAGTTGTGTCAAGAGACCACCCCCCCCCCCCCCCCCCCCCCTGTCCATGGTGGCCTTCTGAAGCAGAGCAGTGATCTTGCCGTGAAGTGTCCGCTTTGAGCTGGTCGACCAGCACTCTGGTCCAGAGAGGGGAGCGCCTCACGGGAGGAGGGGAGTGAAATGAAATTAGGAGGCCCTCTGAGATGGTAGAGAAGATCCACGGGTCGTCTGGCAGCAGTGGACGCCACGCAGCGCTGTGCAGAGCTAACCTCCCACCGACTGGAGACCCTGTAGAAAATGGCGGAGGGAGAAACAGGTGGGAGTCAGAGGGCCTCCCACGACTGGTCCTCCGGGCGGGGTTGGGCCAGGAGGGAGTCGGGGCTGGGAAAGAGCGGGAGCAGCTAGCAGCTGGGGTACAAGTGGAGAAGAGGCGCCTCTGGAGTAGGGGCGAGAAGTGGGTCTAGCGGTCCGCAGGGCGCGACCCACGGCCTTGCGGGCATCCTGAAAGCGGGCGGGAGCGGCGCGGGAAGGCCAGATGTCTTTAGAAGCGTCCTTGACTGAATGCCAGGTGGGTCTAAAAAGCCACGCACCTCCGAGCGGAGCCTGGCGGAGCGGAGTCATCACCGACGCGGGGAGGGCAGAACAACCGCGTGAAGCTGTCCGTTTTCTCGGAGCGGCAAAACTGGTAGAGTGAGAGCGCGAAGGTGTGAGAGACCGGGGGCAGTGCTTCTTGCTGTGTCACGTCTCCCAGTCGCGTGGCTCCAGCGAGTGGGGGAATGTTGTGCGTCGAGGATGCACTGGCACCGTCTTAGAGGCTTCATGACGGCTAGGGGAGCTGTTGTTCACCACGTTGCGGGGCGACCGAAGCCGCTGCCAGCCCCGCTCCGCCGTGGAGCGGGCGGACAAAGTGCCAGTGGAGACATCCGAGATAGGTCTGTCGTTCACAGCATTGTGCAGCGATTGAAGCCGCTGCCAGCTGCGCTCTGCCATGGAGCGGGCAGACAAAGTCCTAGAGGACGCGTCGGGGCTCAAAGAAGGTTCAACTGCATAGCGGGGCGACCGAGGCCGCTGTCGGCTGTGCTCCGCCATGGAGCAGGCGGACAAGATCCGAGAGGGCAAGACTGGACCTGAGGGTGGGGTTAGGGGCCCGACGAGAAGTCAACTCACCAACATCCGAGCATGCGCGCCTGACAATCCCTTCTGCTGTAGGAGGGGAGGCGGGAGGTGGAGGGTAGACCTGGGAAGCCGCAGGTCTTTCGTGCCGATAAAAGCTCCAATGCTGCAACCATTGTTCCTCCACCCAGGTGGCGCACGTGTCACAAGTATGCCCAGAGGCACAGCCAGAACATGGGAGGCATACAGAATGGGTGTCGCTCGGCCACTGAAAATCCCCACACTTCACGCAGGTCTTCACCTGTAAACTGCAACACAAGCAAACATGAAAGGAGACGGAGCGTGGCCACCCCTCGAGGCCACGCTATACTAATTCACGAGCATTCGAGTTATTCCCGCCGAGCGGAAATTGGAGACCACGTTAACTGATTTGACGAACATTCGAGCTATTTCCGCCAAATGAAAATCCGAGGCCACGCTAACAGAGTTCACAAAGATTCAAGCGAAAAAACCCATGGAAAGTGCCACAGTCCGGACCGCCATCTTGCCGCCCACGTGGCATTAACCAAGGCCTTACCTTGCCATAGCAGCGCTTTTCTATAATTAATCCGCTAGGAATTCTTGCCAAGCAAGACACAATCCGAAAGGAATCCAAGAAAAGACACACTGCGAGTAGAAGTCCCACAATCACACCGATAAAATGACGAACCCGTCGAAGAAATTCCACCTAGGCTAAACACAACTGTTCCGGTGAGCTAAGCATAAAAAGACTGGTGGGAAACACTTCACTGGATATGGAGGTAAGGGAGGCCACTCAGGGTTTCTTGGTAACGACTCCCTGATGTCGCCTCCTTAGTTGTGTACTGTACACAAGGGATGCTTAGGCTAAATCGGTATGCTAAGTATACCTTCCTATTAGTCATGCCATCGGGAATAGTTTTGAGAAAACAAATAGCCATATCTTGACAAAAGATGTTTTTTTCTCAAATACTATTCACAACTTAAAACCCAAATCTGGTACAGAGATACCTGATGGTAAGATCTATCTATGCATACTAATTTGGATGACCCCTTGGAAAGGTCAAGGGTCACATGAGGCTGGCAAATGTGTGTATAAGACCAATTTTTTAAATAAAATTTTAGGTATTTCCAACATTTTTGCAAATTTTTCAACCAAATTTGGTACAAAGATAGCTCATGATAATACCTTCCTATTCATACTAATTTAGTTGACTCATACAAAGGGAAGAACCAGTCTTGCTTGTTGGAGGAGGTGGAGTCCTTCACCTACCTCGGGAGCATCATAGACAAAAAAAGGCGGCACTGATGCAGATGTCAGAGCACGAATCGGTAAAGCCAGAGCAGCCTTTCTCCAGTTGAAAAAAGTGTGGAGTTCCAGAGAGCTGTCACAACACACCAAAGTCCGGATTTTCAACTCCAACGCAAAAGCAGTTCTCCTATATGCTTCTGCTGACGAGGGACGTGTGTCACTCTTGTCATTATTGGACCTGTCTTCGACGTTCGACACGCTCGACCACAACATCCTTCTGAATAGACTTAGTGTGTCTTTTGGCATCCGCGAACAAGTCCTCGACTGGTTCTCCTCATATTTGTCCGACAGGTTCCAACGTGTCATTATTCAGAATTCTACTTCCGCTCCCCTCCTTCTGAGATATGGCGTACCCCAGGGCTCAGTTCTCGGACCAGTCTTGTTTTCTTTGTACACCCAGCCTGTGTCTGAGGTGATCACTAGTAAAGGATGTGAACATCACAAATATGCCGATGACACACAGCTGAAGAAAGACGCTCCTCTCAAACAGTTCCCGTCTCTTCAGCATGATATGGAACAATGTATAGAAGCTGCTAAGGACTGGATGACAGACAACAAGCTAAAGCTCAATGAAGGAAAAACAGATGCCATTGTGGTAGGCACTCGCTCCAGGGTGAATGTCTCCCACGACGAGTCCTTGATCGTTTGTGGACAGGACATCCCTCTAAAAAAATGTGTGAAAAACCTAGGTGTTTACATTGACAATGTTTTTCATGAACGATCATGTGTCTCACCTGTCCCGCTGCTGCTATCTTGAGCTCAGGAGGCTTAGCTCTGTTAGACAGTACCTTACTGACGATGCCTGTAAGCAAATTGCATGTTCACAGATTTTGTCAAGGCTTGACTACTGTAACTCTGTAATGTCAGGTATGTCGAACGATCTGCTCTACAGGCTCCAGAAAATTCAAAACCATGCAACAAGACTTGTACTGAAAAATTCGAAGCGTGACCACATCACTCCCTTGCTTAAGCAGTTACACTGGCTTCCTGTGAAGTTCAGAATTGAATACAAAATTGCTTCCCTTGTTTTTCAGGCCTTTGACAAGACACTCCCGGCATACTTGTCCTCCAGTCTCCTTGTCTATACACCAGGCAGAGTATTGCGCTCCAGCACTGACGACAGAATATTGACTATCCCCAGAGTGTCCTTAAAAACCTTTGGGCAGCGGTCCTTTTCTTTCCAAGCTCCCAAAGTGTGGAATGGTCTTCCTCATGATATTCGCCATGCACCATCTTTGGCCATTTTCAGGGCTAGACTGAAAAATATTTTTTTTTCTAAAATGTATTTTTTTGAAAAATACTTACCGACGGCATTAATACTAGGAATACTTCGCTTGGCTTAACAATTTTAGCCCAAAAAACTCGTAGCGTACATTACCACAGGGGAGGCAATCACTAGGGGTGTCGTTACCAGGACACCCGGGGTGGCCTCCCCTCCTTCCTATCCGGTGGCGCGCTCACCGTTTCCCGGCAGTCTCCGAGTCTTGGCTCGACTGCGGCAAGCGGGGAAGGCGGGAGGGACCTCTGAGTAATGCCGTCGGTAAGTATTTTTTTTAAAAATACATTTTAGAAAATTTTTTATTTATTTTCTTAAAATCATTACCGACGGCATTACTACTAGGAAGAATGGCAAATAGGAGGAGGGTGCCGCAGTTCCTGGGCCACCTGTCCCACGCCTAAGCGCCTCTGCGCGTAAATTGAGGGTCCCACCCTACGCGCCTACTCCCGACAAATTTTAGCTAGGCGTTACCTATGGCGCCAGAGGCGCCTGGAGGGAGTGCTGCGCTGCTGATATGTCCCCCAGTAAGGCCAGGTTGTCGCGCTGGCCGGATAGATCTCATAGGTAGAAGCGGGCGAAAGTATTCGGCCCGCCAACCCACGGCTGCCACAATGTCGCTGACCGCGCTGTTGCGGTCAAAGGCGATGCCAGTTGCCGCTGCTCTGACTTCATGTGCCCTGATACGCCAGGTCTTGGTTTGTGCAGGGCGAGATCTTTGTATGCCTGCCGTATCACCCAGCGGAGCCAGGATCAGATCGCCTGCGCAGATGTCTCACTGCCCGGAGCCAAGGGCAGGAATAGGCGCAAGCGCCCTTGCAATAGTGGCTTCGTTCTGCGCAGGTAACTTTAAACGCTTTGACGGGGTCCTGTAGGCGAGATTCGCCATCCTGTTCCGTTGTCCTGAGAGGACGGAGGGACAATACTTGGAGCGCCGATGCTGGGAGGCTCTTCTTTGCCAGAATGTAAGGTCTGTGAAGAGCTGTAACGAGCCGTCTTCCTGTTAGGTCTTCCCTCAACGTCAGCGGAAGCCAACCGTCTTGCCGACGACGGTGCTCGATCCGGTCCGAGCGGTCTGTACCTGCGCTGGTCCGTGCGAGGTGTCAACAAGTGGATGCTACCCGGTAAATTCGAACGATGCTGAGAGGTCCGATCTGCTTGGGAACCTCTAGACGAACTCGGCCAAATGGCGTTAGTTCGGACTGTGGGGAGAGTTGCTCTGCTGCACATCAGGCATGTAGTACTCTCCACTCTCCCTCGTGTCCGTACTGTCAGAGACTCTCGAGTCGCTGCAATCACATCCACTGTTGCACCCGAGAAGCCTCTTGGTGTGAGTGCTGACTGTCCATCTCCCAGCATGCCGCGCCAACTGCTCTGTGTCTGTACCAACAGCTGCTGCCAGGGTTGCGATCGTCTCAGACGCGGAGCTGAGGCAGGGGTTCGCCGCGTGTCTCCAAAGGACTGTGATCCAGCTGAACGGTCATCAAGTCCTAATCCCCATGCCGTTCCTGGGCTTGTGGAGCCCCTATGTACCCGTCCTGGGGGGAGGGAACGTGCTACCGCATCTTAACCCATATCAGCCTGAGGCTAACAGTCTCAATTGTGCACTGCCATACACAGGTTATGCAATAGAAATAAGAAAATAGCCCACAGGCTTACTTGAAGGCTAGCCCGGATTAGCGTGAAGCCTAGCGGCGCCAAGCCACTCCCGCGCTACTCGTTAACTATTCTTATTCGAACGTATGTCACCCTCTGGTGAACAAGATAAGGGTTAAGATGACTTCCACCATACCTGTTGTTCCCAGGCGGTTAACCAACAAGGATTAACCACCCCCAACGGCTTAACTTCGGTGAACAGACGAACCGGAGAATCCGTACGTAAAGGTGGCTGGCTATGCAAGGCGTCCTCGAATGAGCCCATCGAGGCTTGTGGATCCGGTCTGGAGGCGACAGAGGAAGCAGCTTTCTGTTCCACTACAGTAGGACTGGCCTATCATCGGAGACTCCTCACACGCGTAGAGTAGTTGGAAGGCAGCCGGGTGTAGTACGATGCCGCTGACCCTGCCCCAAGGGGAATCCGCACGTACGTTGAGCTGACCTTCGACGTGTCCGACAAGTGCTGGCCCGATCTCTGCACGACCGGAAGAAGTGCTACACGATGAACCCCGACCTCTAGTAGCCGGATCGCACCCGTACCTTCCGTAGTGTCAGCCATTGTCGAGTAGCTGGAGCGCCCCCGTACCTTCCATAGCGTAAGCCATTGTCGAGGAGCCGGCGCGCATCAGTACCTTCCGTAGCGTCATCCATTGCTTCCATCTGACGAGCTCCTAGCTGCCCCGCCATCACGCCAGCCAGCGGATGTATCTATCTGCCTGTGTGTTCACCGTTGCTATCCCGCTGTTATCGGTCAGGCACTCCCTGCCTAGGCGGCAAACCTGGGTGCTGGTTGTACGTCGGACTTGCCTCTGAAGCCCCGGAATCCGCGTTGGTGGCGTTGCGGCAGCCAGGAGTCAGGGTCCTCCCACGCTTCGCCATCTGGTCCAGAGGGCCGACCGTCCCAGTAGTTGCAAGCTCAGGGCCGAAGCTACTAGTAAGCGTCAAAGCCGACACTAGACATCACGTAGTCTCCGTGTCCGGGATCCGTCAGGGCCTACTGTAACCTATCAGGCGTCAGGGTCTCGGCTCACCTCCGTGGTCTCCTTCTAGGCATGGCATCACCAAGTCTCGCTGTAGCCAAAGCTTCCCTCTCGCCACCGCTGATTGGAGCGAGGGAGACAATCCTGTCGAGGTGACAAGGGATCCTGTGCTGTCGTCTTATCGTCTGCTAAGTCGGTCCCCCGAAGAAAGTCCTAGTGCGGAGACTTCCACCGCTGTGTTATCCCCAAGACGGGTGAGCGTGGAACCTGTCACAACAGCAAGTCCCTGTATATCTTGTCGTCGCCGGCGATCTCCGCCAAGGAGTAGGCTGCGGGGTGGTACGCCATCCTAATGCTGTCACTAGCTCCGTGCGTGTCCCGCTCTGACGGACCGAGCCTGCAAAGTCCCAGATGTCTTCCAGACCCTTGCTACCAGCAGGCTTCACCCTCTCGATGAAACCCCGCGTCCACTAGGGGAAAGCTAACCCCGGGCGCAGTCCTGACCAAGCCTCGCTTCCGCTTCCTCGCGCCCGAGTCTGTAGTCTGTGGAGAGCCGCCGACAGCATGCACGCCTCCGTATCCACCATTGGAACAGTACCGCCCAGAAGAGACTCCACATCACTTCCGGCGGAAGTAGATGTTCATCCTCTCTGGTCATCGGGCGTCTTCAGAAGAACCTCTGTTGTCCGCCGCCGTCTTGCCGAGTGGTCGCCCAATGCCTCCGCTAGATCCCTAAGTCCGCGAGGGAGCGACGTGACGCACTGGGCCACTCGATGCGTCGGTCATCATCGCAGCTTTCCTCTCAGGGCGATGACGGCCAGCGGAATGACGTGACGAACCCAGACGCTTCGTCCAAAGAGCGGCGAATCTGCGATGTGTTGGAGCGCACCGACCATCCGATAGGCGTGTCCGTTGTCTACCCCCACTCCAAACCACGTCCTCCGGGTGTAGACTTAGCGCCTCCTCGCCCTTCGGTTCTGGATGTAGGCCACCACTGTCGAGCTGTCAGAGATTATGCGTACTCCTGCCCCAAGATACGCTGCTTTCCCTCCAGCCTGTAGAAGTGTTAGAGCGGCTTGATCCCTCGTCCACGTACGAGGATGTCCTGACTTGTGAGCCGCTGCTTCCACTCGGAGAGAATGCGGGGCCCACTGTTCCCATCTGCCGCCTGTTGATGTGTTCGTCCGCTTGATCCTTTGTCCATTACGAGGATCCTGACTCATGAGACGCTGCTTCCCACGGCGAGAGCGCGAGCCGCCCTGCTTCATCTGCGACATGTTGAGGTATTGACGGCTTGATCTCTCGTCCAAAGGCGAGGATATCTTGACCTGTGTGCCACTGCTTCCTGGCGAGAAGGCGAAGCACACTGCTTCCAATTCCAGCCTGTTGATGTGTTTTCCACTTGATCCCTCGTCCCATACGAGGATCCTGACCCGCGAGATGCTGCTCCCACTCAGAAGAGAGCGGGACCCACTGTGTTGCTGCGTTAACGCTCATTCCATAATCCAACAGGCTGAGGTCGAGTGTCGAAAGTGAGGGCGATTCCGTCCTGCCGCTGCCATCTCCGCGATCCCAGCGCCAGTGTCGAAGCTGTCGTTCTCCTGAGGAAATCGGCCTTAAAGCTCTGGTCTGAAGAACGGCCGCTCTTGCCGGGCGCCTCTGATGCTCGGCGTCACCGAGAGATCCCACGCTGCGCTGTACCTGCGCTTGTCCGCTGGTCGGAGAGGCAAAGAAGGAAGAAGGAGTTCCCAGGCAATAGGTATCTGTAGCGTCCTTCTTCCCGCTGCTACGGTCGTCCGACCGAACATGTAGGTTTCCTCCCCGCGTACTGCAGGTCCATGGCCGCTGTGAGTTCCTCTCTACTTCCAAGGGTGGAATGTGGGTGTGTGGTTGCACCACCTCTCGTCGACTGCTGACCGAATTAGTCTTCCCAATAGGGCTTCGGTCATGGGGGATCCGCCCTGTGCGTTAGATCTTGTCTGTGGCTCCACTCTTCGACTCAGGGACCCTAAAGCCTGTGTCATCTCCAAGTGCCTAGGGCGTGGAGGAGGTGTCCTGGTGGTTCACTCGCGACGGGAATGCACCTCCCGTCGGCTGGCTCTAATGACCGAATGTCCGACCTCCTATGGACAGCTTCGGCCAACAAAATTCTGTCTTTACTTCCCTTTTCGTCTCGGCCGTTCTCGGGTGGAGGTGTAGAGTTCACTCTGTGTTTCTCATTCCTGTCCCTGTCTGAGAGGTGCGTTGAAGACGCGGCCCGGTGACGGCGCTGGTCCGGCCTAAGGCTGGCGGGCACTCTCCTCTCAGAGGGGGGGTCCCCTGCTTGGGCTCTCTCTCTCTGCCTTTCACCTGAAGGGTGACAATCTCGCCCAATGTCTCTACTGCGGGGGGACCGAGCTCCAATTGCCGACTCAAGCCTAGGGGACGTATCCCGTCGTCGGCTGTCAAGCATAACCGGGGCCTCTACGAGGTGGGGTGGAGCTCTTGGTGCCCGGGCTTGGACGGGGGGCAAGCCCCGATCCGAAAGTTAGGCTCAAACATCCGCTGAAGGCGGAAATTCCCGAGGCACCGAAGGGGATAGAAGACCCCTTTATTCTCAATCTGTATGATTCTGCCTTCCTGCAGCGCCTTCCTCAACTTCAGCTGTGAGATCGGCGCCGGTTACTCTCTCCGGTAAACGCCCACAGCTGTGACCATCTTTCTCCTCCCAAGTCCAGCATCAACAGCGCGTCTGGCCGGAGGAGCCGCCCGACCAGGGTAGGTAGACCCATGGCCCTCGCTCGGTCATTGGAAGGCACCACACTTGGTGCATGTCCGTACCTGAGTACTGTAACAAAGGACAGAACAAAACAAACCAACGAAACAACGGGGCGGTCCGTGGCGCAGCGGTTAAGGAGCCTGCCACCAGTGCTAAAGGTGCGCTCTAGTATCAATTTCAAATATAAAACAATTTGAACTTCCAAAAACTTCAGTAGCTCGCTTGAGCTTTCCCTTAGCACCACGTGAATGCTCAGTGTAATGTACAGTGTATAATGAATGCGCTTGATCACGTGAGCGTGCTTGACGGCTTCAATTCTCGGCGGCGCTATGAGCTGATCTCAATTGGGTAAAGCGCCTATCTAATGCGCTAATTCATTGATTTATTTAACTAAACCAAGTGAAAACGGGGAACCTCCAAGAAGAACCGCGCTCCCGGTCGGCTTGCCGAACATCACGGCCCGGTCACCGCCACTGCCCGGTCAAAACTGGTTAGAGGCAGTCACCGCTATTTTATCTCACCATTGCCAACCGGTAATTCCACAGAAAACCAACACCACGTAATCCATAGACAACATAGGTAATCCAAAGACAACACAAAGCACAAAACCACCGCCCACGAAGTCCCAACACATAAATCCAAAAGTCCACAGTACACAACGGTAATCCACCTAACTCAAGCCGGAGCACGAAGTGCACACGGCCTGTCCTGAGCAGCTAAGCGAAGAGACTGCCGGGAAACGGTGAGCGCGCCACCGGATAGGAAGGAGGGGAGGCCACCCCGGGTGTCCTGGTAACGACACCCCTAGTGATTGCCTCCCCTGTGGTAATGTACGCAACAAGTTTTTTGGGCTAAAATTGTTAAGCTAAGCGAAGTATTCCTAGTAGTAATGCCGTCGGTAATGATTTTGAGAAAATAACATATTTTTTCAATCTGGCCTTTGAAAGGGATTGATCAAACCTACGTTTTCCTATCAACATGTATATATCTGATCAGGCTCTTGACATGTTATGTTTATTATTTTAGTATTGTGTCAATGCGTATGAATGATCATGTTTTTGTACGTTGTCAGTACTTTAGTTAGTTAATTTCAATTAGTTAGATTATCTAGATGTAAAGCGCTCTGAGCCTTTCTTTGTGGGATATTGCGCTATAGAAGAGTTATATATTATTATTATTATATGGAGCAGAGACATGGAGATTGACAAAAACCAGCCAACAGAGTACAGATCTTCATAAACAGTTGCCTTAGAAGAATTTTGAAAATCCACTGGCCAGAGAAGATCAGCAACGTCAGACTCTGGGAGAGAAAAGAGCAGGTAACAGCAGAGAATGAAATTGGGCGAAGAAGATGGGGATGGATTGGTCACAGTCTGAGAAAGCCAGCTTCCAGTATCACTAGGCAGGCATTGTCATGGAACTCCCAAGGAAAGAGGAAAAGCGGCAGGCAGAGAAACACCTGGCGTCGAGACCTCCAAGCAGACATCAAGAGACTGGGAACCACCTGGAGTAAAATCGAAGGAGAAGCACAGGACAGGAGTCACTGGAGGTCTCTCGTCGATGGCCTATACCTGGGGAGGGGTGACAGGCGTAAGTAAGTAATACAAATGTCACGGGAGGTTGACAGATGTGAACAATGCTTACATTTTCAGAAAACATGGATTTTGCTGCTGCAGAAGCCAGCCCTGGTCACAAAGGTCACACATGTAAATCAGTCATACCCGTGAGCCATAATGGCCTTGCCTTTCTTGTTAAAGGCAGGTTTTGTGCATCAAGAGAGGGGTCAAGGGTCACCCATGCCAAGTTTTAATGTACTGGTACTGGAACCAGTAATATGGCAGCATTAGCTGAAAAAAGTATGAACATCGGATGGTGTACCACTATGGTATTATATCATTTAAACAGTGACATTTTCCACCTGAACAAAAATTTCATAGACTGTCACTCGATTGCAACCCTTTGCAGCAACACAATAGGAATGTTCCACTGTAGAAACAACCCACCTTCCGGCCTGTATCTGAGTGTTGAGCAAGGCATAGAGTCTGGCCTGGTGTACGTTGGTGTATCCCAGGTAGTTGGTGTGTTCCTGTCGGATCCCCAGGTGCTGTTTGACCGCTACCGGCGTTCCCTTGTCGTTGTCTCCGTCAATGGTCCCTGTCTCACCTGCAGCACCTGGCTCTGCGGACACACCTGAATATGCTAGACTTAGGGTTTGATGTGTAGCACATTTAACCTTAAGACCACTTTTCCCAAATTTTGGAGGTGTCATCAAACGACTATGTACCAGTTGCAGGAGATGGCTTGACCATGATAATTCAAGGGTAGTGCCAGACTAGCTAATCTGAATCATCAAGGTCAAGCCAAAAGACTGGTTCAAAGCAAAAGATTTACAATTCTTAAGTGTGTGACTTTAAATCATAAAGCCCCGAAAGATGATAGAATGTGGATTGACCATGATATTTCAAGGTTGGTGTCATTAGCTTGGCGCCTAGAGGCGCAAAGCTATTCTGACTACTTACTTACTTACTTACGCCTGTCACCCCTACCCGGGTATAGGCCGTCGACGAGAGACCTCCAGCAACTCCTGTCCTGTGCTTCTCCTTCGATTCTACTCCAGGTGGTTCCCAGTCTCTTGATGTCTGCTTGGAGGTCTCGACGCCAGGAGTTTCTCGGCCTACCTCTTTTCCTCTTTCCCTGGGGGTTCCATGACAATGCCTGCCTAGTGATACTGGAAGCTGGCTTTCTCAGACTGTGACCGATCCATCCCCATCTTCTTCACCCAATTTCATTCTCTGTTGTTATCTGCTCTGTTCTCTCCCAGAGTCTGACGTTGCTGATCTTCTCTGGCCAGTGGATTTTCAAAATTCTTCTAAGGCAACTGTTCATGAAGGTCTGTACTCTGTTGACTGTGGTTTTTGTCAATCTCCAAGTCTCTGCTCCATATAGGAGAACTGCTTTTACATTGGAGTTGAAAATCCGGACTTTGGTGTGTTGTGACAGCTCTCTGGAACTCCACACTTTTTTCAACTGGAGAAAGGCTGCTCTGGCTTTACCGATTCGTGCTCTGACATCTGCATCAGTGCCGCCTTTTTTGTCTATGATGCTCCCGAGATAGGTGAAGGACTCCACCTCCTCCAACGGGGTGCCAGCAAGCAAGACTGGTTCCTCCCTGGTTTGTGTTCAGCCTCATTGTCTTTGTTTTCTGTTTGTGAATGGTGAGGCCCACTTGGGACGAGATGTCAGCAAGCCTCGTGGTCTTGTCCTGCATTTGTTGATGAGTGTGTGACAGTAATGCCAAGTCGTCTGCAAAATCGAGGTCGTCAAGCTGTGTCCACAGTGTCCACTGTATTCCACTTCGTCTGTGCTCTGTGGTCACCTTCATGACCCAGTCTATGGCCAGTAGGAAGAGGAACGGAGACAGCAGACACCCCTGCCTGACACCAGTTCTGACCTGGAGCTCCCTGGTGAACTGCCCTTCGTGGATCATGCGACATGTCATGCCATCGTAGCTGCTCTTGATCAGGCGGACGAGCTTTGTGGGTACACCGTAGTGTCGTAGGAGTTTCCACAGAGTCTCTCGGTCCACACTGTCAAATGCTTTCTCATAATCCACAAAGTTGACGTACAGCGGGAAGCTCCACTCCAGAGACTGTTCCACGATGATGCGGAGAGTGGCGATCTGGTCTGTACATGATCGGTTCTTCCTGAATCCTGCTTGCTGGTCTCTCAGCTGGGGGTCAACGGAGCTCTTCATTCTCTCCAGGATGATACTGTTGAAGACCTTTCCTGGTACTGACAGCAAGGTGATTCCTCTGTAGTTGGAACACTTGCTGAGGTCGCCTTTCTTGGGAAGCTTGATTAGGTACCCCTCCTTCCAGTCAGCCGGCATCACCTCCTCTTCCCAGATCTTTCCAAACAGTGGGTACAGCATCTCCACTGTTGTCTCTAGGTCTGCTTTCAGAGACTCCGCTGGGATGCCATCTGGGCCTGCTGCTTTGCCATTCTTCAAAAATGCCACTGCTCTTCTGATCTCTTCCCGGCTGGGTCTGTCACAGCTGATGGGTAGGTCGGTCTCTGCCGGCTGGATGTCTGGGGGGTCGGGTGGGCTAGGTCTGTTCAGTAACTCTTCAAAATACTCAGCCCATCTGTCGAGTTGGTCTGCTGTCTGCAATAGGCTTGCCTTCTTTGTCTTTTACTGGTCTTTCTGTATGGCCATACTTGCCTGACAATCTTCTGGTAATGTCGTAGAGCTGTTTCATGCTGCCTGCTGCCTTTTCTGCCTCTGCTGCCAGGCTGTCTGTGTAGGCCCTCTTGTCTGCCCTGATACTCCTCTTCACCTCGCGGTTGGCTTCTGAGTATTCCCCCTGTGCCCTTACTTTGGCTGCTCTCGTGCGACTGTTGTTGACCGCTGCTTTCTTCTGCTTCCTCACTTCTATTTTCTTCAAGGTCTGTGCCGACAGCCAGTCCTTGTGATGGTGTTTCCTGAACCCTACAGTGTCTTTGCAGGTTGAGTTCAGCGCCTCTCTAACTGCCTTCCACTGCTGCTCTGTGGTGGCCGCCTCCTCTTCATTTACTAGCTCCTGTAGCGCTTGAAACCGGTTGGACAGCACCAGTTTGAACTCTTCTCTAACTCCAGTTTCTCTCAGGAGGCCTACATTATAGTGCTGTCTTCTTGTTGTCTCTGTGCGGCTTTTCTTTAGCTTGAGCTTCATTCTTAAGGTAAGCAGATGGTGGTCGGAGGCGACATCTGCTCCCCTCCTCACTCGAACATCTTGAAGGGATCTTCTAAATTTCTTGCTAATGCAGATATGGTCTATTTGGTTCTCTGTTGTATGGTCAGGTGAGACCCAAGTTGCTTTGTGCAGGGCTCGAAATTAGCGGGGGCCCGGGGCCAAAAACCCGCAAAGTTGATTTCGGGCTCGGAAAGTTGAAAAACGAAGGGCCCGCTTGGCCCGCAAAATAATTCATCTGCTACAGCTAGCTCTACTCGGCAGTTTCGTATTTGTGCCAAGGGAAGCAACCCACACCGGTGCCCTCACTCACAGTAATAGTATTGTGTTCTTTTTTCTTTTTTTTCTTTTTTTTAATTGTATTTTTAGTTTACTTCTGTTAACTCAAGTGCACATAAGTGTAATATGAATAGATGATTGAAAAAAAGAAAAGAAAAGACAAAATCTGTTTGTTTCACTTTAGTTTATCAGGAAGAGTACTGTTAAGTTTAGTCATGGTTTTGTTTTGTTTTGAACTTTTGTGCATTGAGGTCAGATTTTTTGTTAGGTTACTCATATTAAAAATTTAATGATGTGTATTGTGCAATACTCAGTCACAAAACTGAAAAGTATTATACAAGAGACTTACTTGATTTTTTTCTATTTTGTTTAATGGCCATTTCAGGCTCACTAGTCACTGGAATATGTGTGTCACTGAATGTGTGTGTGTGTGTTTTTTTTCCCCTTTTTTGTTGGTAATGTTTGAAAGTGAAAGAAAAGGCAAATAAAAATGACATCACTCAGCAAAATTGGAAATTCAATTGTTTTTATTTTAGATTATCAGACAAATTGTATTTTCTACTTATTATATTGTCAATAATTCTTTTGTTTTTTGTTTGCATTATTTTTTAAAGTTGGGCCCCGAAAGTTGCTTGTGGGCCCTCAAATATTTCAATCAAGGGGCCCGGTGGCCCCCAAAGAAAAAAGTTAATTTCTAACCCTGTTTGTGTATCCTTCTGTGTGGGAAAATGCTGCCTCCAATGACAAGTCGGTTTAGAGCACAAAAGTCTACAAACCTCTCCCCGTTCTCACTCATCTCCGAGCCTAGTCCCTGTCTCCCCATCACCTCTTCGTATCCGGTGTTGTCCTCCCCTATTTTGGCATTAAAATCGCCCATGACGATGGTGATGTCTCGCTCCGCACATTTGTCCAAGGCACTCTGGAGTCGGTCGTAGAACTCTTGTTTCTCTTCCTCGTCCCTGTCATTAGTGGGCGCATAACACTGGATGACGTTCAGCTTGAGCTTTTTCTTGGTTCTAAAGGCTGCTGTGATGATTCTTGGCCCAAGAGGTTCCCAGCCCATCAGCGCTCTCTGTGCCACTGGTGACAGCATGAATGCTACGCCTTCTGTATGGGGGGCATTCTCCTCTTCATGACCTGAATACAGAATCATCAAGCTATTCTGACACCAACCTTGAAATAGCATGGTCGATCCGTCGCCAGAACGGTGATATAGACCTCAGTGGATATCTACACAAATTTGACAATTTCGTCCTCGGGGTGTAAGGAGTTAAATGGGGCCAGCAAAAAGCACAGGCTGACGTCAGAATCTATATTTATGCCCCCTCCCCTCTCTCCCCTGCAAAGCCGGTTACTGGCTCTCATAGACTGACAAGCAACACACTTACCCTCAGGGTTATAGTTGGCCAGGATACCTGATCGGAAATCTGCAAACTTTTTTTCCAGAGTTCGCTTCGGATGACAGTCCCTCTGACGAGTCAGCACCACAAAGAATTTCATCGTCATGGATTCTGTTTCTGTGGTGACAAGGCTGCGAGCGGTATCCTGGGTAACTACAAGTGCCATGTTGTAAACTTCCTGCGAGTCGGTGTAATCGCGCAGCGGACCCTCGAAGATGATGCTGCCATCCTGACTGGGCTGGAGGATGCGTGTCTGAACCAAGGCAAACTCGTCACCCTTCACAGAGTAATAGTCCTGAAATAAGACAAACAAGTATTCCAATAAACTGCTTATGCATACAGCTGTCCGTACTGTTCAGGGAGGACGAGGGACAAAAGCGACAGCGGGCTGGGGGGTGGGGGGGTGGAGGGATACTTTGCCCGCAACCCCTCTCCCCTTCCTATGCCACAGTCTGTGTTTCTAAACTTAAGATGCATTGTGATTCAGTGTAACAGCAACTGAGTGAAGAACAATTGAAACACTCACAGGTTCAACCTGAACTTCAGAAGCAATCATGCGGAACACGGTCATGGAGAACTGTCGGATCTGCTTGCGCATGTAGTCAAACAGCTGTGAGCCAGGGCACGGTAGTTCACGAATCTGCACCGTCTCTGCAATCACAGACGGACTTGATCACACGTCAGACAATCCACGCCGTCTGCAAGAGGTGCAGATTCTTATGAACCCCTGCAGCCGCAGGGGCTCATGAGAATCTACACTTCTTGCTAGCTGTTTGGGGCTCATGAGAATCTATGAAAACAGACTGTGTACCAGTGGAGGGAGATGCAGCAGTCATGATAGTTTGTCACCCAACCTATATACAGAACTCGCCATCTGGACATAACAGAAATTGCAGGGGGGCTCACCAGGATCTATGTCTCTTGCTGACACTCTCTAGCATTGAATTAACCCATTTAGCCCCGATTCCCTACAGCAGGAGATGGATTGACCATGATAATTCAAGGGTAGTGCCAGATTAGCTTGGCACCTGTCGGTGCCAAGCTAATCTGGCACTACCCTTGAATTATAAAGTCAATCAATCTCCAGTAACTGGTACATAGTCATTAGGCAACGCCTCCAAAATTTGAGAAATGGGATCTTGGGGCTAAAAGGGTTAGCAAAGATTTTCGAACCACACTCTGCAACAACTGACAGTGAAGAGGTAAAATAAAAGCACTCACTCTGAGCCACACTGTAGTGAGCGAAGGTAAGTGACAGGTGAACATAAATTAACATAAATCATTACAGTAGAACCGGTTTTGATTGGTTGTACATTGCTTAACGTCCTGACAGCAACAAGACTTTCTCAGGACGTGCCTGCACTGCTTGTGAAAAAAACCCACCTAAACAGAATATTGAATGTATATCGCCAGCCGGTCTAATACGCTAAATAAACCTAAGACCATTTAGGAACACGCATCCAATATCAAGAGCTACAGGCAGCACAGACAGTAGGGAGGGTTTAAAAAAGGAAAATACAGGTGAATGGACCAAGGGTAGACAGAAACACATGCCCCAGAATAGAGGGGAAAACCCACCCTGTGGGGCTGACCAGGGTGACCCTGGGAACTAAAAAGTAGTTAACTCCACCCGTCCCCCAGGGCAGACCCGGGTAGAACCGGTTTTGAGCAGCCACCTTTTTTACAAGAAAAAAATAGCCTTGAAAAAAAAATCTTTAACAGCAAAAATGGCACCTTTCATTAAAGACCATCATTGAGATGGCTACAGCCACAGTCACAGCTACAGCCACCTCAATAATGCTCTTTTTTCTCGCTTAAAACAGATACAACAGACACTAACCCTGAGCCACACAGTTGCGTGCAAAGCTGGGAGGGACGGGGTAGATATGCAAGAACTCGCTGAGAAAGTTGCTGAGGTGGAAGCCTTGCTGGAACAGTGTCTGCTGGCCATTCAGGTAGTTGTGCACACAACGCAGATGGAAGTCATGTGCGAAGGAGTGCACGTGAATCAGATCCTTGTATTTCAGGCATTCATCCACAAACAACAACTGCATCTGTACAAAAGAAAAAAAAATGGTCATAACAAATTAGTAGGTTGTGCGATACAGTTTCTTTGGCAACATGCCTTCCCCAACAAAGGGCAGCACAAATTTCCCCTCAATGGACATGAGGGTTGTTTAAAAAAAGTATACGATACACACACTTGGAAAATGATTCATTTAGTTTCCCATGCAGCGTCCCAAATGTTTACAGCAGAACCTGTTTCGAGTGACCACCCTTATGAGAGATCACCTGCCATTAAAGACCATCATTTAAGTGGGTGTAGCCACCTAGTGGCTACACCCACTTAAATGATGGTCTTTAATGACAAGTGATGCTTTTTTCCCTCGAGACTACTTGTCTTGTATGACCACCCTTTTTCAAAACAGGTTCTACTGTACCTGTGAATTGGTGGTGATGCCAAGCTGCAGATAGTCGATGACAAACATCTTGAGGAAGAAATACTGCCCACGCAGACTCAGCTCCATGAGAATGATGCCGCTCGTCAGTGTTTTCTGCAGGTTGATGGTGGGGTGACGCTGCTGGAGGTCCTCACGACTTTCCTCTGACAAATTTCGAGCCGACCTGTTTCACACAGCAGGGATTATGTTGTGTGCAAAATTCTGGTGGTAACCATAATAATAATGATAATAATAATAATAATGATAAAGATAATAATGATAATAATTACAGCCACTTTATCTTAAGTTCAGCATGATCATGCTGTGTGTAACATTTTTCATAATAATAATAATACACATAGGCACATTATCCCAACTGATAAACAGCACAGAGTGCTGCCATGAGCTATCTCAGGCCTATGTCAGCCTGGGGACCTTTTGCTCACTAAGTGCATCCCCTCACCCTTTTTTTTGGAGAGTGGGCTGCAGTTGCAGACACACAAAGCCAAACTCCGTCGTCAGGTAGTTGCGGTACTGCATCAGGAAACTGTGGCACATGTCGCGATGCCACCCTTCATCCGCAAGGTTCACAGCACTGGGTTTGCGCACCTTGTCCTCGGGGGCAGCCCCTGGGGTAAGGGGAGGCTCAGCCCCTTTCTTGGCTCGCCCCGCATCTTGGCTGTCGGACCGTTTTGTGCGTCCACTGGAGACTGATGCTCCAGAACTGTGTCGAGAACGCTGCAAGGAAAAGCATGACCATTAACAATTTGGCTGACGGTATTGCTGTGTATAGAGGTATTCCTGCAGAGATCACCTCGACAAAAAGCACTTCTGACAGCCAAAGGGTTAACACTCTTGTACATGCAGCCACTGGTGCTGTAAACAGTACTGGTGACTGCAAGCAGAATGGGGTTAAATTTCACAGTAAGTAGTCTTTGGTGAACTAGAGACTACAGATGACCGCAACAAGGACAAAGCAACATCTTCATCCCTTCACACAGTACTCCAGGACCGTAGATAGCAACATCTTCATCCCTTCACACAGTACTCCAGGACCGTAGATAGCAACATCTTCATCCCTTCACACAGTACTCCAGGACCGTAGATAGCAACATCTTCATCCCTTCACACAGTACTCCAGGACCGTAGATAGCAACATCTTCATCCCTTCACACAGTACTCCAGGACCGTAGATAATTTTCTGAATTACCCCATTTAACACATTCTACCCCAGGACCAAAATCCCCAAATTTTGAAGTTGCCCCGTGAAGGACTGTATTACAATTCTAGAGACTGATCAAGCATAATAGTTCAAGGGTGGTGCCAGAATAGCTTGGCGCCTGTGGGTGCCAAGCTATTCTGGCACCACCCTTGAACTATCATGCTCAATTCATGTCAGGGCTGAATGAGTTAACCTCAATGCCACAATTCTCACATTTTAGCGGTGTCACTATACCATCTGCAGTAGATGGATCGACCATGGTAATTATAGGGTATCGACTGACTGTCAAAGATTCAATATTCAATTTTTTTTTAATTAAATAAAATGAAATAATAATAACAATACAAGCACAGAAACTGTAATAGTATGGCATGAGCAATCCAGAAAACCTGATTACAAGTGAAGTTTCTCCAGTGTAAAGTGCACACCACATAGAATAGTACACGATTTGTAAGCAACATACTGCCATAGAATAAAGCAGAATTAAATACTATGTGTAGAATAGTTGGGGGGGGGGGGGGGGGGGGGGCACAAGAACAACAAAGAGCTGTACTTACATTTCTTGAGAAAGTAACATTTTACATGAGTGAAGTGGGGGAGGGGGGGGGGGGGACACAACTGATGGAACATATACATGGGCTTTTATTCTGGGAATATGCTTGATTTTTTTAGAAACCCTCAACACAATACTACACATAAATATCTAACAAAGTTTTCATGCATCATACAACTCAGGTGTTCATTTATGTAAAACACCTTACAATTGAACAAGGATGGATGCATGGTTAACACACAGGTAAACTAATACACTGCTCCCTGCAGTCAAATTTACATGCAAGCTAAGAAGACAGATCAACCATGATAGTTGAAGGGTGGTGTCAGTTAACTTTTTCCAATTGAACGCTTCCAGTTTAGCGTTAGCCCAAACAAACCATTAGCCATCGAAATGCTTACGTTATAGCGTTATGCTCGTGCCATCTATAGACGAGTCGCTAGTATCTTAGGATTGCATTTTTTGTTTTAAATCGCATGAAGCAGGGCTATCGGTCCAAGTGAAGCAACCACTAAAATATGTTTCAGCAACCATTTCTAAAATATCTGAAAGTGAATGCCCTTGTCGGATGGTGTCGGAACAAGGCCAAAGTAGCTGACAACGTACCTTAGATCGTCTCCAACGATGAGCTTGTTCAATCTTCATGAGCGCGGTTTCAACAGTGATTTTTAGCTCGTACAATTGTGATTCATGAAGGGACAGATCTCTTGTGTGATTTTTTTGCTTGTGTAATACAATTTTCTGCCATGTTGGTGAGTAAATCTGGGTTTTTTGTTGCATGTGCTTACACTGTTGCTACCAACACTGCGTTTCTCATTTTTTGCTCTGCCATGTTTGTTCTGTTGCATAATAATCAAATTGGTTCGACTTCCCACTAAACTGATGCACAAACACGTGCAGTTTTGAAAAGTACTTTTAATGCTCTTTTCAACGATACCCAATTTATCTATGGTTGTTAGCTTGGGAGGCTGTGAAAATTAATTCAATCTACCCCCAAAATGTACGTCACCAGGGAACACACGTCCTTTTCCTGCTACGTCTGCAGGGAACTGACTCGCTGAGAATGTTACGATGGGAAAGAGTTGAGCTATTCTGCCACCACACCTGAACTAACATTGTCGACCTTGAGAAAAAATGCTATTCTGGCACCACTCTTGAACTAAAAGGTTAGTCTATGTCCATATGCAGTCTATCAGCACTGAATGGGGCAAGTCCTAACACTGCTCCATAAAAAGGAAGGTATTTCAATGGAAAAATAAACTTATCAAACAATGTCAATTGAAACAATGACGCAGGGTACAAAGTGCGAGTGAATGTAAACTTACAATGTGTGTCTAGAAACAAAATTAGCCTAACTCATATGAGAAGTGCTGCTTATGAAAATACCAAAAATCAAGTGTTATTTACCAGTATATGGCATGTCTCAAACACTACTTTATTTGAAAGCTTGAAGATTAATTCATCTGCATATCTGAATGCAGCACATTTCATGTGAGTTAACCCATTCACTGCCAGCAAAGACAGATTGTGTTTTGAAATCGTTGTAAATTAGCTATAAATGACAAAGTTCTGTGGCTGAAAAGGAACATGAAAACAAAATAGTTTCCGCAAGAGGCATATATAGGTCCTCAATGTGCCCCGGTAACTGGGGATCTCTATCTCTTGCAGCTGGATCCAGTTCATGTTCCTTGGTAGTGAAAGAGTTAAATTACAGCACTAGCTGTCTAACACTAGGCAGACACTCTGCACGAACAATTAACTATGAGAGCTAAATTCACTGACACACACTCACTTGAAATGAAATAAAATGCACTCACACACTGAAAACAAACATAATCCTCATACATGCAAGTTTAACCCATTTAACCCCAAGGCCACATTTCCTGAATTTTAGGTGTCACCTTACAACCAGGTACCAGTTGCAGGATCGGGCTCTACCATGACAATTCAAAGGTAGTGCCAGATTAGCCTGGCGCCTGATGGTGCCAAGCTAATATGGCACTACCTTTTAATTATCATAGTCGATCCAGATGCTGCAGAGCTTCAGGGCTAAGTGCGTTAAAAATAAGTTGGAAAAAAAAAATTGCTGAAATCGTATGAATCAAAATGGCTAATTATAAGTGCAAATGTGTGCGGAATTTGCAAATCAAATCAAAATCGGTGAAATTTTGAAATTGTGCATGCTAGTTGAACTCCAAACACAGTGGGGATGCAAACGTGAGACTTGGCTCATATATCATCACCCCTCTTGTGTGGGTGTGTGTCTGTCAAAGCAAAAGACCCTGCAGAGGGATTTTTGGGGCACACCTGTTGAACCCAGGGTCTACTGAAAGCTCAGTCATACACAATTATTTCAATGATTCTTAAACAGTCATATTCACACAGCTCTAAGGCATAGGAGAGACTTCTATATGAAATATCAGCATCATCTATTGGGAACAGTTGTAGAACTCTGTTGGGATGCGGGATAGAATCCTCAAAATAGAATCAACCCATAATACTATGCACACTGATCTTTAATATGATAAAGGTGATTTGCATACATGCGCAAAACAGAACAACGCCTGGATCAACATACTGGGCTCTATGGACTAAATTCTTAATTTTAGGAGTTGTCCTCTGAAGACCACATTGCTGTTCAGGAAACACACTGAATATGATCGAAGACAGGGTTCACGATAACCGGTAATTACCAGTATTTTACTGTTTGTGAACAGAGAATACCGGAAATTTTTTAAGCTGCCAGTCCCAGGGGATGGTTTTATTTTGGCTGGACCGGTTAGAATTCTGCTGGTAAAAAAAAATCCTTGTCTACTGGAAAGCATTTCCGGGGGACCGGTTTTGATCTGAACTAGAAAAGAAACAGGAGGGGTGGAAGATGGGGGAACTGGTATTGAAAAATCCTACCACGAACCCTGGACAGACTGACCATGATAGTTCAATGGTGGTGCCAGAATAGCTTGGCACCTGTTGGCGCCAAGCTATTCTGGCACCACCCTTGAACTATCATGGTTGATCCACATCTCGGGACAACAAAGCTTGGATGGGTTTCCTCATGCATGGTTTGATATGATGACGAACTGAAAACTAACACAGGTGAATTAGTTCACGCTTAGTTCTAGCCATGCTAGTCAACTCAAAATCACACAGTCCATCCACCCACTCACATCTGACAGCGTGCTAGGCACTGTCAGCAAAGGAACAGTCAGCAGAGATGAAAAGGACGGCTGAAAAAGACAGAGCGACAGATGAAGAGACGCAGACAGCAGAGAAGAGGAGTAACTGTATTGCTCGTAGATATAACATCATAAAACTGTCCAAAATGTACACTGCATCACAGAGCATAAAGCTAGTTGTGTGCAGTTCAGCTCTGGCATCCACTTTTGATTATATCGATGGTGTTTAATGCAGCCTCGTAACTAACAATTTCGTGTTTTCGAGTCAAAAGAAAAAAGTTCATATGTTGTTCAGAACGTACGTTCTGGGGGTTTCTTCATGAGGTGGTTATAAGCATTTCCTGTTGATCTACAGCTTCAAGACTTTGTCAAAACATGAGCACAAAATCAAAGGAGGCAACCGCATCAAATCATACTAAATGGACTGTTTGTCTTTTGCCGTCACAGGGTAGTATTGACTTACTGATTTGATCGTCTCTTTCTCCGGTGAGGGAGGGGGAGGTGGGGGAACAGGTAGACTGACTTCAGCCCCCACAGTATTCTGCTCAACTACGCGCTGGCGCCAGTTCTGGCAGAAAAGAAGGGGCGTGGCACAGTAGTGGAACAGACGGGCTGCTTGCTTCAGCAACACGATGTAGTCCTCCTGCAATGAAGCATACGTTATTAACCCATTATGTCCTGAGGCGGATCGTTTTTCTTAACTTTGCCTCCTGTCTATGAAGGCTACATTACAGATTAGCAGGCAGATGAACCATTTTAGTTCAAGGGTGGTGCCAGAATAACTTGGCACCTGAGGTGCCAAGCTATTCTAGCACCACCCTTGAACTATCATAGTCAAATTTATTTCAAGCAACAGTGTATCAGGATGAAAAGGGTTAACTCATTCAGCCCGGCGCACATATTTCCCAAATTTTGGAGGCGTCATCCAATGACTATGCACCTGTCGTAGGTTATGGATCACACTTGATAATTCAAGGGTAGTATCAGATTAGCTTGGCTAATCTGGCACTGCCCTTGAATTATCATGGTTGACCCATCTGCTGTAGTGCGTCAGGGCTAAATGAGTTAAATCCGCAACAAAATTATGGCTTTTGTTACATCAAGACTGACCCTCTCATGCATTCAAATTTAAGCTTTGATGTGATGAAAGGGCAAATTTGTAGCATGTCTAAACAGCAAATGTGTTGTATACTCTATCACAACTCGAAAATTAAGTGTCAGCTAACCTTAGAAGCTGGGCACACGCTACCACAAACACCTATTGCCGGGCGCAATTAGGGGCGCCTACAATATTGCCGCCACAAATTGCGCCTCGATACAAACCGAGTCTATTTATTTGTGGTAGCCGGCAAGGCTCGAGCAATGTTGCCGCCTCTCAGCCAATCAGCGGTGTCCTTGCGCCACTTCCCGTTTCTTCATCTTCCAAGCCGGAAAAATGGCGGAGAAGCTGAGCGACCGGGCTTTGAGACTGTTAACTCATTGGAGACGCGCCGCATGCGGAAACGCTGCGAATAGCTGCGTATCCGCATGTGGCAAGTATCCAGTGAGTTAATTGATTATCCTTGTCCGAGAGTTCCCATGCATATGGGACTCCTGCAGCTCTGAATATTTGAACCGGGTGCGTGAGAGCTGTTCCATATATGGTAATGGCAGGTCAGTCAGTACAAACACATTGCACGCACATTCAAACGTGTGCCACGAAGCCGATGTGGCAGGTAGCAAATTGTTGCTTACCTCACATGGCTAGTCGCAAATTCTGGTAGTGCGGGCCCAGCCCCTTACCTGCGAACGCAATGCAATTGTGGAGTCACTCTGCCATGTACTACAGTTCTAAAATGAAAGAACTTGTTCTAACACATTATTGTAATACCAGTACCTCACCCTTACTTGTACATTATGTGCAAACATAAGAAATAAAAAACTCATTTCCATAACAAAAAAAGTAAAGATAAGATCTACTGACGGAGACTGGCGGGTTGGCTGTGTTTTTCTGCAGCCATCCAAAGTACAGCTGCTGCAACTTCATCACACGCTCAACATCTGTTGGTAAAATATGCACACAAAAAAATGAATATAAATACACAACGTGACCAACAATAAGGAGTGGAAAAGAGAAATAACAAAATGCAAAGTGAAAGAAAAGAATTGTAAAACTGCACACTAAATAGTCCCCGTCCCTCCGCTCTTCTCTCTTGCTCTCCTATCACCTCGCCATCAAAGCAGGGATATGCTTGTAATGGGAGAAATTGTTAAAAGTTAACTCCTATTCATTGCCAGCGGACACAAAATATATGTATTTATTTGAAACCAATACAATTCAATGAGATAAAAAACATTCATCCAAACAAAAGGCAATATAACTGAGGTCAGCCAATAGACAGAGACCATAAGCCCCCCCCCCCCCCCCCCCCCTCCTCTTCCCGGTCAAATCCTGTCAAGACACATGGCTATATAAACTGGACCAACAAGAAGCAAAAACCCATATGAGCCCCCAGATATGCAGGGGCTGATTGTACATTGCTTAACGTCCCGACAGCAACAAAGGCTTTCTCAGGACGTGCCTGCACTGCTTGTGAAAAAAAAAGTAAACAGAACATTGAATGTATGTCGCCAGCCGGTCAAATACGTTAAATAAACCTAACACATGGGGCCTAAATAAAGCTAAGACCATTTAGCAACACACATCCAATATCAAGAGCTACAGGCAGTGCAGACAGTAGGGAGAGTTTTAAAAAGGCAAATACAGGTGAATGGACCTCGGGTAGACAGAAACACATGCCCCAGAAAAGAGAGGAAAACCCACCCTGTGGGGCTGACCAGGGTGACCCTGGGAACTAAAGAGTAGTTACCCCACCCAAGTCCCCCAGGGCAGACCCGGGTGGGGGATATGCAGGGGCTCACGAGGTTCTTTCCCTCTCAGTTGCATTCTGTTCACATGCTCCCATCAGTGAAGAAGTAAAGAAATAAACACAAAAACAACACATCACCTCTCCGATAGCGAGACCGTATTTCTTGCGCCTGCACACCGTGCTTGGAAACTGGGTCATTCAATTTGAACAATCGTTGCATTGTCTTGTGCGGCTTTATGTTTTTGTAGGTGTCATCGAAGGGCCGGTACTGGTTCATCATCCTGTTGACAGTCCGTGTGTGTGTGCTCACGCTATTATGCCGTCTTTGCATGTCACGTGGCGGGGCTGTGTAACGAATGAGGTTGTCGACGTCATTGATTGACTGTGTGTAAGGGTTCTGGTCCTGGGATGAAAAAAGATGGATGGATTTAGCGAGTGATTAAATGTATGCATTACTGATTGACAGACCAATTATTCTGTGGTTGGTTGGGAAGGCGATTGATCAAGTTGCTAACCGATTTATTTCCTCATTGATTGTTTGATGGAGTGATCTCTAAGCATGTCAAACATGCAGGCTAAGTACAAGTTAAATACAGTTGATTCTTCTTCTCTTTTGTCTTTTCATTGTTTTTCTTGTACCTTTAGTTTGCATGTGTTCACTCTTTCTCTGCATCTAGCATGACGTAAATTCTATACAGTTTACATTATCAATTTTTTAAATTTTTACAACTGTATTGTCCCATGAGGGGAAATTTGGGCTGCCTTCACTGGGGAAGTTGTGTTACTGCTGTGCACAGGCCCACTGCGACCGTCATGGGCCCCAAGATCTTTGCTTACTTGGAACAGTGCCTTTGTAACACCCTAGTGCATGCTGCCACAGGTACTATAAGCAGTGTTTTAGTGAACATAAACAGTACCAGTGGACACTCTCAAAAGGGGGTTACTTACCACAGTGTAATTGAGGTCGACAAACATGTTGTGGTGGAACAACCCCATCTTCTGACTGAGGATGCTGGTCAGGATGTGAGCTCGTGCGTTGTGCCACTGCACGAGACGAACCAGCGTCTTTTCAAACATGGACGCCACGTCACTCGCCCAGTTGTACATGTAGACCACCAACTGTGAAAAATAACAACAATAAATAATAATAAAAGTAATAATAATAATAATAAATGCATAAATAATAGTAATGATGATGATAATGAGGATAGTAATAACTAATATTAACAGAGGCCAATGGATACAAAAAAACATGTTTAGAGCAACCACAAGTGGTCTCAAGAGAAGTCCAAAACGGTAATATACCTTTTTGTCATAGGCCACAAGGAAGAGAAGTCGCTGGCGTGGAATGTACGCCTGCCCCATCCCTGCCAGGGCCCCAACAATATCTCTGTCCACGTCTTTGCCTCCCTCCTGACACAGAGGCATGAACTTCTGGCTCCCCTGGTACGCTAAAACAAAAACACAGGGTGGGTGGGCCTGTACGTGTATCTTTAACTCATTCAGCCCGACAGCCGTATTTCCCAAATTTTGGAGGTGTCATCAAATGACTATGCACCAGTTGCAGGAGATGGATCGACCATGATAATTCAAGGGCAGTGCCAGACTAGCTTGGCGCCAACAGGCGCCAAGCTAATCTGGCACTACCCTTGAATTATCATGGTCGACCCATCTCCTGCTGTAGGGGGTCAGGGCTGAATGGGTTAATTATGCAGTCCTTTTGTCTATTTCTACTCATCTCTTGCTAACTGTTGTGACCCACTCCACAAAAAAGCAACACCATGCAACAGAAATTTTTACATGTGGTGATCATAACTTGCACCCTCGAAGAATATCATTCTACAACAAGTAACCACTTCACAGCTGCTGAGGGTACCATTCAGAGGAAAAGACCCGCAAATGCATATCATTTCTGACGAACGTTACTGCCATTAACACCCTTGACTGCTGCTGACCATACCACTTGGCTGAAAAAGACGTGTTTCTGCTGAACGTATCATCATCATCCATCAAGGGGAAAATGCCCTGTGCATGCAGTCACTGGTACCGTTTGACATTAGTCAAGACTAGCCCCTTGACATCCTCGCGCTGGGACCATACGGCGTTGAGGCGCGTCCCCTGGGTGGTGGATAGGGGGTCCCTCGTGAGAGGGGTGCACCGAATGAAATAAGGTGCCGTGAACCAACATGGTCTAAGGGAAGGTGACCCCGACAGAAAACCCCTGGTCCTCCTAGTAAGGGGGTTGGGCGTGGGGGTAGCTTCCCCACCCTGCAAAAAAGGAAATAGCTACAAAAACGCCGACGAAAAGACTAACAGTAATTCCTTTCCTGGAGGAGGAAGGTTCTTCTACTAGAAGACTTATGACGTCCTGTGGTGAAAGCCGGAAGTCTTCGGAAGCCACAGGACCGAGCCGCCTCTCTCTATCCAGGGATACAACCATGGGCACATGGAACGTCAAGACCATGTACCAGAGCGGCAAGGCCGCCCAGATAGCAGCGGAAATGCAAAAGTACAACCTTTCCCTGCTAGGCATCAGTGAAGCCAGATGGACGCAGTCTGGCCAGAAAAGGCTGTTAAGTGGGGAGATGATTCTGTATTCAGGTCATGAAGAGGAGAATGCCCCCCATACAGAAGGAGTAGCACTCATGCTGTCACCAGTGGCACAGAGAGCGCTGATGGGCTGGGAACCTCTTGGGCCAAGAATTATAACAGCAGCCTTTAGAACCAAGAAAAAGCTCAAGCTGAACGTCATCCAGTGTTATGCGCCCACCAATGACAGTGACGAGGAAGAGAAACAAGAGTTCTACGACCGACTCCAGAGTGCCGTGGACAAATGTGCGGAGCGAGACATCACCATCGTCATGGGCGATTTTAATGCCAAAATAGGGGAGGACAACACCGGATACGAAGAGGTGATGGGGAGACAGGGACTAGGCTCGGAGATGAGTGAGAACGGGGAGAGGTTTGTAGACTTTTGTGCTCTAAACCGACTTGTCATTGGAGGCAGCATCTTCCCACACAGAAGAATACACAAAGCAACTTGGGTCTCACCTGACCATACAACAGAGAACCAAATAGACCATATCTGCATTAGCAAGAAATTTAGAAGATCCCTTCAAGATGTTCGAGTGAGGAGGGGAGCAGATGTCGCCTCAGACCACCATCTGCTTACCTTAAGAATGAAGCTCAAGCTAAAGAAAAGCCGCACAGAGACAACAAGAAGACAGCGCTATAATGTAGGCCTCCTGAGAGAAACTGGAGTTAGAGAAGAGTTCAAACTGGTGCTGTCCAACCGGTTTCAAGCGCTACAGGAGCTAGTAAATGAAGAGGAGGCGGTCACCACAGAGCAGCAGTGGAAGGCAGTTAGAGAGGCGCTGAACTCAACCTGCAAAGACACTGTAGGGTTCAGGAAACACCACCACAAGGACTGGCTGTCGGCACAGACCTTGAAGAAGATAGAAGCGAGGAAGCAGAAGAAAGCAGCGGAAAACAACAGTCGCACGAGAGCAGCCAAAGTAAGGGCACAGGGGGAATACTCGGAAGCCAACCGCGAGGTGAAGAGGCGTATCAGGGCAGACAAGAGGGCCTACACAGACAGCCTGGCAGCAGAGGCAGAAAAGGCAGCAGGCAGCGGCAACATGAAACAGCTCTACGACATTACCAGAAGATTGTCGGGTAAGTATGGCCATACAGAAAGACCAGTAAAAGACAAAGAAGGCAAGCCTATTGCAGACAGAGCAGACCAACTCGACAGATGGGCCGAGTATTTTGAAGAGTTACTGAACAGACCTAGCCCACCCGACCCCCCCGACATCCAGCCGGCAGAGACCGACCTACCCATCAGCTGTGACAGACCCAGCCGGGAAGAGATCAGAAAAGCAGTGGCATTTTTGAAGAATGGCAAAGCACCAGGGCCAGATGGCATCCCAGCGGAGTCTCTGAAAGCAGACCTAGAGACAACAGTTGAGATGCTGTACCCACTGTTTGGAAAAATCTGGGAAGAGGAGGTGATGCCAGCTGACTGGAAGGAGGGGTACCTAATCAAGCTTCCCAAGAAAGGCGACCTCAGCAAGTGTTCCAACTACAGAGGAATCACCTTGCTGTCAGTACCAGGAAAGGTCTTCAACAGGATCATCCTAGAGAGAATGAAGAGCTCCGTTGACCCCCAGCTGAGAGACCAGCAAGCAGGATTCAGGAAGAACCGATCATGTACAGACCAGATCGCCACTCTCCGCATCATCGTGGAACAGTCTCTGGAGTGGAGCTCCCCGCTGTACGTCAACTTTGTGGATTATGAGAAAGCATTTGACAGCGTGGACCGAGAGACTCTGTGGAAACTCCTACGACACTACGGTGTACCCACAAAGCTCGTCCGCCTGATCAAGAGCAGCTATGATGGCATGACATGTCGCGTGATCCACGAAGGGCAGTTCACCAGAGAGCTCCAGGTCAGAACTGGTGTCAGGCAGGGGTGTCTGCTGTCTCCGTTCCTCTTCCTACTGGCCATAGACTGGGTCATGAAGATGACCACAGAGCACAGACGAAGTGGAATACAGTGGACACTGTGGACACAGCTTGACGACCTCGATTTTGCAGACGACTTGGCATTACTGTCCCACACTCATCAACAAATGCAGGACAAGACCACGAGGCTTGCTGACATCTCGTCCCAAGTGGGCCTCACCATTCACAAACAAAAAACAAAGACAATGAGGCTGAACGCAACCAGGGAAGAACCAGTCTTGCTTGCTGGCACCCCGTTGGAGGAGGTGGAGTCCTTCACCTATCTCGGGAGCATCATAGACAAAAAAGGCGGCACTGATGCAGATGTCAGAGCACGAATCGGTAAAGCCAGAGCAGCCTTTCTCCAGTTGAAAAAAGTGTGGAGTTCCAGAGAGCTGTCACAACACACCAAAGTCCGGATTTTCAACTCCAATGTAAAAGCAGTTCTCCTATATGGAGCAGAGACATGGAGATTGACAAAAACCACAGTCAACAGAGTACAGACCTTCATGAACAGTTGCCTTAGAAGAATTTTGAAAATCCACTGGCCAGAGAAGATCAGCAACGTCAGACTCTGGGAGAGAACAGAGCAGATAACAGCAGAGAATGAAATTGGGCGAAGAAGATGGGGATGGATCGGTCACAGTCTGAGAAAGCCAGCTTCCAGTATCACTAGGCAGGCATTGTCATGGAACCCCCAGGGAAAGAGGAAAAGAGGTAGGCCGAGAAACTCCTGGCGTCGAGACCTCCAAGCAGACATCAAGAGACTGGGAACCACCTGGAGTAGAATCGAAGGAGAAGCACAGGACAGGAGTTGCTGGAGGTCTCTCGTCGACGGCCTATACCCGGGTAGGGGTGACAGGCGTAAGTAAGTAAGTAAGCCCCTTGACATGCCGAGAAATCCACACCAAAAAGCAGCAAAAATTTGACCCCTATCCTACTGGAAGAGGTATAGATTCTCATGAGCCCCCACCGTTGCATGGGCTCATTAGGATCTATACCTCTTGCTGAAAACACTTTGTATTCATGTTGGGTTTTTTTGGTTTTTTTTCACAACTGAATGTCTTCATGTTCAAATTAAATGATTCCAAACACACAACTGCATACACTGGCAGTGATGGGGTTAAAAACCATGGACATGTGCAGTGCACATACTCCTCACGCAGACCAAGCTTCTTCCTACCTTTGAGAGCGGTGGCAGATGGAAGAGGTAAAGACAACTGGTAGTCGAAGCTTTCCTGCTGCACTGTCGTGCTCCACTGTTCATAGTCACGCCCGATTGCCAACAGTTTCACGCTTCCGACGTCAGACTGGACACTGTCCATGGCTGTTTCCATTTGGTTTTCGAGTCCCTGCGAAGAGATTTCAAATGATCAGACAGTAATTCCAGCCTTCGAATTGACCCCTTTTGCAAGACAAAAGGGGCCGTCAAAGACAGGTGCTCTCTTGAGAAGTCTTGGAAGGGGAAAAAAGTGTCACTTCATTAACTCCTTTACTGCTGAAGAAAAGTGAATGAATCTAACTGCAAGAGGCATAGATCCTCTTGAGCCCCCGCGACTGCGGGGGCTCATGAGGATCTATGCCTCTTGCTGAGACCACTTTGTGTCCGTGTGGTCTTTCAGTCAACACAGATTTCAAAAACAAAATGTATGTCCATCGGCAGGGAAATGGCTAATGACCATCATTTCAATGGCTACAGCCACCTAGGTGATGGTCTTTAATGACAGGTGGTCTCTCATAGGGGTGGTCACTCAAAACAGGTTCTGCTGTAATGACTTTGTGCCTTACAAATCCTAAATGGTCTCTTCTACAAGCTGCCTCTTGACTTTGTATTCCGGTATTTGCATTGCATTTGGCCAGCATTTCACCTCATAAAATTTGACTGTTCACATTGGCCACACAGAAAAAAACAAGACATATTGCTCAAAACAGGTTCCACTGTAGCTGTGAACAAATGTTCAGCCTACAATACAGACCATAAGCTGCGTATTGCAGGGGAAGAACTGAACGCTCATGGGTGTTGTCGCAGGGTTTGCGTAGTGGAGCACCTTGAACACTCGCAGTGTCACCTTGCTGGAAATGGTGTGGACTGCGGACTGCAGCTCGTGCAGAATGTACTCCACAGAGAAATCCGCCTGCAGGTTGTGTTGGACTTTGGTCACCGAAGGTATGGCTGTCATACAGATGGGGACAAAACACATGAACAATGAAAACATCAAGTAGACATGGGTTAACAAGGGCTACTGTGAAGATACAGACAAGCTGGTGGGCTTTTGAGAGTATTTTTGTGGATTAACCCATTTAACCCCAAGGCCACTGTCACAACATGGGTTATGTTTCTATTTTGCAGCGGAGTAAAATTTAGAGGGGTGACACAAATTACTTAGTCACCGGGTAAAATGATAGGACATTTAGGAAAACAGGTGAGTTGTTTGACCTTTGATGGGGTGATTGTTGCCGTGCAGGGTGTGAAGCTAGCGTGTGCTGCACGTGATTGTTTTGCGCAGACCACAGAGCACATCCTCCAGGACTGTGGGAACCACCAGTTGCTGAGGGAGGAGATGCCAAAGCCCGCCACCCTACAAGAGAAACTGTACGGGCCTGTGGAGGCGCTACAGAAGACCACTGATTTCATTTTGAGAGCCAAACTCCAAGTGTGATACTTACTTACTTACTTACGCCTGTCACCCCTACCCGGGTATAGGCCGTCGACGAGAGACCTCCAGCAACTCCTGTCCTGTGCTTCTCCTTCGATTCTACTCCAGGTGGTTCCCAGTCTCTTGATGTCTGCTTGGAGGTCTCGACGCCAGGAGTTTCTCGGCCTACCTCTTTTCCTCTTTCCCTGGGGGTTCCATGACAATGCCTGCCTAGTGATACTGGAAGCTGGCTTTCTCAGACTGTGACCGATCCATCCCCATCTTCTTCACCCAATTTCATTCTCTGCTGTTATCTGCTCTGTTCTCTCCCAGAGTCTGACGTTGCTGATCTTCTCTGGCCAGTGGATTTTTAAAATTCTTCTAAGGCAACTGTTCATGAAGGTCTGTACTCTGTTGACTGTGGTTTTTGTCAATCTCCAAGTCTCTGCTCCATATAGGAGAACTGCTTTTACATTGGAGTTGAAAATCCGGACTTTGGTGTGTTGTGACAGCTCTCTGGAACTCCACACTTTTTTCAAATGGAGAAAGGCTGCTCTGGCTTTACCGATTCGTGCTCTGACATCTGCATCCGTGCCGCCTTTTTGTCTATGATGCTCCCGAGATAGGTGAAGGACTCCACCTCCTCCAACGGGGTGCCAGCAAGCAAGACTGGTTCTTCCCTACAAGAGAAACTGTACGGGCCTGTGGAGGCGCTACAGAAGACCACTGATTTCATTTTGAGAGCCAAACTCCAAGTGTGATGGCGTTCAAGAAGAAGAAGAAGAAAGATTGTTCTGCGCCATCGGGTGGTTACTGATATGCGTGAACTTACATCGCACTTTTTTCTGAGTGCAAGTTTTGCTAAACAGTGCTATATCCAAATTGTTAGTCAGTCACTTCCAAGTAGTGAAGAAAGCAGCAGTCTCTGAGGGAGAATTTGCAGGCATGGCTCACCATTAGCTGTGGTCCTCAAGTAGCTGTGTCGTCCTACTGTGACGGCCCTACGATGCGGCACTGGTTGCCCCGGAGCCGGTGTCCTGACAGAGGGAAAGCTGTGGAGACTGAACCCCTGGCGTGTCTTGTTTTGTTTGTCTTTGTCCCAGCCGGGGCGTCTACACGGATGGCAGTAAGTGCACACAACAATTCTTTAGTGGTCATAGGCTCGGGGGTTTTGTCTGTGTTGACTTGTTCTGTTATTATTATTATTTTAATTAGTGAGTATGGGAGGTAAGGGTAAGAATGTAGAAATAAACGTCATTTATATTATTTAGTAGTATTTACCCTTTGGAAAGTAAATTTTAAAATGAATTATACTTATTGTAAGTGAGACAGCAGTGGCGTTAAATTGTGAAATAAAGGGTGAAGTGGTTACCTTTCTTTTTTATTAGTTGTTTATATGTGTATTTTTCACCCTTATTTTAGTGCATCTACGTGGATAAGTCTACTTCCGTGCTGTGCGGAAGGGCGCGGGTGGTTTGGCTATGAGAGTGGAGGCTGGCTGTGTTACTCCTCCCTGTGGGACTATGACACTGTACCCAAACACTGCTGGAGTGTCGTGGCGGGCCCTGTGTTTAAGCCAGGTTGGGTTGTCCCATCTAGTACTCGATAACCTATTTTAGATAAATCCTTGTTCATTTATGTGAGAGTAATGACAGAACTATTTGTATTCTGCCAATTCAAGTGGAAACACATGTTCTAAAGGACATTATTGCGGATGCAAAGACGTTAACTTGATTTGAGCTTGTTGGTTGTGCACTTAACTGGATTTAATAATTCGTGAAATATATTAAGTTTTTTTCCAATTTTCTTTTGTATTGTATTAATAATGTTTGTTTTATTGTGTATTTGATTTTATTTGTGTTGTGTATAATGGATATTCAAGCTGGGGAGTATGGGTGTGTGTGAATGTGATACGTGAGAGTGTAGTTAAGATTGAGTGAGAATGTTTTTGATTATTGTTTTATTTTTGTATGTAATAAATATTGTTGTGATTGTTCCTCTAGTGTTTGTGTTAGGTTCGGGTTATAGTTCTCGAGTGGTAGCACTAATAGTTCACGCTCCGGAAGTGGAGGTCGTGACAGCCACATTTCCAAAATTTTGGAGGTGTCAACCAACGACAATGCACCAGTTTGAGGAGATGGATCAGCCATGATAATTTGAGGGTAATGTCAGACTCGTTTGGCGCCATAAGGCGCCAAGCCAATCTGGCACTATCCTTGAATCATCATGGTCGAATCATCTCCTGGTATAGTGCATAAGGGTTAAATGGTTTAACACACCTTTTGCAGAGAGAAAATTAACACAAACATTAACCCCCTTGATTCCTGATGATATCGCTCGGACACATGACCATGTGTCTTTTTCGCCAAGCGGTATCATCAGTAGCAGTCAAGGGATTAACAAACTTCCTGTAGACCAGCTTTCTTCACTCACTTTTCTTGTGACAAAAGTGAAACCATGGTTCCAATGAGGCCGCAAAGACTGGGTGCAGCGAGCCTTTCTCTCCTTTCTCGTACTGGGTCACCAGTTCTTGCAGTTCTTGTATTTCCTGCTCTGAGCCCCCGATGTTTGCTGGGGAGTACATGTTGGTGGAGACGGATGGAATGGATGTTCGTGGTGGCCCCTCTGTGGAGGAGGCCTGGGCTTGCACTTGTGACCAGTCAAACGACTGACCAAACAAACCAAAAAATGTATTTTTCTCTAAAATGTATTTTTTCGAAAAATACTTACCGATGGCATTACTAATAGGAAGGTACACTTAGCTTACCGATTTCAGCCTAAAAACTGTTGTGTGTTGCTACACAACCAGGGAAGTAACTCTAGCAAACAGTTACCCTGACCCCTGGATAGCGTCCCCTTCCTCCTCACGTGACCGGACTGGTCTCTCCAGTCTAACTCTTAGCGTACTGGCGGCAAGCGGGGCTAGGTGGGAGGGCACTTTGAATAATGCCATTGATAAGTACTTTTCCAAAAAATACATTTTAGAGAAAAATATATTTATTTCTTAAAAAACTATACCAATGGCATTACTAATAGGAAAAATAGCGAATAGGAGGAGGGCGCCGCCCATAACAACCTATCCCAGCTTGAACGCTTTAGCTACACCCCCTTAGGTGCAACCACCCGATGATTTTAGCTAAGCGTTACTTATGATGCGCTCGGCGCCGGGGAAGGAGTGTTGCGCCGCGGCGATGTCCCCCACCAGTGCGAGGATTGCTCGCTGGCCAGAGAGGTCTCGGAGGTAGACCTGGGCGAAGGTAGATTCTGCCCTCCAGCCCACGGCCGCCACAATGTCCCTCACAGCACAGTTGCGGGCTCGAAGGTGAGGCTTGTGGCCATGGCTCTGACCTCATGCACCCTGATTCTCAGCTTCTTAGCTCCCTCCTGGGAGAGGTCTTTGTAAGCGGACCGTATGACCCCACATATCCAAGTGGAGATAGTCTGGAGTGAGATGTTGTCCCTGCCCGGAGCCAAGGACAGGAAGAGGCGCGAACGTCCTCGACTGAGGGGTTTCGACCTGCGGAGATAAACCTTTAACGCCCGGACCGGATCCTGCTGATTGGGATGCTCGGGACTGGTCATGGCCCTGTAATGGCTGAAAGGTATCGTCTATGCCATGGTCGAGGGGGCTCTATTCTTGGCCAAAAAGGCCGGGTCGGTGAGCAGCTGAACCGAGCTGTCGGTCCGGAGCTGCAGGCTGGAGGGGTGCACGGACAGTGCCTGTAGCTCGCCTACTCTTGATGCTGTGGCGAGGGTCAGCAGGAAGCACATCTTCTTGGTCAGGTCGGCAAACCATGCCAGGGACAGAGGTTCAAAGCGGTCCAAGTTCAGCCAGGTTAGTACCCACGGCAGGTCCCACCGTGGTATCAGCTCGAAGTGCACCAAAAGGTCTGAGAGGTCCTTGCAAGTACTGGGCCAGGCTGGCCCAAGTGTCGGTACGTGACTGATACCATTGTCCGGTAGCCCCAGATGGTAATCGGTGCCAAGTTCTGCTCCGAGAAGAGCCACAGGAAGAACTCAGCGAGCTGGGGCGTCATCAGATCCGTGGGGGCGAGGTGCCTGGAGGCACACCAGGTCTGCATGACTGTCCACTTCCCATCATAGACTTTCCGGGTTGAGGGTCTGCGCGCTGCAGCGATAGCCTCCACTGTCGGACCCACAAAACCTCTAGCAGTGAGGGCGCGCTGCCCAACCTCCAGGCATGTAAGAGGAGTCTCTCTGGGCATGGTTGAAAGCGCTCCTGCCGGGGTTGCTTCAACCTCGCGCGTGGCGTGGGAAGTCTCTGGGGAGGATCCGTGGCGAGGCTCAGGAGACCGATAGTTCAGGTCTTGTTCCAACTGAACTGGGCCACCAGGAACAGCACTGCTTTGCAGCCCCTAATCCGTCCCAGGGGTTGGAGAGAGCATCCACTGCCCAAGCTAGAGGGTCCAGCCCCAGTGACATGAAGCGTTCCACCTCATCGCGAAAAGGTTGATCATGAGCGTCTCCCACCGCACACCTATCATCCTGAAGAGATCAGGGCAGAGCGACCACTCGGTGTGGAGAAGTTGGCCCTGCCGCAAGAGGGAGTCTGCTAGCACATTGAAGAGTCCCAGAATAGGTCGCACCCAAAGCAAGATTCCGCGATCTCTGCACCAGACGAGCACTTGATACAGTTGGATGCATAGGGAGGTCGAGCACGACCCGCCCTGTTTCTGGATATAAGCCACGACTGTAGTGTATTCGGAGAGAACCAGGACCTCCTGATGCTTGAGCTGCGTCTCCCAGGCGATGAGGGCGAGCCACACTGCCTTCAACTCCAGCCAGTTGAAGTGCTTGCCGGCCAGCTCCGGATCCCACCATCCCACGACCGCGCTGAAGTCCGAGAGCAGGGGTGCTCCCCTACCCGAGAGGCTTGCGTCAGTGCAGAGGGACAAGCGGGGAGGGGGAGAGGAGAGGGGTACGCCTGTTGTGAGCCACTCCGGGTCTGTCCATCTCTGCATGTGCTGCCGGACTAGATGGGAGATGGGGACCATGGAAGAAGGAGGTGCAGTTGGATTGATCGCGAATAGAGACGGCCAAGGGGTAACAGAACCGCCGCCGCCCTCATGAGCCCCAGAAGCTGTAGCCACACTCTGGCCGCGACCTCATTGGTGCAGGACACCTGCAGGTCCAGTTCCAGCAACTGGTAAATCACCGCGCAGAAGGTGAAGCGAAGGCAACAGCATGCTGAGGGGTGCATGGGAACGTGCAGGTAGGCATCAGTTAAGTCGAGACTGATGGCGAAGTCCATGGGTCGGACCGACGCTTAAGGCTCTGGTAGTTTCCATCTGAAACGTGGGGGCGGCGATAAAACTTGTTCAACGCCGAGAGATCTATGACGGGACGCCACCTGCTATCCGGCTGGGGCGCTACGAAGAGGCGGTTGTAGATGGCTGGCGAGTCGTGATGAGCCTTCTGTAGTAAAGAGAGCACCTCCCCTTGAAGTGCCTGAGCCTTGATCTGGTCGCCCGGAACTGGAGTCCAGAGCGGGGAGCGACAAAGTGGAGGTGGTGACCACAAGGAGATCTGAAGACCCTCCGAGATGGTAGAGAAGATCTAAGGGTCATCCGGCAGCAGCGAACGCCACGCGGCGCTGTGCAGCGCCATCCTCCCGCCGACTGGAGACCCTGTAGACTTCGGCGGGGGCAAAATGGAAAGGGAGTCAAAGAGCCCTACAACGCCCGGACCGCCGGTCGCTCCCGGGCCAGGTGGGGGCTGGGGCCGGTAATTTGGGGTGGCTGAGAGGGGGTGGGGGGGCAAACCGGAGCCGCGGGAAAGTCTGGGAGTGCGAACAAAGGGTCTGGAGGACGACAGGGCGCGACACACAGCTTTGTGGGCAACCTGAAGCGCGCGGAGGTCCGTCCCAGAGCGCTGGGCCAAAGGTCCTTGTTTGCGTTCTTGACTGCTTGCCAGGTCGGGCCAAACAGTTGTGTGCCTCCCCGCGGAGCCCGGCGGAGCTGGGATCACAGCGTCATGGGTAACCGAGGACAGCCTGTCAGCACGACGTCCCGCATATCAGGTCGCAGTTGGCAGAAGTCACCATAGTGTTCCCGAGGAGTGGTACGTCGCCCGATTCGCCATGACGGCCAGCTTGGTCAACTCCCGAAATCCCACACAAGCTAGGGCAGTGCACACCAGGGTGTGTGTCTGTCCCAGGCCAAGCGGCGTCCGGAGCTCGACGGACTTGCGGCCTCCTGCCTGTAACTCTGCTGCGGTATCGAGCGAAGGAAGTGGGCAGAAGAAGGCTTGGGAATGACCAGCATACCACTGTTGGCGGAAGTTGATATCCACTCCCTCTGGCCACTTGCTGTCCGCAAAAAAGCCCGCATCTGGCATGGGTTCCTGTAGATGGGCGGAGAACGCGTCTGAGAGGTCTCGAAAGCCAGGCGGCTGCGGAGTATCCACCCAGGCCGAGGCCTCCCTCTTGAGTGGTGGAGCCAGGGGGAAACCTCCGGCCGGAGAATCCCTGCAAAATCTGCTAAGCCTCCTCCAACGAGCGTCAGGCCTCCCACCTTGGAGCATCATGGTCAGAGGATGAAGACCAGCTGCACATCGAAAGAGCAGGAGGGTCGGGGATGAAGGTCATATGGGAACCGGGCCGAAACAGAGTCCTCCGGGTGCAGGCTGAGAGCGTCATCCGCGTTTACCAAGTCTGAGAACCACTGCGCGGAGAGCGCCAGCTCGCCAAGGGAGAGAGGGCATGAGGACCTGGGTCTAGGGGAGGCCGAAGGGAAACTAGGCGGGAGAAGTGGCGGTCCCGACATTCATCCGAGAAGGCAAAAGGCGGGCTTACCTGACGTCATGGCTGAGGCGTATGGTCCAGAGTCCTGGACCGGCGTCCTATCAGAGTCCGGCGGAGTGAGACGTCTCTCCCGCGAGTAGTCTGGTGACTGCTATGTGCATGGCTATGAGGTCTCAGTTCCGCTGGCCGGCACCCAGAGCGAGGCTCCCGGCAGGCCGCATGGGTGATCCTGGCGTCGCAGCGGCGGAGGGGAACGTCCAAGGCGTCCCGCCATCCTGAAGAAGTTCCGTCCGGGTGGCGCGAAACCAGGGACATAATCAGCCACAAGCAGCGGCTGTCCCTCCGTCAATCTGTTTGTCGCTATGGATCTAGTGCTCCAGTCGGGTCTGTGGCCTGTCTCGACCTGTGGTGTCCATAGGCCCCTGCCAACGCATGGTCTGGCGACTTTGGTTGCTTGCGACGCCCCTCCCTGGCGCTGGCGGACGAGGACTCAGGCACCGTAGGTACGTCCGGGCCAGAGGAGGGTCTGTGCGCATCCCGCCGCCGCTCCCTGGAGTGTGCGGGTAAGACCATGGTAGATCTAATGAGTCATCAGTCGGCTTCCCCATGTCGTGAGGCACCTATCGTCAAGCAGGGACCGCGACACGGGAGAAAGTGGTCTGGCTAGACATGTGGGGGACAGTGAATCTTGTCAATGCGGGAGTAGCCGACTTCAGTCACTTCCGCTGCCGCTCCCTGGCGCTGTCGGACGCAGTCTCAGTCGACCTCTCCGGACCAGAGGAGGGTTTTGGTGACTTGTCGCTTGCAATGCCACTCCCTGGCGCTGTCGGACGGGGTCTCTGGCGACCCCTCCTGACCAGAGGAGGGCTGTGGCGACCTGTGTCACTTCTGACTCCACTCCCTGGCGCTGACAGATAAGGTCTCTGGCGACCTATCCGGACCAGAGGAGGGTCTGTGGCGATCCCGAGTGGTGCTGGCAGAGGGGTGTGCAGGGGTAAGGGGTAGGGGCGCCAACAGCGTAAGGGGTTACAACGTAACGACATCACCAGAATGTTTGACGTGGCGCGCCTGTACACCTGCGACGTCGCAGGAGGCGCGGGGGGACGCAGATCCTTAGGCCTCGACGGGCGTGCCGATAAAAAAGCCCCAAAGCTGTGACCAGTGGTCCTCCTCCCATGGTGCACAAGTCCCGCACGCCCGTCCAGAAGCCCATCCCGAACAGGGCAGACACCAAGCGTGTGTCACTCGGCCATTGGAAGTCCCCACACTTGGGGCAGGTCTTACTGCAACACAGAGCACATCTGTAACAGTCGACCATGCTTGACGCCGAGGCCACATGAACCGAGCTCACGATCGCTCACGGCTCTACTCTGAGCCGGACTAAGTCAAAACTTTACAACACATTTCCTCAGAAAATGCCAGAGCCTGTCCTCAATTCCCAGCGGCTGGTGGCATTAACCGAGGCCTTACCTCGCCAACTGTAGCGACGGCTGAAGAAATTCTGAAAACACTTAATCCTGTCCTGAAGTGAAATTTGCGCAGACTGAAACCGGCAACCTTATCCCAGGCAGCTAAGTGTTAGACTGGCGAGACCGGTCCGGTCACGTGAGAAGGAAGAGGACGCTATCCAGGGGTCAGGGTAACTGCTTGCTAGAGTTACTTCCCTGGTTGTGTAGCAACACACAACATTTTTTTTAGGCTGAAATCGGTAAGCTAAGTGTACCTTCCTATTAGTAATGCCATCGGTATAGTTCTTGAAGAAATAAAGAGTGAAATTAACCCTGTTAGCCCTAAGGTCCCATTTCTCACATTTTGGAGGTGTTGCCTTATGATTATGTACCAGTTGCAGGAGATGGATTATCCACGGTAATTCAAGGGTAGTGCCAGATTAGCTTGGCACCTGAAGGTCTGGCACTAGCCTTGAATTATTATTGTCAATCCATCTCCTGCTGTACAGACTCGGGGCTAAATGGGTTAATGACTGAGAGTGAGTATTTGCCAGGAATTTGGATGGATAGTCGACTTCACTTATAACAATGCTGGGTTCCCATCTTCTTTTGAGATCCTAACCAACATTTTGTTATAAAATAACTTTGCCCATAACAAATTTGATATTTTTGTTTACTTGCTTATTTCTAGGTTTCACAAAGAAACAAATAAATGAGCAAAATAATAAAACCATTGTTCTACTGCTGTAAAATCAGAATCCCTTGCTGGCATCTTACCTGACTTGACTCTGGTCCAGGTGAGGTGACTTTTGTTGAACGAGAGAAGGTGTCACGCAGACTCTGAAAAGGCGAAGCAGACTGTGGAACAGGACGCATGGTGATGCGCATTGACTCGGACATCTTACGAGTGAGCGGTGGTTTGCGTTCTGGCTCTTCTGCAACAGATAATTTAATACATTTCAGACATGCTGCATTCGGATAAATGGCATTATGCCAGGTTTCAAGATGAGGCACATCGATACTGAGTTAACCCTTAGGCTGTCTGTAGCATTTTAATTAAAGGGTTAATTTCCTGACAGCACCAAGCTAATCTGGTACTACCCTTGAATTATCATGCTCGATCTATCTCCTGCAACTGGTACACTGTCGTTAGGTTACACCACCAAAATTTTGGACATGCAGCATGGGGTTAATGGGTTACACACAGCTGAAAATCATCTGGGGTAAAACAATTTACTGAGAATGTGGTGAAGAAGAGTACATAATATTAACCCTTCAAGTCCTCATATGCTCTAACATGAGATAAATTTGACCATGATAGTTCAAGGGTGGTGCCCGAACAGCTTGGCGCCCATGGGCGCCAAGCTGTCCAGGCACCACCCTTGAACTATCATGGTCAAGCTATCACTGGAACTGTAATCTAGCCTTCATAGGACAACTCACAAATCTGAAGAAAAAAAAAAACAACCTCAGGATGTAATGCATTAAGTAATAATCTCCGAGCAAATGTCAATGTTAAAGTTTTACGACGGATGACAACCGACAGATGAACAGACACTGGCCCAGCATAAAGACTCTATGACACATAAGCCAAAAGAACACATAAACAAACAACAACAACAAAAAAACCTCCTCAGAAGAAACTTTTGATAGAAAATTGCGGGTCCAAGGACAATTTGGATGCCTAATTATATTTCATTTAAAATTTGTTTTAAAAACAGCAAGCAGACTTACTCTTGACAGTTACGGGCGACGAGGGAAGGGAGGTGACAGGCAGAACTTTTACGTCATGCAGATTTCGCGGCACGGTGCAGATAGGTGCAGCCAGCAGTGTGTACTCCATGATGATGTCACACAGGGCATGGCTGACCGCACCCATCAGCCGCTCACACAACTGCCGAAGGTCGACTGCTCCCCGCTGCCAGATACGGAACTGAATCAGAGCTGTAGGACCTGTAACAATAAATTAAAAATGATGCTGTACAAAATTATTGTAAAAAACAAAAAAGGCAAAGCCCTTATGGCTCACGTGTATGACTGATGCACATAAATTATGAGTGACCTTTGTGACAATAAATAAAGGGCTGGCTTCAATACCAGCAAAATTCAGCATTTTTCACACATCTGTCAACCACCCGTAACCCTTGACCTTTGTGATACTTGACCTTTGTGATAAGCTCAACTAAATTAGTATGAATAGAAATGTCTTGCTATCAGCAAAAATTGGCATTTTTCACACATTTACCAACTCTTGTGACCCTTGACCTTTCCAAGGGGTCATCCAAATTAGTATGCATAGATAGGTCTTACCATCAGATATCTCTGTACTAAGCATGGGTTTGAAGTTGAAAAGAGTATTTAAGAAAGAACATTTTTTTGGTCAAAATATGTATTTTTTAACATATTTTGGGATCATCCCATGACCCTTGATCTTTGCGACGGGTCAACTAAATTAGCATGCATATGAAGGTCTTATCATCAGCTACCTTTGAGCCAAATTTTATTGAAAACTTTACCAAAATGTTGATTAAAAACTACAATTCTATCAAAATTTGGCATTTTACACACATTTGCCCATCTTTTGTGGCCCTTAACCTTTCCAAAGGGTCATCCAAATTAGTAGATAGGTTTTACCATCAGGTATCTTTTTACCAAGTTTGGGTCTGAAGTTGTGAATAGTAATGGAGAAAAATTAACCCATCCCCCCCTCCCCCCCCCCCCCCCCACCACCTCCCTGCACCGTCCACCCCACCCCCTTTCCCCAAATTGCCCTTACCTGGTCCCCAGCTTGTGGGCGAGGCTTGATGTATGGTTGTCTCCACCATGTCATAAAACTCGTTGATGTTCGGCACGTTACTGGAGGAGAGACGTGTGGGTCGCGGGCAGCTAAGCAGCCGCACAGGGTATCCGCACCCATCCACCAGGCTACAGCTCACACATGCCATGCCTACAGTTTGACATAAGATAGTATCAGCATGCAGTGTTCTACAGTTGCACAAAAAGAAGAAAAGAACTCCACAAAATATTACTGTGTTAACACCCTAATGTTGATAAAATATTTTGTTTTTTGTTGTTCTTGTGACTGAAATACCCAACCGAGCTGCCGTAATCTCAAAAGCAATCTGCCATCAACCAGGATAACACTGGTACACAATAAAGAGACTAATGCAGTGCAACATGATTAACACATTCTGCCCGAGGACCGAAATTCTCAAATTTAAAGTTGTCCTCTGAAGGACTGTATCACAGTTTTAGTGACAGATCGAACATGATAGTTCAAGGGGGGGGGGGGGGGGGGTGCCAGAATAGCTTGGCGCCTATGGGCGCCAAGCTATTCTGGCACCCCCCTTGAACTATCATGTTCAATCCATGTCTTGCTATGGTGTGTCCGGGCTGAATGAGTTAAAAACAAACCCAAGAAAAATAAATGAACAAAACTGTCACTTCAAGTGCAAACTAATGATCAATGTTCATGATTGTGCTATGTGGTAATAACTATCCAAAGTGAGCGATAATTAACCCGCAAAGCTCTGACATGGTACGACAGGATGTGAATTGTCCATGATAGTCCAAGGGGGGTGTCAGAATAGCTCGGCACCTACAGGCGCCAAGATATTCCGACACCACCCTTGAACAATCATAGTCAGTCTCCAGAACTGTGATGCAGACAACAAAGGATATCCAATAAAAAGATAATTTCATCCTAATGATGTGTAATGTATTAATCCAACCCTCTGAATTTGTAAGATTAACGTCACCTTTGCGGCCGCCAGCCTGAGGGCTGATGTACAGGTACACCTGGTCCGATGGTATCGGCTTCCATCTGCCCAAAACACAGTCCTGAAACATTGAAGTGCAAACCAATTACAACTATATAAACATGGGTATGTGTGGGTGAGATAGCGAGACCATTTCATAGTCACATAGCAACACAACTGCTTCACAAAACATACTCAGCAAGTCTCAGATTTCCTAGAATGCATTCACACTATTAACCCATGACATCCCGAGGCTGACTTTGTAAAAATTTGCTCATTGTCCTATGAAGGCTACAGTACGATTACAAGATAGATCAACCATTTTAGTTCAAGGGTCGTGCCAGAATTGCTTGGCGCCTGAGGCGCCAAGCAATTCTGGCACCACCCTTTAACTATCATAGTGAAATTTATTTCAAGCAATGAAAAGGGTTAAAACTGAAGGCGTAATCAGACATTAAAGCTTTAATCTCACAGAGTACATTGGAATTTTGAAGCCTAATAATGCCAGTTTTACTCTGAAGCATCCCACCTGGAAATGTGAGTCCGGTGAATCATCGGAGTAGTTTGGCGTATGTAGGAACTGCAGCAGGTTTTGTCGCAGGTAGAACAACAAAGCTGACAGGTAGATCATGGCGTGACTCGGGATTGTCAACAGTAGTGCCTCGGTGGCATCCTGGCCTGGGCATTGGATGAACTGTAACATGAATAATGAAGCAATGAGCGACTTAGCTCACTGATGCTGCCGCACAGTTGCGATGTCACAATTGGGGCTAAACTCCACATTCTCGGTGCTTTAGTTGATCCCTGTCTGTGCACACTATCTTGGGTCCTCGCGGGTATGTTGTGGTCTGTTCACTGGCTTTCGTTTTCATCTGGTATATATCGCACAGTAGGATTAGTTAATGTGGTTTAATGCGCTTAGCGTGTCCGGCTTCTATTGTTTTCTATGTCATCCAAAACCCTATTTAGGAGCGATACACCTGCGGCCTGTAGTGTAGCGCGAGTACCGAAGCCTATGCACACAAACAGCTATCACCTAAGACACCGAGAATACTAACTTTTCCCCTAATGTGAGCAGCGACACCATACAGCAGCAAAAGAAGACAATTTCAGCTAAGTCGACCATTCATTTTTTTTTTACCTATGGTAAAGGTATTAGCGTAGTCATATTCCCTTGATCTCCCCTTCCTGAACTGTATCTTTCAGTCAGAAGTTATGCTGATTCATGACCAAGTTTCTACCAGCTTTATACTCTCAAAATCAACAGTAATCTTCAGTATGTTGAAGTTGGTCAGAGAGGAAGCTCAGCAAATCCTGATAGAAAAATGGGACACGCTTAAAAACACATGTGTCTAACATCAACTCTCTCACTTGGAACCATCAATGGAAGAGATGGATGGGCTGGACCAGAAACAAATCTGCACCAATGAAAAATGGCTAAGTATAGCATATATAATTAAACCACCTGTGAATGCAGCCACTACTACTGTTTACAGTTCCGGTGGCTGCACACACAAGGAGGTTAAACCCTTTTAGTCCTGGATCTCTACAGCAGGAGATGGCCTGACCATGATAATTCAAGGATAGTGCCAGATTAGCTTGGCACCTTCAGGCACCAAGCTAATTTGGCACTACCCTTGCATTATCATGGTTAATCCATCTCCTGCAACTGGTGCATAGTCGTTAGGCAACACCCACAAAATTTGAGAAATGGGACCTTGGAGCTAAAAGAGTTAAAATACCTTTTGAACAAGAAAGGCAAAGCCCTTATGGCTCACGTGTATGACCAATCCACATATGTGTGACAATAAGTAAAGGGATGGCTAGAGATACAATTATAGAGATCCCCAGACCACCCATTCCATAAACATAAGGTATTATGATTAATTAACTAATTAAGCCCATCATCCTCCATCATCCCCATCACCTCTTTGTATTCCTAAGTACATTAGGTTTATTTCAAAAATCGTTGAAGAAACGTTTTTAAGTTGATCGGCTGTCAACCCGTGATTATAAAGGCAGATCCCCAACCCCACCTAATTCAATAATGCCACATCAACTTCTTAAACAAAGGCCCGCATTGATTACAGCAATGCCCTCTTAGCTGACCTCCCTCAGTTTCTCATTCAGAAATTGCAGCGAGTTCAGAATTGTGCTGCATGTCTCATCGTCTGCACCTCACAGCATCAGCCCATCACTCCTATTCTGAGACAACTTCATTGGCTGCCAGTCAAACAACGAGTCTCGTACAAAATCGCCTGTCTGTGCTACAAAGCTATTAACTACTCTACCCCTGCCTATCTCGCTGATCTTCTTCAACTATACACTCCCTCCAGCTCCCTCCGTTCAAGTAGTGACACGTGCCTTCTCAGAGTCCTGCTCTTCAAATACAAAACCAGAGGTGACCGTTGTTCTGGGCACGTCAAGACTGCCAATTTATTATGACCGTGTGATAAGACACAGTTTAATGCACAAAGACAAAAGTGATCCAATGTCGAACATCAACTTGAACACGCCTGCTAGGTCACTGAAAGGCATTCTTATGTTGTTCATTGAACCAGAAAGTCCATACAAAAGGGATTCAGAAAAATTTTACAAGCCAAAGATTACTCATTTGTCCTGTACTATTGAAGGGCATCCTAATCAAGTGTATGCATCAGGTATGCTACCCTACCAACACTATGACGAGATCATAAAATGGTCGGGTGGAAGACTTGGAGAAAAACCAGCAAACATGGCATGCAAAGATCTACATCTGTACGATGTAAGAATTGCCCAATACCTGACAAATAAATATGTACTTTGGCTAGACTTACTTAGTACAGACGACGACTACCTACATGGGTCAGGTCATACTGTCGAAAACGGCAGTGACGGAATTACAATCGAGATACCAAAAAAGACCGATTGATTGTACATTGCTTAACGTCCCGACAGCAACAAGGCTTTCTCAGGACGTGCCTGCACTGCTTGTGAAAAAAAACAACTAAACAGAACATTGAATGTATGTCGCCAGCCGGTCAAATACATTAAATAAACCTAACACATGGGGCCTAAATAAAGCTAAGACCATTTAGCAACACACATCCAATATCAAGAGCTACAGGCAGTGCAGACAGTAGGGAGAGTGTTAAAAAGGCAAATACAGGTGAATGGACAAAGGGTAGACAGAAACACATGCCCCAGAATAGAGAGAGAAAAACCCACCCTGTGGGGCTGACCAGGGTGACCCTGGGAACTAAAAAGTACCTAACCCCACCCAAGTCCCCCAGGGCAGACCCGGGTGGGGGCCAAAAAAGACTGAAATCGCCAGAGTAATAAATATATATTTGTATCCGATTTATGACACCCAACTGAATATCTAAGAAAGCAGAGTAAGTGGTCACGGGTATTAAAATTATGTTCTGTTTTAAAATGGACTTGCTGACACTTGACCCACACTGTTGTTTGTTTTGTGGTGCCACAGGCTGTGGGAAAACTGAATTTGTTCTTGACCTCTTACAAACAAGATATATCCACCATTTCAAAAACATTGTGATATTCTGTCCTATGATCAAACACAACAAAGCTTATCACAACCATTTATTTATTTGGACAGATCACAACATTTACTTAGTCGACCCTGAGAAAAAAATGAACGACCACCTGCAGTATTTGTACAAGCAATTTCAAGGGCAGCCAACTTTGTTTATAGTTGATGACTGCTCTGCAGAGAAAGATTTTGTCAAAAAGAGGAACACATTAGCAGAACTTGCCTTCAGTGGCAGGCATGCAAACATCAGTGTCTGGATTCTCACTGAAAATTATAAAGCTGTACTGAGAGCAACTAAAGTTTATCTGTTTGTTTTACAGTAAGGATCGTGACAGCTTTGAAGACTGCCTCAGAGAGAACGATATAATACCCAACAAACATGAACGAGATGATGTGAAAAACAAACTGAAATCGAGTAAGCATCTAAAGCTTATTTTAAAGACAGATCAGCCCACTGGGTATGGATTAGTAAATTAATTTAGTCTTTTGTTTTGGTCAATAAAAATGACAGTCGGACAAATGATGGGAAACCATTTGTAGAGTACATTGCTGGTGATTTTAAGACATATACCTTTAAAGTTGATGATAACTGGTTTAAGACAGTGTGTGAAAACATACACCAACAACTAAAAAAACTGAATGTTTGTTTTGTAGGTGTCACTTACAGTCAATAAAATGGTACAACACATAGAGTAATATTTTTCTATTATTATTTTGTCAGACAAATAAAAATGACAATGCTCAAAGCGCTCAAAACCCTTCAAGCTTAAGAAACATGTTTCACACAACAGACTTGCCTATATCAGACACTTACAATGTCTATGAATCAATAGAAAACTCTTTTTCTGTAATACAAGATAATTTTCTTGCAGGTAGTGTAAAGATTCGGGTTGTTGCTAAAATAGAATTCAGCAGGGTAGATGGTGAAGTGATTGTATTGTATATCTTGACAAGACAACACTGTTAATTCAAAAGGAGAACTGGAGAAAGTGTTTAGAAACAAAATGTTGCCAGACTTCTTCAAAGCAATTGACAAAGCCAAAATGAAGGGGTCTGGTTGGCATGAAAGGTATGTACATGAACTACAACTGAGGCAGTCAAGGTATCATCCTATATTAGGCAAATCATGGTTACCACTACCAACTGAGGTTGCAAACAAAAAGGATGTCATCAACATTCAGATCATTGATCATTTTTGTTTCATGTGGTGTGTGCTTGCTAACTGCATTTTATAAAAAACAAAACCTGAGCGTGTATCTAACAATACCAAATTTGTAAACGAACTCAACTTTAGTGGTATACAATTTCCTGTTAAGGTGGAGAATATAGACTTGTTTGAAGAACTAAATCCTGGTATATCTGTGAATGTGTATGTATGGGATAATGAGTCTCCTAACAAGTTACAACCAATTAGAGCATCCCCACTTGCCCCCACCTATGGACAGTCAGAAGATAAGCATGTTGACATGTTATTATTAATAAGCCATCGTGATAACTTTCACTACACAATGATCAGGAGTATGTCGCGTCTAATTCATGATCATGTATCAAAACACAATGAGAAACAGGAATTTTGTAAGAGATGTTTACAAAGGTTTTCCTCTATTAAAGTAGCACATAATCATGTCCAGCACTGTAGGTCAGCTGATGACATTCAAACAATACTAAAGTATCCAGATCCTGGTAGTCAGGTATATTTTAAGAACTAAGGGTATCAGCAAAAGCTGCCATTTGTAGTGTATGCCGATTTTGAATCACTGGTTGTACTATATGAGGGTCCTGTTCCAGAATCATTACCAAAGACTGTAAAATTGAGAGACCAAATGGTGTGTTCTTTCGGATACATTCTTGTTAGGTCAGACAGTGAGCATACCAAACCTGTTACCTACAGAGGTGAAAATGCAGCAGTTGACTTTTTTTTATCAGAAATGAGACAACTGCATAGTCAGGTAGTACAATATCTGGAAAACTGCCAGATGCCTTTGATGATGACAGAAGAAGACAAGCTAAATTTTGATACAGCGGAGACATGTTGGATTTGTGAACAACCTCTGGAGGGTGATCCTCGCGCTGGGACCATACGGCGTTGAGGCGCGTCCCCTGGGTGGTGGATAGGGGGTCCCTCGTGAGAGGGGTGCACCGAATGAAATAAGGTGCCGTGAACCAACATGGTCTAAGGGAAGGTGACCCCGACAGAAAACCCCTGGTCCTCCTAATAAGGGGGTTGGGCGTGGGGGTAGCTTCCCCACCCTGCAAAAAAGGAAATAGCTACAAAAACGCCGACGAAAAGACTAACAGTAATTCCTTTCCTGGAGGAGGAAGGTCCTTCTACTAGAAGACTTATGACGTCCTGTGGTGAAAGCCGGAAGTCTTCGGAAGCCACAGGACCGAGACGCCTCTCTCTATCCAGGGATACAACCATGGGCACATGGAACGTCAAGACCATGTACCAGAGCGGCAAGGCCGCCCAGATAGCAGCGGAAATGCAAAAGTACAACCTTTCCCTGCTAGGCATCAGTGAAGCCAGATGGACGCAGTCTGGCCAGAAAAGGCTGTTAAGTGGGGAGATGGTTCTGTATTCAGGTCATGAAGAGGAGAATGCCCCCCATACAGAAGGAGTAGCACTCATGCTGTCACCAGTGGCACAGAGAGCGCTGATGGGATGGGAACCTCTTGGGCCAAGAATTATAACAGCAGCCTTTAGAACCAAGAAAAAGCTCAAGCTGAACGTCATCCAGTGTTATGCGCCCACCAATGACAGTGACGAGGAAGAGAAACAAGAGTTCTACGACCGACTCCAGAGTGCCGTGGACAAATGTGTGGAGCGAGACATCACCATCGTCATGGGCGATTTTAATGCCAAAATAGGGGAGGACAACACCGGATACGAAGAGGTGATGGGGAGACAGGGACTAGGCTCGGAGATGAGTGAGAACGGGGAGAGGTTTGTAGACTTTTGTGCTCTAAACCGACTTGTCATTGGAGGCAGCATCTTCCCACACAGAAGAATACACAAAGCAACTTGGGTCTCACCTGATCATACAACAGAGAACCAAATAGACCATATCTGCATTAGCAAGAAATTTAGAAGATCCCTTCAAGATGTTCGAGTGAGGAGGGGAGCAGATGTCGCCTCAGACCACCATCTGCTTACCTTAAGAATGAAGCTCAAGCTAAAGAAAAGCCGCACAGAGACAACAAGAAGACGGCGCTATAATGTAGGCCTCCTGAGAGAAACTGGAGTTAGAGAAGAGTTCAAACTGGTGCTGTCCAACCGGTTTCAAGCGCTACAGGAGCTAGTAAATGAAGAGGAGGCGGTCACCACAGAGCAGCAGTGGAAGGCAGTTAGAGAGGCGCTGAACTCAACCTGCAAAGACACTGTAGGGTTCAGGAAACACCACCACAAGGACTGGCTGTCGTCACAGACCTTGAAGAAGATAGAAGCGAGGAAGCAGAAGAAAGCAGTTGTCAACAACAGTCGCACGAGAGCAGCCAAAGTAAGGGCACAGGGGGAATACTCGGAAGCCAACCGCGAGGTGAAGAGGAGTATCAGGGCAGACAAGAGGGCCTACACAGACAGCCTGGCAGCAGAGGCAGAAAAGGCAGCAGGCAGCGGCAACATGAAACAGCTCTACGACATTACCAGAAGATTGTCGGGTAAGTATGGCCATACAGAAAGACCAGTAAAAGACAAAGAAGGCAAGCCTATTGCAGACAGAGCAGACCAACTCGACAGATGGGCCGAGTATTTTGAAGAGTTACTGAACAGACCTAGCCCACCCGACCCCCCCGACATCCAGCCGGCAGAGACCGACCTACCCATCAGCTGTGACAGACCCAGCCGGGAAGAGATCAGAAAAGCAGTGGCATTTTTGAAGAATGGCAAAGCACCAGGGCCAGATGGCATCCCAGCGGAGTCTCTGAAAGCAGACCTAGAGACAACAGTTGAGATGCTGTACCCACTGTTTGGAAAGATCTGGGAAGAGGAGGTGATGCCAGCTGACTGGAAGGAGGGGTACCTAATCAAGCTTCCAAGAAAGGCGACCTCAGCAAGTGTTCCAACTACAGAGGAATCACCTTGCTGTCAGTACCAGGAAAGGTCTTCAACAGGATCATCCTAGAGAGAATGAAGAGCTCCGTTGACCCCCAGCTGAGAGACCAGCAAGCAGGATTCAGGAAGAACCGATCATGTACAGACCAGATCGCCACTCTCCGCATCATCGTGGAACAGTCTCTGGAGTGGAGCTCCCCGCTGTACGTCAACTTTGTGGATTATGAGAAAGCATTTGACAGCGTGGACCGAGAGACTCTGTGGAAACTCCTACGACACTACGGTGTACCCACAAAGCTCGTCCGCCTGATCAAGAGCAGCTATGATGGCATGACATGTCGCGTGATCCACGAAGGGCAGTTCACCAGAGAGCTCCAGGTCAGAACTGGTGTCAGGCAGGGGTGTCTGCTGTCTCCGTTCCTCTTCCTCCTGGCCATAGACTGGGTCATGAAGATGACCACAGAGCACAGACGAAGTGGAATACAGTGGACACTGTGGACACAGCTCGACGACCTCGATTTTGCAGACGACTTGGCATTACTGTCCCACACTCATCAACAAATGCAGGACAAGACCACGAGGCTTGCTGACATCTCGTCACAAGTGGGCCTCACCATTCACAAACAGAAAACAAAGACAATGAGGCTGAACGCAACCAGGGAAGAACCAGTCTTGCTTGCTGGCACCCCGTTGGAGGAGGTGGAGTCCTTCACCTATCTCGGGAGCATCATAGACAAAAAAGGCGGCACTGATGCAGATGTCAGAGCACGAATCGGTAAAGCCAGAGCAGCCTTTCTTCAGTTGAAAAAAGTGTGGAGTTCCAGAGAGCTGTCACAACACACCAAAGTCCGGATTTTCAACTCCAATGTAAAAGCAGTTCTCCTATATGGAGCAGAGACATGGAGATTGACAAAAACCACAGTCAACAGATTGATTGATTGATTGTACATTGCTTAACGTCCCGACAGCAACAAGGCTTTCTCAGGACGTGCCTGCACTGCTTGTGAAAAAAAAACTAAACAGAACATTGAATGTATGTCGCCAGCCGGTCAAATACATTAAATAAACCTAACACATGGGGCCTAAATAAAGCTAAGACCATTTAGCAACACACATCCAATATCAAGAGCTACAGGCAGTGCAGACAGTAGGGAGAGTTTTAAAAAGGCAAATACAGGTGAATGGACAAAGGGTAGACAGAAACACATGCCCCAGAATAGAGAGAAAAACCCACCCTGTGGGGCTGACCAGGGTGACCCTGGGAACTAAAAAATACCTAACCCCACCCAAGTCCCCCAGGGCAGACCCGGGTGGGGGACAGTCAACAGAGTACAGACCTTCATGAACAGTTGCCTTAGAAGAATTTTGAAAATCCACTGGCCAGAGAAGATCAGCAACGTCAGACTCTGGGAGAGAACAGAGCAGATAACAGCAGAGAATGAAATTGGGCGAAGAAGATGGGGATGGATCGGTCACAGTCTGAGAAAGCCAGCTTCCAGTATCACTAGGCAGGCATTGTCATGGAACCCCCAGGGAAAGAGGAAAAGAGGTAGGCCGAGAAACACCTGGCATCGAGACCTCCAAGCAGACATCAAGAGACTGGGAACCACCTGGAGTAGAATCGAAGGAGAAGCACAGGACAGGAGTTGCTGGAGGTCTCTCGTCGACGGCCTATACCCGGGTAGGGGTGACAGGCGTAAGTAAGTAAGTCTGGGGGGTGATAAAGTTCGCGACCCTGACCACATAACTGGGCGTTACAGAGGTGCTGCACATGGCAATCGTAACTTAAAACTAAAAATAGATCCTATGGCATATAAACTGCCTATTTTTTTCCACAATCTCAAAGGGTATGATTCTCACATTATCATGTGTGCTGTAGATGACAAAAACATTAGTTGTATTCACAAACCAGATAGGCTAGCGCTGGCAGAATTGTACACAAACCAAGGGGAATCACTCAGTGCTGGACAGACAAATAGATCCCTTGCTCCCGCCTATCAGGCACCCAATCGCCAGCCCACAGAGAAATACGCAGGTATAGAACAAGACCAACTACAGAGGAATCACCTTGCTGTCAGTACCAGGAAAGGTCTTCAACAGGATCATCCTAGAGAGAATGAAGAGCTCCGTTGACCCCCAGCTGAGAGACCAGCAAGCAGGATTCAGGAAGAACCGATCATGTACAGACCAGATCGCCACTCTCCGCATCATCGTGGAACAGTCTCTGGAGTGGAGCTCCCCGCTGTACGTCAACTTTGTGGATTATGAGAAAGCATTTGACAGCGTGGACCGAGAGACTCTGTGGAAACTCCTACGACACTACGGTGTACCCACAAAGCTCGTCCGCCTGATCAAGAGCAGCTATGATGGCATGACATGTCGCGTGATCCACGAAGGGCAGTTCACCAGAGAGCTCCAGGTCAGAACTGGTGTCAGGCAGGGGTGTCTGCTGTCTCCATTCCTCTTCCTACTGGCCATAGACTGGGTCATGAAGATGACCACAGAGCACAGACGAAGTGGAATACAGTGGACACTGTGGACACAGCTTGACGACCTCGATTTTGCAGACGACTTGGCATTACTGTCCCACACTCATCAACAAATGCAGGACAAGACCACGAGGCTTGCTGACATCTCGTCCCAAGTGGGCCTCACCATTCACAAACAGAAAACAAAGACAATGAGGCTGAACGCAACCAGGGAAGAACCAGTCTTGCTTGCTGGCACCCCATTGGAGGAGGTGGAGTCCTTCACCTATCTCGGGAGCATCATAGACAAAAAAGGTGGCACTGATGCTGATGTCAGAGCACGAATCGGTAAAGCCAGAGCAGCCTTTCTCCAGTTGAAAAAAGTGTGGAGTTCCATAGAGCTGTCACAACACACCAAAGTCCGGATTTTCAACTCCAATGTAAAAGCAGTTCTCCTATATGGAGCAGAGACATGGAGATTGACAAAAACCACAGTCAACAGAGTACAGACCTTCATGAACAGTTGCCTTAGAAGAATTTTGAAAATCCACTGGCCAGAGAAGATCAGCAACGTCAGACTCTGGGAGAGAACAGAGCAGATAACAGCAGAGAATGAAATTGGGCGAAGAAGATGGGGATGGATCGGTCACAGTCTGAGAAAGCCAGCTTCCAGTATCACTAGGCAGGCATTGTCATGGAACCCCCAGGGAAAGAGGAAAAGAGGTAGGCCGAGAAACTCCTGGCGTCGAGACCTCCAAGCAGACATCAAGAGACTGGGAACCACCTGGAGTAGAATCGAAGGAGAAGCACAGGACAGGAGTTGCTGGAGGTCTCTCGTCGACGGCCTATACCCGGGTAGGGGTGACAGGCGTAAGTAAGTAAGTAATAGAACAAGACGATCATCTGCATCCTCAGAAAGGATGCATCAGGTCTCGTTTATAACCCATGTCATTCTCCGGAACTTAGGAAGTAGGCAGGAGAAACATACATACACATACACGAACGTGCACTACTATATGTGGTCGGGTAAATACCCTGATTTCCCACAGTAGATGCACAGAACATTAGTTGTAATGCCCAGACAACTGAGAAGTACTTGACTTTTAGGTTAGACAACAAATTAGTGTTTTATGACTCAGTGCAACATTTGTCTTTAGGGCTTGCTAGTCTGGCAGAAGGACTGACTGAGTTTCCAATAACAAGTAAATATTTTGAGCCAGAGTTAATCAAGAAAGGAGTCTACCCCTATGAGTACATTGATCACTGGGTTGTGTTTGAGGAAACGTCTCTTCCTCCAAAAGAGGCATTTTATTCTACACTAAATGGTAAAGGTATTTCTGACTCCGAATACCAACACACTCTTGATGCTTGGGGTAAACTAGGGTGTCAAATGATTGGTGAGTACCACGACCAGTACTTGAAAGCTGACATTTGCTTGCTAGCAGACATATTTGAAAGTTATTGGAAAAAGGGTCTGTTGCACTACGGTCTTGACACGGCTAGCTACATAACTAGTCCTGGCATGACATGGGATGCATTTTAAAAATCCAGTAAGATATATATATATATATATATATATATATATATATATATATATATATATATATATATATATATATATATATATATATATATATATATATATATATATAGACCTGCTGTCTGATCACACGATGGTTGACATGGTGGAACGCGAATTGAGAGGAGGCATAAGTATAGCTGCAAACAACTATGCCAAAGCTAACAACAAATATCTTGATGACTTTGTTGACCTTGGCTTTGACCCCTCAAGGTCAAGGTCATTCATTACGTACTTGGACGCCAATAATTTGTATGGGTGGGCGATGTGTGAGTTACTGCCCTTAAAAAACTTTCAACTGCATGATTTGTCATAGTGTGATATAACATACTTAACACACTGTATTATGACTCATGATTGTAATCATGAAAAACTTTGGATCTTTGAAGTCACCTATATGATTACCACAATGATTATCCATTAGCTGTTGAGAAAATATCTTTGACAGGGAAAAAGAGAAGACACTGAATTTGTGCCAAATTTGAAAGATAAATTTAATTATGTTTGTCACTATCGCTTACTGCAGTTTTACATCAGGCATGGGTTAGTACTAAAAAAACTTCACAGGTGCATTGAATTTGACCAGTGTGCTTTTAGGAAAGATTACATAATGAAGAACACAACCCTTCGTGCAAGGGATGTTAACACTGCATTTGACAAAGACTTCTTTAAGCTTATGAACAATGCCTGTTTCGGTAAGACGATGGAAAATCCTCATCACCACAAAGATGTGAGACTGCTCACAACTGAATCAGATGCAATTAAACTTACAGGCAAGCCACAATACACAGGGTATAAAGAGTTTCATCCGTCATTGTATGCAGTGACACTCAAAAAAAAAAGATTGTTAAACTGGACAAAGCAGTATTTATTGGTATGGCAATACTTGAGTTATCAAAATTATTAATGCTTGAATTCTACTATGATTACTTTAAACCAAAGTATCCTGACTGCCGACTGTTTTACACTGACACTGACTCTATGATCATAGACGTGCCTCCCCCACCCGGGTCTGCTCTGGAGGACTTGGGTGGGGTTAACTACTTTTTAGTTCCCAGGGTCACCCTGGTCAGCCCCACAGGGTGGGTTTTCCTCTCTATTCTAGGGCATGTGTTTCTGTCTACCCTTGTTCCATTCACCTGTATTTTCCTATTTTAAACTCTCCCTACTGTCTGCACTGCCTGTCGCTCTTGATATTGGATGTGTGTTGCTAAATGGTCTTAGCTTTATTTAGGCCCCATGCCATAGGTTTATTTAACGTATTGGACCGGCTGGCGACATACATTCAATATTCTGTTTAGTTGTTTTTTTCACAAGCAGTGCAGGCACGTCCTGAGAAAGTCTTGTTGCTGTCGGGACGTTAAGCAATGTACAATCAATCAATCATAGACGTGCCTACTGAAGACTTTTATAAAGACATGAAAACAAAGCTGCATATGTATGACACATCTGATTATCCTAAGGATCACCCGCTGTATAGCACACAAAACAAGAAAGTGCCTGGAAAGTTTAAAGATGAACTAAATAGAGTGCCTATAGTTGAGTATGTTGGACTGAGGTCAAAAATGTATTCCATACTGCACCAGAAAGGCTGTCAGTCCAAAGCAAAAGGTATCAAAAAAATAGAGATAAAAAATAAAGACATCCGACATGAGCACTACAAGCAAGTTTTAGATGGATAACTAATGCCCAATAATCCAAACAAGACACTGAGGTCAAAAAGACATAATCTTGAAGTGATCCAAACACATAAGAAGTCATTTTGCAGTAGGGGACACAAAATGAGTGTTTCACACTAAGGAATTGGCTTATGTGCCTGGTCATTACCGGCTTAAGTTATCTGATGGTATTTGTGATGAACTGATTGATGAACTGATTGACGAATTGGTTAAAAATGAGTAACAGTGTCTGGAGGAATAATCTGTAATTCTTCTCTGACAAATGCCCTCTGAAGGGAAGGCTCATATAGATAATAAATCGATGGGTTGCCGCCAGCGCCAGGAACTTTTTTTCTTACTATATTGTGAACAGATGTGGACCTTATTGGATCAATTGCCCTTTGTCTTAAGTCATTTTCCGCCTTGCTGGGTTGATACAAATATCTCACCTGTTTTGTAAACTTGTGTCCGGTGTTTGTGTTTTTAGCCCTGGCCCTGACAGTGACGATATTATTCTTAATTTAATTTCATCAGCAGGTTTGGGGTGACCTTCGTTATTCATTGCTTTTATCACAGATGGTAATCTCTTAACCCACTCAGTGTTAAATGATAAATGAAAAGATAATTGTTTGTTAAAGTTTTCAACAATTGCCTGTGATCTGTGCGCGCCTGGTATGACTCGCCGCACTAGCACGCCATGCTTCGCAAATAATTGATTAACAGCGCCTTTGAATTCACTTCCGTCATTGACTTGAACAAGCCTAGGGTATTTCAAAGGACCTCGACTATATAACAAAGTTATACACAAACCAAGGGGAATCACTCAGCACTGGACAGACAAACAGTTAGATCCCCCGCCCCCCGCCTATCAGGCACCCAATCGCCAGCCATAACAAAGTTATAGCTGTCGCAACAGTAGAAGCGTTCTTGTCAGTTATGGAATCGGCGTCCTTGTACCTCGAAGCAATGTCAATTACAGTTAGTGCATGCTTGTATCACTTCTTTCTTATTGCATTATGTGGAAGGAACAAAAGATCCATTTGATGTGTGTCATTAGGAGTAGTATTTTTAAAATGAGGCCTTGATATTTTTCTTGGGGCAGGTAGAAAAATTTGCCAAATGGCCTGTTTTTGCAGCCACAGTTTTACTTGGTCGAGTTTGGCATCACCACCTACAGCAGCCTACAATCTCTCTATTGCAGTTTTTCCTTTCCAGTAGCCAATCGGGGAGTAATATATTTTTGATCGTTTAGCTCCGATATTGGTCATTTTATCTAGCAATAAAAACTCCTGTAAAATAAATGAGTGTCATTCCTACTATTACAAAAATTATTTCTCCATTTCTTTGTTCTGGGCTTGGTTGGTCGTAGTCGCTAATCTTAGGTTGTGGGGTGGTCATGTCTTCGCCAGTAACAAGGTAGCGTTTGATAGCGTCATCAACATTTCAAAATGTATGCTGTATGTGACCTTCCAGCCTGAGTTTTTCATTGATAAAAATCAAGTTTTTCAATTCTTTGTTTCTCGTATGCCTGCTGAGCTTGGGCAAGTTTATCAGACGCCTCATTGTGTCGTCTCATTTCTTCTGCAGATTCCTCTCTACTCACTTTTGAAAAGAGAAAATTTGACCCGCTAAATGCCAATACATTAACAACAGCACTGCCAATCATAACAGCCAATGTTGCCATATTTTTATTTACATAAATACATTTTCTGGAATAATTTCTTGCTTGACGAGAAAGTCTTTTGTGGTAATTGATGTTGTGACAACTGCTACTAGCTTAGCACTGTCTTCAAAATCTAACATGCCCAGGTCTGTGAAAAGCATTCTGAGAAGACTCCGCCCTAGCATAGTGTAAGCTACTGCTAGTCCACTTATTACGGCAGAGTGATAGACAAGGTTCATTAATATGTTCTTTGCATCTCTCATTTTTTTATACCACAAAAATTAAAATATTAATTTTATTCACTGCATGAAAAATGGATCGTAAGGTTTTGGTGCTGCTGGTAATGTGAAGACTTTTTGCTTTGTTTTTTGAGTGTCTGATTTTTTGGACACTGTTCGAGTTTGTGGTTTGTATTTTTTGTATAATTGGTAACCTACATAACCAAATCCCAGAAAAAATCCGCCAACTATATATTTTGTTATTTCAGGTTTAGACTCAGTTGTTAGTCTCTCACTTTGTTGCAGTGGTGATTGGGGTGGGGTTGGTAGTGTTGTTGCCGGTGCCGGGCTGTTATTGGCGGTCCTGACGGTGGTGCCTTTTCTGTTAACGCCTGAAGCTGTATTTTTTTCTGTCTATTCCATTCAGCTAATTTTTTCCCACTTCAATTCTCCCCGGGCTTTAACTTATGACACAGTTTGAACCTGCGTCAAGACAGGGCTCAGTTGTGGAGTCATCTGGATGTTGTCCATTTTCTTCTGCTTTAAATTTATTTTAGAAAAGTCAATGACTCCCAGTAACAAGCAAGGTTACCACAGGTGCAAGGTAATTCCCAAACTTGTAGTAAAATTATTTTTTTTTTCTAAAATGTATTTTTTGGAAAAATACTTATCGATGGCATTACTATATATGGAATACACTCTATAGCCTAACGATTTCAGCCCAAAGTTGTGTCCCCTACACAACTGGGGAGGACACACCGGGGATCCATGTATAGAAGCCCCTTACCACCCTATCCGGGCATGCGTGGGGCGAAAGCTCACCAGTTTCACACTTAGCCAAAGAGGCAAGCGGGGCAGATGGGAGGGCCATCTGAGTAATGCCATCGTTAAGTATTTTTCCAAAAAATACATTTTAGAAAAAAAAATTGATTTGTTTTTTCAAAATACATTACCGATGGCATTACTATATGGAAGAATAGCGAGGAGGAGGGTGCCGACACCCAACCCCTTGTACCTAACACCCTCCACTGGCCCACAAGGAGCACTCCCGACGATTTCAGTTAAGAAGTGCCTATGGCGCCTGTGGTGCATTGAGGGAGTGCTGGGCCGCTGAGATGTCGCCCACCATGGCCAGGGAGTCACGCTGGCTGGATAGGTCACAGAGGTAGAAGCGGGCGAAGGTGGAGTCTGCACACCCGCCTACCACCGTCCCAATGTCTTTAACCGAGCAGTTGCGGTCAAAGGCCGCGCTGGGGACTACTGCTTGTACTTCATGCGCCCGGATCTGTAACCGTCTATCCCCATCTGGGGAGAGGTCTTGGTAGGCCAACGAGTCACCCACCGCAGCCAGGACGAATTGTCTGGGCCGAGATACCCGGCCTGCCTGGTTAAAGTGGTAGGAAGAGGCGGGTACGCCCTAGACGGCGTGGCTTTGAACGACGCAGGTAGTTCTGCAGTGCCCGGACTGGGTCCTGTTGACGTGACCCGCGGGGTCAGCCGTCCCTCTGAGTGGACGTACGGTCAGCATCTGGGGCACAGCCGAGGGAGGCCGGCTCTTGGCCAAAAGGACGGGTCGGTGAGAAGCTGCACTGAGCCATCAGCTCGAAACTGCAAACACGCGGGGCGTACCGAGAGCGCATGAAGCTTGCTCATGCGGACGCCGTGGCGAGTGCCAGGAGGAAACACGTTTTCCGGGTCAGGTCGGCGAACCGTGCCAAGGGCAGGGGTTCGAAGCAGTCCGTATTTAGCCACGTCAGTACCCAGGTGAGGTCCCACTGAGGTATGAGAGAACGGGAAACAGGACATCAGAGTTCAAAATGAGCCAACAGGTCCGAAGGTCTTTGCAAGGGTCGGATCCGGTAGGCCCAGGTGCCGGTCAGTGTCTGCGATCATGGTGCAGTAACCCTTGACAGTAATAGGTGCTAAGCCTTGGTCGTCGAAGAGCCATAGGAGGAAATCCGCCAGTTGGGGGGTAGTTAGATTCGTGGGGAGGGAGCCGCTGGGCGGAGCACCACGACTGGAAGACCCTCCACTTGCCTTCGTACACATTCTTGGTAGACAGTCTGCGGGCTCTGCAATCGCCGCCACTGCCGCATCCGAGAAACCTCTAGCGGCGAGGGCTTGCTGGACAACCTCCAGGCATGTAGGAGGAGGCACTCCGGGCATGGGTGGAAGAGAGCCTGGCGGGGTTGCTTGAGCATCGTGGGCGGGGTGGGGAGCTCTAGAGGCGGGTCCGTCGCTAGAGCGAGCAGATCCGTGGTCCAGCTCTTGGTCCAATTGAAGGGGGCCACCAGGAAGAGAACAGTGGAGCATCCCAGAAGTTTCCGCAGGATCTTCGGCACCAGCACAGATGGGGGGGTAGGCATACGAGATCAGTCCGTCCCAAGAAATGGAGAGCGCGTCTACCGCCCAGGCGAGAGGGTCCGGCACTAGATAGTCAAACAGCGGGAGCTGGTTGTTCCATCTGGTGGCAAACAGGTCGACTAACTGCGTCTCCCATCGCGAGCAGATCAGGCGAAAGATGTCTGGGCGCAAGGACCACTCCGTGTGGAGAAGCTGTCCGCGGTGGGACAGGGCGTCTGCGACCATGTTCAGGTGGCCCAGGATGTGGCGGGCTCGAAGAGCAATGCCCCGGTCCCTGCACCAGAGTAGGAGATGGTAAAGGAGGATGCACAGGGAGGGCGAGCAAGTGTCCCCTTCGATCTGTATATAGGCCACCACTGTCAAGTTGTCCGATAGAACGAGGACCCCCTGGTTGGTCAGCATCTCTGGCCAGGCGCTGAGGGCCATCCAAACTGCCTTCAATTCCAGCCAGTTGAAGTGTCTGTCTGTGAAGTCCCGAGGCCAAGACAAAGTCCGGTAATAGGTGTGCCCCCCAGCCGGACAGGCTCGCGTCGGTGCAGCGTGACCACCGGGGCAGAGGGGAGTGCAGGGGCATGCCTGTCGCCAACCACGTGAGATCCGCCCACCTCCGGAGGTGGGGGCGGGACCACGGGGTAACCAGAACCGGATCCATCAGGGCGCCAGTGCTGGAGGAGGTGTAGCTGCAGCGGGCGAGCATAGAGCCGGCCGAAGGGTAATGTGTCCGCTGCCGCGCTGAGCAGTCCCAGGAGCTGAAGCCAGACCCTGGCCGTGAAGGAGACCCCTAACTCCATCCGCCGAGCGAGTTCGGCGATCTTCTGCCACCGCACCACGGGCAAGCGGACCAGGTGCAGGAACGGCACGAAGGGGTGAGATCCGACTTGCCCAGGTTGACTAAGAACCCGAGTCGGCGAAGGAGAGAATGCAGGGCATCTCTGTCCTCTTCGAGAGTCATGGCGATTGGCGGCCGCCGCCATGGCGTAGTACAAGATTGGTAGGCAGCCCGGCTAGCAGCCACAAGGATGGATTGGACATTGTGGAGCGGGGACGCAGACACCAGGTCGCAAGCGTCCTCCAAACAGTGCAACACGGCTTGGGTAGCCAACTCCAAGAAGCCGGAACAAGCTAGCGAAGTCCACACAGGGCACGCGATCCTGTCTAATGGGTGAGTCCAAACATCTTGGACCACCCTGCAACCACCCGCCTGGTCACTGGCTGCTGAGTCCACTGAGGGAAGAGGGACGGTGAAGGCCTGGGAGAGTCCCGCGGACCAGTCCTGTCAGATGCACATACCGACACCCGCTGGCCACTGCGAAACGGTGAAAAACCCATCGTCGCCAAAGCTGTCCTGGCGGAGCTGTGCCGAAAGCGTGTCTGCGAGGTCCAAGAATCCGGCCGGCTGCGGGAGCGACTTGTGACGCGTAGTAGGCCTCATGGCAACAACCAAGGCGAAAGCTTGCCTCTTTGCTGGCGGCAATGGCAGGTAGAATTCCGGCGGGAAGAAGGAAGAGATAAGACGGGAGGCCTCTACTAGAGCACTGAAGGTCTAAGAGCCGAGAGAATGGCTGTCATCTCTAGAAGCAGAGGAAAACGATGGAACCGCCGAGCGAGGGGCGGGGGAGCCATAGGATAGTCCTGAGGGAAGAACGCCGAGGCGGAATCCCCAGGGTGTAAGCTGAGAAAGTCCTGATTCAAGTCCAAGGATCGCCTGTCACACGGGGTCACCAGGGGCGACCAGCTACGAGAGCGCTGGTCCGTCGAAGGTGATGGCTGCGGTAAGAGCGCAAAACAGGCGAAGACGCCCGCGAAGCCTATCCAGAAGGGCGTCGCGGGGAGCGAGGGACCGCCCATGTCGACTATGACGCGAGGTTGGCAAGGGAACGTGGGTACCGTGAAGCGCACTCCATACGAATGAAGGGAGGCGGAAGGGGAACCCTGGCTCCCCGCACCCGCTCGGGAGACCGCGAGCAGGAGAGGGGGGGAGCTTGTCATCAAAACGGCGGATCCAGTCCAGTCCTAAGAGTTCGAGTCTAAGTCAGTCCGGGCCCGCCTGGAAAAATCGGAGGGGGGGGGGGGGAGGGGGGGGGACATTAACGTGGCTCGCCAAGCCCGCTCAGAAACATTGAAGCGGGGAGGGAGCAAAACATGAGCTCGCTGGCCCATCTCAGAACTCTCGTGGACGTAAGTGTGGCTCGCCAGGCCCGCTCGGACGAATCGGAGCAGGGGGGCGGCCCAATTATTGATCTCGGGTCACACTCAGTCGAAACGGAGTGTGAGGGAGAGCATCTTATCTTATGACTTCTTTCTCTCTTTGTCTACTTCTCTTTGCACTATGCTTGAGCAAATCTCGCTGGGCCCACTCGGAAGACTCGGAGCGGGGGGGCATGGACGTAGGCTCGACTCGCCGGGCCCGCTCAGACAATTTGGAGCGGGGGAGGGGGAGTAATACCAAGGCGCTCGGGCGACGCTCGGAAGAGACGGAGCGTGGGGGGGGGGCACGACTCTAACACTCACATGCCCTGCTCAGAAGCCTCAGAGCGGAGAGGGAGCATCTGCGTGGTTACTGTACATGAAAAAGACTTACCTGCGGGCCGGACTGCCCGAACGACGGAACGAAGGGGTACCCTACAAGGTGACGGAGCGACGACCTCCTTCGGGGAAGACTGGGCAGCCTGCTGGGGCCGGGATAGAAGGTCGTGGCGATAGAAGTCCCAAGATGTGACCACCGGTCCTCTCTCCAATCGGCACACATGACACCAGTCCTGTCCGAAGAGCAGCCCGAGCACGGGAGGCAGGCGCTGAGCGCGTCTGAGGGCCACTGGAATTCCCCACAAAGATGGCAAGTTCTCAACCGCGAAGAAGGCATAAAGTCTGCCACACACAGTCCGCCGGGAAAGCTCACTGAAGAGCCTAGACCTCACTCCCTGAGGCAGAACGCGAATGAAGAAGTGTCCCGTAAGCCACCAGTCGAGCATGAAGCCGGAGTTCCAAAGACAGAGGTCACGGAAAGTCAAGGCCCAGACCGAGACCGTTTGGAAAAAATCACACGTCAGAGTCCATTGAATTCGTATCACTCACAGTCTTGAACACGAATAAAGTTTGGTGCATGTCTCAAAGACTAAACGAGGCAAAAGCCAAGGAGAAAGTTCACAGTAGAATCGATAGCACAAGTCTGAAACCGGTCGCAAACAGAGGAAGGCCAAACGCTCGACCGTCCCCGGTCGAGCTAATTGTGAAACTGATGAGCTTTCACCCCACGCATGCCCGGATAGGGTGGCAAGGGGAGGCCACCCGGGGCTCCTATACATGGATCCCCAGTGTCTCCTACCCAGTTGCGTAGGGAATCTCCTACCCAGTTGTGTAGGGAACACAACTTTGGGCTGAAATCGTAGGTTATAGAGTGTATTCCATATATAGTAATGCCATCGGTAATGTATTTTGAAAAAACATAAGGTATGCTAATTTACCGATTGAACTTGAAACAATAGGGTTGCTTTCGAGATCGTGTGATAGACTGTCAGTATCGACAGGCAAGAAGTGGCTAACTGCTTTTGTATAAAGAGACATGAGAGATCGACTCAAATCACGTGTCATTAGTGAACCAAAGTGATTTTCATATTTAGCATGTAGTTTAATTACCTCGTCAGCGGTGAGTGATTCAATGTCTTCTGTGGAGTACTGTTTTCCGAGATAAGCTTTTGATTTCCCGGAAACAACTACAGAGAGAAGACGCTGTTTTTAGAGTCTAAGTCTTTGTTCTCTACAGCGTAGATATCACTGAAAAGAAGTAATTCATCTTGATTCATTTTATACTGTAATATATTAATTTTGAAGCTATAATTAATCACACTGTGACTGTTGATAGACGCGGCATTAATAATTTAGGTGGGGTTCCTTAATAATCACGGGTTGACAGCCGATCAAAAAACGTTTCTTCAACGATTTTTGAAATAAACCTAATGTACTTAGGAATACAAAGAGGTGATGGGGATGATGGAGGATGATGGGCTTAATTAGTTAATTAATAATAATAATAATAATAAGCGCATTAAATAGGCGCTTTATCCCAATTGAAAATCGGCTCAAAGCGCCGCCGTGAACTTAACCCAACAAGCACGCTCACGTGAATCACGCGCATTCACTCACACACTGTACATAAACATAGAACATTCACGTGGTGCTAAGGGCAAGCTCAAACGAGCTACTGTAGTTTTTGGAAATTGAAAATAAATCGTTTGTATTTGAAATTTGATTAAGTGGGCTGAAACTGATACCAAAGTGGAGGGGGAGGAAGAGCCGGAGTACCCGGAGAAAGAACCCCCGACGGTTAATCAGAGATACCTTATGTTTATGGAAAGGGTGATCTGGGGATCTCTATACTTGTACCACTATGGCTTCTGGCAGACCAACAAAATCCATGTTTTCTCAAAATTTAATCAGTTTTCACACATCTGTAAACCTCCTGTGACTCTTGACCTTTGTGATGAATCGACTAAATTAGTATACATAGGAAGGTCTTACCTTTGTGCCAAATTTGATTGAAAGTTTGCAAAAATGTTGATAATAACTACATTTCTATCAAAAATTGGCATTTTACACACATTTGTCAACCTTCTTGTGACCCTTGACCTTTTCTGAGGGGTCATCCAAATTAGTATGCATAGATAGGTCTTACCATCAGGTATTTCTGTACCATGTTTGGGTTCGAAGTTGTGAATAGTAATTGAGAAAAAGCATTTCTTGTCAAAATATGGCTATTTTTTTTTAACCTTTTTCCTGAGCTCTTGTGACCCTTGACCTTTCTGAGGGATAAACCAAATTAGTATGTATAGAAAGGTCTTACCATCAGGTATCTTTGTACCAAGGGTGGGTCTGAAGTTGTGAATAGTATTTGAGAAAAAATAAATTATGTCAAAATATAGCCATTTTTTATATACATTTCCTGATCCCCTGTGACCTTGACCTTTGTGAAAGGTCACTGAAATTGGTATGTTTAGAAAGGTCTTGCCACAAAGTATCCTTGGGCCAAGCTTGAAGACTGTAGCTTTAATAGTCTCCGAGAAAATGCCAACGTTATAGTTTACCACGGCCGACAGACGACCACTGGCCAAGAACATAGACTCACTTTCGCTTCACACATGAGCCAAAAATGCTTAAAATATATAATATTCATCATTACAAGTACAGCATATATCATTCAAACACACTCAAAATAAGAAAACTGCTTATAGTGAACAAGTGCTACTACAGCATAAACCGCACATCATCACCACCTCCAACAAATACCTGCACATCCTCTGGCCGTAGCTTACACTGCGGGTTGCGACTGAGCATGACAGAAATCACATCGAGAACGCTGTCGTCCAGTTTGTTCTGCAGTAGTTTCATCAAATCCTCTTGAATTTCTTTACCTGTGCACAGAAAATCCCAAGAGAGAAAGAAACATGCTTAAAGGCCAAGAACAACACAATTTATTAAATTTGGGTTAAAATTTAAATCATTGTAAATTCAATGTCAAAGATCTTGATTCATCAGAGGAACATGGATATAAAGTGGTCTCAGCAAGAGGCATAGATCCTCTTGAGCCCCCACAAATGCGGGGGCTCATGAGGATCTATGCCTTTTGCAGTCGTGTGGGGTTCACTTTTTCCTTATTTTGTTTTCTTTTTCTCAGCAGTTAACCCTTTGCATGTTCGTATCAGTTTTTGTCGCAATGATTCCTGTTGGAATCATCACGACAAAAACCGATACAGACACGCAAAGGCTTAACTCTTTCCCATCGTAACATTCTCAGCAAGTCAGTTCCCTGCAGACGTAGCAGGAAAAGGACGTGTGGTCCCTGGTGATGTACAGTTTTGTGGAAGATTGAATTAATTTTCACAGCCTCCCAAGCTAACAACCATAGATAAATTGGGTATTGTTGGAAAGAGCATTAAAAGTACTTTTTAAAACTGCGCGTGTTTGTGCATCAGTTTAGTGGGAAGTCAAACCAATTTGATTATTATGCAACTGAACAAACATGGCAGAGCAAAAAATGAAAAACGTCGTTTTGGTAGCAACAGTGTAAGCACATGCAACGAAAAACCAAGATTTACTTACCAACATGGCAGAAAATAGTATTCCACAAACAAAGAAATCACACAAGAGATCTGTCCCTTCTTGAATCACAGTTTTACAAGCTAAAAATCACTGTTGAAACCGCACTCATGAGGATCAAAAAAGCTCATCATCGGAGTAGATCCAAGGCACATTGTCGGCTACTTTGGTCTTGTTCCGACACCATACGACAGGGGCATTCACTTTCAGATATTTTAGAAATGGTTGGTGGAACATATTATAGTGGTTGCTTCCCTTAGACCAATAGCTCTGCTTCATGCGATTTTTTTAAACAATGCAACCCTAGAATACTAGCGACTCGGATATGGACAGCATGAGCATTATGCTATAACATAAGCATTTTGATGGTTAAGGGTTTGTTTGGGCTAACGCTAAACCAGAAGTGTCCCGATTGGAAAGAGTTAAGGAGTTAACAAAACTGATCACACCTGCTTCCTCAATGCCATGTACCGTCAGCTCAACCACATCCTCCAGTCTAGACCCAAGGCGACTCAGTCCTGACGCCAGAGACACTGCGTCCCCTTCAGAACGGGTCTGCAACAATGCACACAATCAACACATTAAATCCTGAGGTTACAATTTGTCAGATTGGTGTATTGTCCTGTGAAGGCTACATTAGTAGATTGATCAACCATTTTAGTTCAAGGGTGGTGCCAGAATAGCCTGGCGCCTCTCAGTGCCAGCTATTCTGGCACTACCCCTCAGCTATCATAGTCAAATTTGCTTCATGCAATTGTGTATCAGGATGTAAAGGATTAATAAAAACCAGTAAAAACACCAAACAAATGCTGTAATACTGTGCATTTCTCAAAACATACATTGTAGTACATTTTGTACCATTCTGATTACAAGTGCAATGTGCACAAACTACTGCATCCCTAATGTGCAGTTTCAATCAATTTTCAAACAAAGCCAAACACAGTCAACTTTGCTCATAACAAGGTCCAATTCAACAACACTTGAGTACAAATGACTGCACTTATACAAATTTTGGATATAACAATATTTGGGACCCCAGGTGATTATTAGCATCCGATGTTTAACCCTTTTAGCCCCAATGTCCCATTTCTCAAATTTGAGGTGTTGCCAGTTGCAGGAGGTGGCTTGACCATGATAATTCAAGGTTAGTGCCAGATTAGCTTGGAGACTTCAGGTGCCAAGCTAATCTGGCACTACCTTTGAATTATCATGGTCAAACCACCTCCTGCTGTAGGAATCCAGGGCTAAAAGGGTTAATTAGAATGCAGCTGTTGCAAAATGCTCCACTTCTCACCTCTGGATCCATCTTTGCTGCATCTAACTTCAGAGTCTGCATGGACAGTTCTGCATGGAACAAAGAACAGACCCATCCATAAGAACATGTATGCAAGGACATCATCTGAAACTGCTGAAATGGCGAAAGATGTGGGGAAGGGAGGTGAGGGTTAGCTCTCCCTTCTTCCATGCTTTTGCTCTCGGCATGTTAGAAAATGTGTGAGAATGTGCTGGTCTATGATTTAGACCTTACAGCCCGAAGCCGTCAGGTTCAAAATGACAGACCTGCAAACAAACTTCAATTTCATACGCTGAAATAACATTCAAAGATGGATGACAAGAAAGTTTTTATGTACCTGATAGAGAAGATTCCAACTCAGCTCCCTGGTCAAAAGGTTCACCAGAATTCAGCTCCTTCAGCCTGAAATCATCAACAAGAATGGCAACGCCGTACTCAAGTGCAAAAAAACGATGCACATTTTCACTTACTTAAATGGCCTTGACCTATTAGAAAGGCCCGAAAGTGCAGACATAAACTGCTTAAATGTAACCTACTTTTACGTGCAATTTGCACTAGACAAAGAAACTGCAAAATCTGATGTTTTACATACATCTGAGCAGCTTCAACACGTATGAAACCCTTGACCCTTAAGTGGGGTCAACGAGATTAAAATGCTTGAAAAGTTCTGCTGCAAAATGAAATCTCACTTTTCACAAAAATGGACTTACTATCTTTTGCCTTCCCACAACAAACTTCTTATTATCAACTACATTTTGCCAACTTCTATTGAAAGCTGCTTTGAACAAACAGTTCCAAAATACAGATTGCCAGTCTCTCATCACCCCAGATCTTTCTGAGGGGTCAAACACTTGGGTCCACAAAGAAAAGTACTGTCAAACAAATTCTCGGCCAACTTTGTAAGATTCTGAACCTTAACCCTTTCCATCCTGATACACAACTGCTTTAAATTAATTTGACTGTGATAGTTCAAGGGTGGTGCCAGAACAGCTTGGTGCCTGAGGCGCCAAGCTATTCTGGCACCATCTTTGAACTAAAATGGTTGCTCCATCTCCTGATCTGTAATGTAGCCTTTCTAGGACAATAAGCAAATTTGTCCACAAAAAAAAAAATCAGCCTCAGAATGTAATGGGTTAATGGCATTAGCTATAAGGTCCAGAATCACAGTGAGCCAGCTACCTTTTCTTCGAAGCTACCCTTTTTTTTTTCTTTCTTAGAAGCTTCTTCGACGAAGCTGTCGACGTTCTCCTGGATCCTGCCTCCTCTCCTGATCTTGCATCCCATTTCAACTCCTCCCTTCGAAAACTTCTAGACACCCATGCACCTGTCACCACCTGCTCCATACCCAACCGACCCCCCTCCCCCTGGCTCACTGATGACATAGCTGAGGCCAAGCGCGAGCGCCGACAAGCAGAACGCTGCTGGCGCTCATCTGACCTCACCATTCACAGACAGATCTTCCAAACAACTAGATCCAAAGTCTGCAGAATGATCTCCGACTCCAACCGTAAACACCTTCAAAACCAAATCCTGGAATCCACTTCTTCCAAAACCCTCTACGCCACCATGAACTCACTCCTAGGCATTTCTAAAGACTCTCCTCTCCCCAACACATACAGCAAAGAAGAACTCCCGTCCGCTTTTTCCACCTATTTTTCCGACAAAATCCAAACTCTGCGCAACACACTCGACACTCTTCCTTCTCCGCCTTGCCCTCCCGACACCACCTTTTCTGGCACCCCCCTCTCGTCCTTCCAGCCCGTCTCTCAGGATGAAGTCCTCAAGACCATAAAGTCCACGTCTCTCAAAACCTGCGAACTAGACCCTCTCCCAGCTTCTCTCTAACGAGACGGCCTCCCAAAACTTCTGCCATTCATTACCGACATCATCAACACATCTCTAGAGAATGGCTCCGTCCCGGATATCTTCAAGTCCACCATCGTCCGTCCTCTCCTCAAAAAACACAACCTCGACCCAAACAAACTCAAAAACTATCGCCCAGTCTCCAACCTATCTTTCCTGTCATAGCTTCTTGAGAAGGTCGTTCTCAACCAGCTCAACCTCCACCTCGCCGACAACAACCTCCTCAGTCCCTTCCAGTCTGCTTATCGCAAACATCACAGCACTGAAACAGCCCTTCTACATATCTTAAACGACCTGCTTCTCTCCACCGACTCGGGCAACATCTCCCTTCTTACGCTACTCGACCTTTCTGCCGCCTTCGACACTATAGACCACTCTATCCCCCTACACCGCCTTCACCATTCCTTTGGCATCACTGACTCTGCTCACTCCTGGTTTCTCTCCTACCTCTCCGACAGACAGCAGTCCGTCACCATCGACGGCGTCTCCTCCAACCCAGTCACGCTCTCCTGCGGAGTTCCACAGGGGTCCGTCCTGGGCCCGGTCCTTTTCACACTCTACACGTCTTCCCTGTCCAACATCATCCAGTCTCACCACATACACCACCACCTCTACGCTGACGACTCAAACTACTAGACAAAGACAAACTCGACAACACTCAGTCACTACTGACTCGCACGGATGACTGCTACAAAGACGTGAAAAACTGGATGACAGCAAACAAGCTTAAACTGAATGACGACAAAACGGAAGCCATGCTGGTAGGCACTCGCCAGAAACTTTCCCAGCTCCCTCCCTCCCTCCACCTTCAACTTGACAGCACACCCATCTCCCTCTCTGACTCGGCCCAAAACCTCGGCGTTATCCTCGATTCCTCTCTTTCCATGACCAGCTTTGTTTCCGCCACAGCCCCTCCATCTCCGCCGCATCGGTCAGATCAGAAAATACCTCACTACCGAAGCTGCGACCAAACTTGCTGTCTCTCTCATCCTATCTCGCATCGACTACTGCAACTCTCTCCTTTCCGGCCTCCCTCACTCCACCACTTTCAGTCTCCAGCGCGTCCAGAACAATGCTGCCCGCCTCGTCCTCAGAAAGAAAAAATCTGACCACATCACTCCCCTGCTCAAACACCTTCACTGGCTTCCCATCCCCCAACGCATCCAATACAAGATTCTGTCTCTCTGCTACAAATCCCTGAACAACTGCGCTCCCGCCTATCTCTCAAACTAACTTCACCCCTACACTCCTCCCCGCTCCCTCCGCTCCGCCTCCGACCCTCTCTGCCTCCACATCCCCCGCACTAAACTCAGCAATTTCGGCCCCCGCTCCTTCTCAGTATACGGTCCATCCATCTGGAACACTCTCCCACTCTCTCTCCGTCAGAAACACTCTCTCTCCTCCTTCCAGTCCGCCCTCAAAACTCACCTCTTTCAACAGTTCTAGCACTATACCACCACACTCCCCACCCTAAGCAGACTGTCGTAATGTTTTTCACTATTTGTGGTTCGTGAGTCGTTGTCTAAAGCATGCGATTGCGTGCGCAAGTTGTGAGTGCGCGCTTAGAGTTATAATTATTATAAGATAAGCGCATTAGAAATACCGTAATTATTTTTATTATTATTATTTTTCTTACCTGACGTAGAAGACATTTCCTGATGTCACCTCCTTGATAACAAACATGTTCTTCCGATTATTCACGGAGAACTTGTTGAGGATGCTTCGCAAGCCGAGAATTCCCCTTGACATACCCCCTCGCTGGGTGCCAGCTTTCAGGCGTGGGTGCAGCGAGAAAAACTTGCGCCAAACACAGTCGCAGGCAAAGTATCCTGGGTCAAATTTCATGGCAGCGGCCAAATACCCCCGATCTTCGCTGTTGTCACTGTCGTCTTCATCATCAACATCTTCTTGGGCTGGAGGGAAAATAGTAATGCATGAATGAAAGAACATGTCTCTCTTGGCTAGTGTTATGTTTATGTTGTTATGTTGTTAGGTTATGTTGTTATGTTTATGCAGCCAGGATGCATCAAGTATTTCTTAATGACTGTGTGACTCAGAGTGTGACATGAGGTCAATTCATTCACACCTCGGACTTTCCCGTGGGTGACAGTGCAAAAAATGAATGACTGAAAACAGACTATGGATTACCTATGCCCAACTATAGGACAGGCTCAGTCAGCATTTGCATCAGACTTACATGTCAGAATACACACAAGTCCATTTCTGCAAGGGTGCTTCTGTTAAATTTTCAAAAACCTGAAAGGTCCAGGGGTCCAAAGACCCCTGGCCTCTGAAGCATGTAATTTCTTATGGCAGGTAACTTACTTACTTACTTACGCCTGTCACCCCTACCCGGGTATAGGCCGTCGACGAGAGACCTCCAGCAACTCCTGTCCTGTGCTTCTCGGCTCCTTTGATTCTACTCCAGGTGGTTCCCAGTCTCTTGATGTCTGCTTGGAGGTCTCGACGCCAGGAGTTTCTCGGCCTACCTCTTTTCCTCTTTCCCTGGGGGTTCCATGACAATGCCTGCCTAGTGATACTGGAAGCTGGCTTTCTCAGACTGTGACCGATCCATCCCCATCTTCTTCGCCCAATTTTATTCTCTGCTGTTATCTGCTCTGTTCTCTCCCAGAGTCTGACGTTGCTGATCTTCTCTGGCCAGTGGATTTTCAAAATTCTTCTAAGGCAACTGTTCATGAAGGTCTGTACTCTGTTGACTGGTTTTTGTCAATCTCCAAGTCTCTGCTCCATATAGGAGAACTGCTTTTACATTGGAGTTGAAAATCCGGACTTTGGTGTGTTGTGACAGCTCTCTGGAGCTCCACACTTTTTTCAACTGGAGAAAGGCTGCTCTGGCTTTACCGATTCGTGCTCTGACATCTGCATCAGTGCCGCCTTTTTTGTCTATGATGCTCCCGAGATAGGTGAAGGACTCCACCTCCTCCAATGGGGTGCCAGCAAGCAAGACTGGTTCTTCCCTGGTTGCGTTCAGCCTCATTGTCTTTGTTTTCTGTTTGTGAATGGTGAGGCCCACTTGGGACGAGATGTCAGCAAGCCTCGTGGTCTTGTCCTGCATTTGTTGATGAGTGTGGGACAGTAATGCCAAGTCGTCTGCAAAATCGTATGGCAGGTAACACCCCCACTTATTTCTCATGCCTTTCTCAACCTCCTCAAGCTCTGTCAAAAACGGCATTGTTACAAGCTGAACAACGCATTCGTTTGTGGTTACGCAGTAAAATGAATTTTTTTTCTAAAATGTATTTTTTTGAAAAATACTTACCGATGGCATTACTATCTGGGAATACACTCTATTGCCTATAGATTTCAGCAAAAATTGTGTGTAGCACACAACTGGGGAGGAGACACCGGGGATCCAAGCACTATGACCCCGGGTGGCCTCCCCTTACTACCCTATCCCGGCGAGCACAGGGCGACCTCGTCAGTTTCACACATAGCCACAAGCGGCAAGCGGGGCAGGCGGGAGCGCCATCCGAGTAATGCCATCGGTAAGTATTTTTCAAAAAAATACATTTTAGAAAAAAAATTCATTTGTTTTTTCAAAATACATTACCGATGGCATTACTATCTGGGAGAATGGCGAACAGGCGGAGGGTGCCGTATCTAACCATAACCCAACCACTCCGCCGGCCCCATCGAGAGAGAACTTCCGACGATTTCAGCTATGATGTGCCTAAGACGCCAGCAGCGCTCGGAGGGAGTACTGGGCCGCGGAGAAGTCGCCCACCCGTGCCAGGGAGTCACGTCGGCCGGATAGGTCTCTTAAGGTAGAAGCGTGCGAAAGTGGAGTCTGAGCGCCAGCCACCCGCTGCCACAATATCTTTGACCGAGCAGTAGCGATCCAGGGCTAGACTGGCGGCTACTGCTCTCACTTCATGCGCCCGGATTTGTAAAGGCTCAGCGCCGCGTGGGGAGAGGTCTAGGTAGGCTGACCTAATCACCCACCGCAGCCAGGATGACAGGATCTGGGCCGAGACGTGGCGTCCGCCCGCGGACAAGGTAAGAAGAGGCGCGAGCGCCCCCGGCGCTGCGGCTTAGAGCGGCGCAGGTAAATCATTAGCGCCCGCACTGGGTCCTGTTGCCGCGATCCAGGGGAGAGGTCTGCTCCACGGAGGGGCCGTATCGTTAGCACCTGAGGAGCCGCCGCGGGGCGGCGGTTCTTGGCCAGGAAGGACGGATCGGAGAGCAGCTGCGCAGAGCCGTCGGAACGAACTGCAAACAGGCTGGGAGCATCGAGAGCGCGTGAAGCTCGCTGACTCGGGACGCTGTAACGAGAGCCAGAAGGAAACAGGTTTTCCGGGTCAAGTCTGAGAACCGAGCCAAGGGAGGGGCTCAAACCGGTCCGTATTCAACCACGTCAGTACCCAGGCAAGATCCCACCGGGGTACTAGGGAACGTGAAACCGGACGTCGGAGTTCAAAGTGAGCCAGAAATTCGACAGATCCTTGCAGGTGCCTGGGTCCGGAAGACACAGGTGACGGTAGGTGTCCGCGATCATAGCGCGGTAGCCCTTGATGGTGACCGGGGCTAAGCCCCGGTCGTCGAAGAGCCACAGGAAGAACTCCGCCAGTTGGTGGGAGGCTAGGTTAGTGGGAGGGAGCCCATGGGAGGTGCACCAGGTCTGAAAGACCCTCCACTTGCCTTCGTACACCTTCCTTGTAGAGAGTCTGCGGGCTGCTGCAATTGCCGCCACTGCAGCATCCGAGAACCTCTAGCGGCGAGGGCGTGCCGGACAACCTCCAAGCGTGTAGGCGGAGGCGTTCGGGGCACGGATGGAAAAGCCGCTGACGGGGCTGCTTGAGCATCGTGGGAGGGGTAGGAAGCTCCAGAGGAGGGTCCGTCGCAAGCGCGAGGAGGTCCGTGGTCCAGCTCTTGGTCCAGTTGAAGGGGGCCACCAGCAGGAGGACCGCCGAGCATCCCAGAAGCTTCCGCAGTACCTTCGGAACGAGGACTGACGGGGGGTAGGCGTAAGCAATCAGGCCGACCCAAGGAATGGCGAGCGCGTCCACTGCCCAAGCGAGTGGATCCGGGACTGGCGAGACGTAGACCGGGAGCTGGCTGTTTCATCTGGTGGCAAACAGATCCACTAGCGGCGTTTCCCAGTGAGAGCAGAGCAGGCGAAAAATATCCGGGCGTAGGGACTGCTCCGTGTGGAGCAACTGTCCGCGACGAGACAGGGCGTCCGCAATCACGTTGAGGTGGCCAGGGATGTGGCGGGCTCGTAGGGCAAAGCCTCGATCCCTGCACCAGAGGAGAAGGTGGTCCCGAAGAAGCAAGGGAGGGCGAGTGAGCGCCCCCCTGATTCTGTATGTAAGCCACCACCGTCGAGTTGTCGGAGAGCACGAGGACTTCCTGATTGGCCAAGGTCTCCTGCCAAACGTCGAATGCCAACCCCTCTGCCTTCAGCTCCAACCAGTTGATGTGATTCCCTAACAGCTCCCGAAGCCAACGCCCGAGGCCGAGAGAATCCGGTAACAGGTGCGCGCCCCAGCCGGCCTGGCTCGCATCTGTACAGAGAGACCACCGAGGCGGCGGGGAGTGTAGGGCCACCCCCGAAGCCAGCCAAGCGAGGTCCGCCCACCTCTCGAGGTGAGGACGAGCCAGAGGTGTGACAGGTACTAGATCCAACAGAGCGCCCGAGGGTCGCCAGTGAAGAAGGAGATGTAGCTGGAGAGGCCGAGCATAAGTCTGCCCAAGGGAAGCAGGTCCGCAGCCGCACTGAGGAGGCCCAGGAGTTGAAGCCAGACCCTGGCGGTGAAGGAGGATCCCATCCCCATCGAAGTCGCTAAGTCGACGATCTTCTGTCGCCTGGCCAGAGGCAGGCGGACAAGGTTGAGGTCGGTCAGGAATTCCATCCCCCGATGTAGAAACCGTCGAGAGGGAGAAGATCGGATTTCCCCAAAATGAGTAGGAAACCTAGACGACGCAAAAGGGAAAGCAGGGCATCCCTGTCCGTCTGGAGGGCTGCGGAAACCAAGTTGCGCAGTAGAAGGTCGTCCAAGTAATTGGAGGCCGGGCTCAAGGAGCGCTGACGGAAGTAGGCTATCACGGCGTCGAGCAGTCTTGTAACCCCCCACGGACTGATGTCGAGGCCGAAAGGAAGGGCGCAGAACTGGTAGACGATCCCCCCAAGGCAAACCGAAGGTACCGGCGAAACGACGGAAGAATCGGGACGTGCAGATAGGCGTCCGACAGATCGAGGCTGATCGCAAAGTCCATCGGCCGATTGTTTAGCGCTGATAGTTTAGCGCTGTTTAGCGCTGATAGTTCGATAACTGGACGCCACTTGCTGCCTGGTTTGGGAACTAGAAGAGTCAGCTGTAGAACGCCGGAGAATCCTGCCGCAAAACCACCTCTGTCGCCGCTTTGGTGAGGAGGGTCGCCACTTCCCCGCGCAGAGCGTCCGCCTGTGTGCCGTCGAGCGGTTCCTGGGTCCACATGGGTGATCTGCGAAGAGGCGGAGGCGACAGGAACGAAGTTGCAGGCCTGCGGTAAAGGTGGAAAGAATCCAGGGGTCGTCCGGGAACAGCGATCTCCAAGATCGCTGAAGAGCGACAGCCGCCCGCCGACGGGAGACCCGAGAACTGAGGGCGGGGGCGGAGGCGGGGGCGAGGCAATGAGCCCGACCGCGGCCCGATCTACGGGCACCGCGGGGCCAAGCAGGGCGAGGGGCGGGGCCGGCCAGAGTAGCCTGGAATGGACGGGCCCGACCTCGTGAAGATCCGACTGTAGGAACGGAGGGCCTGAAAGACCGCCGGGCACAACCCCCGGCCGGGCGGGGGGCGCGAAAGCGGGTCGAGGCTGAGTTAGATGCAGGCTTGGGCCACAAGTCCTTGGAAGATTCCCTAACGGTGTGCCAAGTGTCGCCGAACAGCTGAGGACCACCTAAGGGGGCTTGACGGAGCTGGGTCTTCACTGACAAGGGACGGTCCGAGCAGAGGCGCAAAAGGGTATCCCTCCTCCAGAGGTCGCAATTGGCAGCTGCTGCCCTGGCGTTGGCGGAAGAATGGTAGGCGGACCGGTTGGCCGCTAACAGGATGGACTGCACGTCACGAAGCGGGGACTGAGCCTCCAGGTCCCACGTATCCTGTAGGCACTGCAGGGCTGCCTGGGTAGCCAGATCCAAAACCCGAGCACGCCAGCGAGTTCCGCGCTAAGGAGGCGATCCTGTCGAGAGGCCGAGGCCACGAGTTCTGGACGAGCCTGCGGCCGCCCGCCTGTAGTAAGGCCGCCGCATCCACCGCTGGAAAAGGTATGGCGAAGGCTTGGGAGTGTCCAGCGTACCAGGCCTGGCGGAAGCTTAAGTTGATTCCCACCGGCGATCGAGCGCGGTAAAGAATCCCGTGTCGCCGAAAGCGTCGTTACGCAGCTGGGCGGAGAAGCATCGGTGAGGTCCCGGAAGCCGGCTGGCTGCGGGAGGGACTTGCAGCGCGGGACTTGCCTCTGCGCGTCGACCATGGCCGAAGCCTGTCTCTTCGGAGGAGGCGAAGGCGGACAGACGTCGGGCGGTAGGGACTTGGCGATAAGCCATGAAGCCTCACCCAGAGCGTGGAACGTCTGTGATCCGAGCGAAGGGCCGGCAACGTCTGACGAGGCGGAGGCCGACGAGACAGCGGAAAAGGCGGGAAGGAGAACCCGCCGCCGAGTCCTGCAAGAAGATCGCCGAGGCCGAGTCCGTCGGATGAAGGCTGAGGACGTCCGGTTCCAAAACTGATCTTCTCGCGGCAAGACGAAAGGGGCGAGCGGCTATGAGAGCGCCGCACCGCCGCGCGCGAGGTAGACGCAGCCGCCCGCGACGCACGCACAGAGGGGTGCCGCGGCGACGGAGGGACAAACCGCGATCGGAATACCGAGGAAGTGGCCTGGTCACCCCTGGCCCGCCCGGGAGAACCGGTGCGGGGGGGGGGGAGGGGGGGGACCGCCAAGAGTCTCACCTAGCCCGCTCAGGAAGGCGGAGCGGGGAGGGGACAAATACCGGGCATGTTTCGGACCGTGGAGGACGCGCGATGTCACACCGGGCCCGCCTGGTCGATACGAGGCGGGGGGGGGACAGTCTAGGGTCGCGCCAAGCCCGCTCAGGAAAGGCGGAGCGGGGAGGGGACGATTTATGAGCCCGCTGCCCCAGCTCCGAAGCCTCGGAGCGAGGGGGGGGGCGAGGGTCCAAGTCACACCGGGCGATGTCACACCGGGCCTGTCCGGTCGATACGAGATGGGGGGGGGGGACAGTCTACGGTCACGCCAAGCCCGCTCAGGCGAAGCGAAGCGGGGAGGGGACAATTTAAGTGCACGCGACCCCCGCTCCGACTCCTCGGAGCGTGGGGGGCGAGAGTCAACCACACCCCGGGCCCGCCCAGGCGAGACGGGGTGGGCGGGGGGGGAAGAAAGCGAAGCATGCCGTGCCCGTTCGGAAAATACAGAGCGGGGAGGCAGCATTACTAACGGTCTCGAGTCACGTTCCGAAGCCTCGGTGCGTGAGCGAGAGCATTTCTTATCACGTTTACTCTCTTTCTTATGCTTGCGTTCCGTCACCCGCCCCAGCTCCGGAAACCTAGAGCCGGGGGTGGCCGACGAACGCTCATCTCTCCCAGACCGCTCGCCCGAAGCAGAGCGGGGGGTGGGAACCAAAATGGGCTCAAGCCACGCGCTAACGAAGCAGAGCGTGGGGAGCGTGACTCCGAAACTCGCCTACCCTGCTCCGAAGACTCGGAGAGGGGAGGGAGAACCTGCGAGGTAACGGTACAAGAAGGGGACTTACCTGTGGGCTGGAAAGCCCGATGCGCCGAGGGAAGTACGTCCACCCGTGGAGGATCCCGGGGAGACAGAAGCGGGCGAGGGGCCCGGTCACGCCTGTAGAAGTCCCACCTGCGCGAACACCGGTCTTCCGTCCAAGCGGCGCCACCGTCACACGTTCCGTCCGAAGCACAGCCCGAACACGGCAAGCAAGAGTCGTGTGCATCCTCCGGCCACTGGAAGTCCCCGCACGGCGGCAAGTCTTCGACACAGAAGAAGCCATAAGGCCCTAAACCAACTACGCCGGCGAAGAAAGTCAACCGTGCACAAAACAGCAGGGCACAAGTCACGTGCGTCGTCGAACCCCAAGGCCAAGCCAAGGGTGAACTCACAAAGTCAGAGCCGGTAAAACCGGTCGGCGCACAGGTCACAATGAGTCCAATTGTCAAAGGAAAAACCACGAATGTAGTGAGTCCAGGGCTGAATCGAAGACTCCAATTCAAGCCCACAGTCAAAAACCACTGAAACCCGTAGAACGGAGAAGGCAAAAACTCGACCGTCCCCGGTCGAGCTATGAGTGAAACTGACGAGGTCGCCCTGTGCTCGCCGGGATAGGGTAGTAAGGGGAGGCCACCCGGGGTCATAGTGCTTGGATCCCCGGTGTCTCCTCCCCAGTTGTGTGCTACACACAATTTTTGCTGAAATCTATAGGCAATAGAGTGTATTCCCAGATAGTAATGCCATCGGTAATGTATTTTGAAAAAACAAACTGCACTGTTCATACCGCCAGTGCTGAAGAGCGAAAATATGGTGCATTGAAAACTTGGATCGGAATAGCGATCTGCCCGAAATTGCTGATCAATTTTTTTTTTCTAAAATGTTTTAAAACCGGCAGTCATTTTCAAAAACCAGAATGCCGGTACATAACTGGCGCAGAAGCACCCATGTTTTTATTCAGCTAGACCAAACCAGCAAGAGACATAAACTCTCACGAGCCCCTGCATCCAGCAAGAGACATAACTCTGAGCCCCTGCATCCAGCAAGAGACATAACTCTGAGCCCCTGCATCCAGCAAGAGACAAACTCTCATGAGCCCCTGCATCCAGCAAGAGACATAAACTCTCACGGGCCCCTGCATCCAGCAAGAGACAAACTCTCATGAGCCCCTGCATCCAGCAAGAGACATAAACTCTCACGAGCCCCTGCATCCAGCAAGAGACATAACTCTCATGAGCCCCTGCATCCAGCAAGAGACATAAACTCTCATGAGCCCCTGCATCCAGCAAGAGACATAACTCTCACGAGCCCCTGCATCCAGCAAGAGACATAACCTCTCATGAGCCCCTGCATCCAGCAAGAGACATAACTCTCACGAGCCCCTGCATCCAGCAAGAGACATAAACTCTCACGAGCCCCTGCATCCAGCAAGAGACATAACTCTCATGAGCCCCTGCATCCAGCAAGAGACATAACTCTCACGAGCCCCTGCATCCAGCAAGAGACATAACTCTCACGAGCCCCTGCATCCAGCAAGAGACATAACCTCTCATGAGCCCCTGCATCCAGCAAGAGACATAACCTCTCATGAGCCTCTGCATCCAGCAAGAGACATAACTCTCATGAGCCCCTGCATCCAGCAAGAGACATAACTCTCATGAGCCCCTGCATCCAGCAAGAGACAAACTCTCACGAGCCCCTGCATCCAGCAAGAGACATAACTCTCACGAGCCCCTGCATCCAGCAAGAGACATAACTCTCATGAGCCCCTGCATCCAGCAAGAGACATAAACTCTCATGAGCCCCTGCATCCAGCAAGAGACATAACTCTCACGAGCCCCTGCATCCAGCAAGAGACATAACCTCTCATGAGCCCCTGCATCCAGCAAGAGACATAACTCTCACGAGCCCCTGCATCCAGCAAGAGACATAACTCTCACGAGCCCCTGCATCCAGCAAGAGACATAACCTCTCATGAGCCCCTGCATCCAGCAAGAGACATAACTCTCATGAGCCCCTGCATCCAGCAAGAGACATAACTCTCACGAGCCCCTGCATCCAGCAAGAGACATAACCTCTCATGAGCCCCTGCATCCAGCAAGAGACATAAACTCTCATGAGCCCCTGCATCCAGCAAGAGACATAAACTCTCACGAGCCCCTGCATCCAGCAAGAGACATAACTCTCACGAGCCCCTGCATCCAGCAAGAGACATAACTCTCACGAGCCCCTGCATCCAGCAAGAGACATAACCTCTCATGAGCCCCTGCATCCAGCAAGAGACATAACTCTCACGAGCCCCTGCATCCAGCAAGAGACATAACTCTCACGAGCCCCTGCATCCAGCAAGAGACATAAACTCTCACGAGCCCCTGCATCCAGCAAGAGACATAACTCTCACGAGCCCCTGCATCCAGAAGAGACATAACTCTCATGAGCCCCTGCATCCAGCAAGAGACATAACTCTCACGAGCCTCTGCATCCAGCAAGAGACATAACTCTCATGAGCCCCTGCATCCAGCAAGAGACATAACCTCTCATGAGCCCCTGCATCCAGCAAGAGACATAACTCTCATGAGCCCCTGCATCCAGCAAGAGACATAACTCTCACGAGCCCCTGCATCCAGCAAGAGACATAAACTCTCACGAGCCCCTGCATCCAGCAAGAGACATAACCTCTCATGAGCCTCTGCATCCAGCAAGAGACATAACTCTCATGAGCCCCTGCATCCAGCAAGAGACATAACTCTCATGAGCCCCTGCATCCAGCAAGAGACATAACCTCTCACGGGCCCCTGCATCCAGCAAGAGACATAACCTCTCATGAGCCTCTGCATCCAGCAAGAGACATAACTCTCATGAGCCCCTGCATCCAGCAAGAGACATAACCTCTCACGAGCCCCTGCATCCAGCAAGAGACATAACCTCTCATGAGCCCCTGCATCCAGCAAGAGACATAACTCTCACGGGCCCCTGCATCCAGCAAGAGACATAACCTCTCATGAGCCTCTGCATCCAGCAAGAGACATCTCTCACGGGCCCCTGCATCCAGCAAGAGACATAACTCTCATGAGCCCCTGCATCCAGCAAGAGACATAACTCTCATGAGCCCCTGCATCCAGCAAGAGACATAACCTCTCATGAGCCCCTGCATCCAGCAAGAGACATAACTCTCATGAGCCCCTGCATCCAGCAAGAGACATAAACTCTCACGAGCCCCTGCATCCAGCAAGAGACATAACCTCTCATGAGCCCCTGCATCCAGCAAGAGACATAACCTCTCATGAGCCCCTGCATCCAGCAAGAGACATAAACTCTCATGAGCCCCTGCATCCAGCAAGAGACATAACCTCTCACGGGCCCCTGCATCCAGCAAGAGACAAACTCTCACGAGCCCCTGCATCCAGCAAGAGACAAACTCTCACGAGCCCCTGCATCCAGCAAGAGACATAACCTCTTACGGGCCCCTGCATCCAGCAAGAGACATAACCTCTCATGAGCCCCTGCATCCAGCAAGAGACATAACTCTCATGAGCCCCTGCATCCAGCAAGAGACATAAACTCTCACGAGCCCCTGCATCCAGCAAGAGACATAACCTCTCACGAGCCCCTGCATCCAGCAAGAGACATAAGTTCTCATGAGCCCCTGCGGACGCAGGGGCTCATGAGAATTTATGTCTCTTGCAGATGAAACAGGCACAGAAAAGCTAAAATTCATTTTTTTGGGAATTTGCAACAGGCCGAAAGACTCTTATTAATGCTTTCCCAACTTTGTGAGCTATGAATACAAAATTTTAACTGGCGGTGGGAGATGGATTCACAACAACAGTTCAAGGTATACAACATAATGTGAACTGTTCTGCTCACCATCAGGCACGGAGCGGCCAGAGATAGTGCGTCGATCCGTCCAATGGACATCCTCATCTGCCTCCGGAACCAACAGAGCATTGCACATGCGCGTCTCATACAGCTCTTTTAGTAGCAGTTGCTGCAACAAATCAAAGTGCCCATTGTCATAAGAGTAAAGGAGCCTAGTGTACACTTTCACTTAGCATGCTTCTTTTGATTTTATTGTGTTTTTCAAAATAGGCGTACAGAAATAAACACAATAGGCTACTTATCTTTTTGAGGCAAGAGTTGAAACTCTTGCCTCAAAAAGATAAGTAGTCTATTATATTTGTCTGTACGTCTGTTTCAAAAACACTTTTAATTTTATAAACTGTGTTGTATTCTATTTTAATTTATATATATATATATATATATTTTTTTTTAAAAGCATGTTTCTTTTTTTGTTGGTTTTTCTTTGCATTTTACAAGCTTGGCTGTCACCTTCAAGCACAACATAAACTCTACCTTATTGACTTTGCAGCTGATGTCCGAGATGGTTTTATTCATGCGTGACAGAAGCTGGATGCTTAGTTCAGTCTCACCGGTCATCGAGTCTCTGAAAGGGAAGAAACTAAACGTGCACTAGTCAGTAATGGAAATGATGGTACTCATTATCTTTTCATTTTTATTTCTTATATATTCCAGTGTTTTTTGCTTTGTTTGGTTTTTTTTTTCAGTTGAAAGGTGGTGCTTAAAATGTCATAGCGCCTTGAGACCCAAAGCTTTTCTGGAACACGCTTGAACTATCCATGGTTGATTTGTCTCTTGAGCTATACAAGACTGCTGCATCCACACTGCCTACTCGACTCTCTACAAAGCCAGCAGCATGCAGTCATTCTGCATGAGCTTCAAGAATATTTGTTTCTGTTGTTAACTTCTCCCATTCAAAATCTGCCCAACACAAAATACCCCCCCACCCCCAAATCAATCCCCTTTCTTGTTTTTGCTGTTTGTTCCCTGCTGCATGCCCTCTTGGCGTGCCTTACACTGCACCATGAGCATGTTTACAAATGTGGATGTCCTGTGCTTTACAAATGGACATAATATCATGCGGTCTTTGCATCAGTTGATCAGTCTGCTAACCTGTAATGTAATCTTCAGAATTTGATAATTTTTACCGTAGGTCTTTAAGTGTTGAGAATTACATAAAACTGCTTTTAAAAATGATACCTGGCATGATAAAAGAGCTCCACACGGTCGTGTTGAATCTGAAGAATCAGCCAGAACTTGGGCAGCTGCGGATAACTCAGGCCTGCATCGCTGAGAGACGCGATGTCGTCCATATCAGCGTCGCTGATGTCTCCCTCAAATCCAACTGCAAACATTCACAGGATATTGTAACCGTCATTCTCAGGTAGATTCAAACCCATTTAAAACCAAGGCCGCATTTCTTACATTTTGTAGGCGTCACTGAATGACTATGTACCAGTTAAAGGAGATGGATTGACCATGATGATTCAAGGGTAGTGTCAGATTAGTTTGATGCCATCAGGTGCCAAGCTAATCTGGCACTACCCTTGAATCACCAAGGTCGATCTATTTCCTGTTGCTGCGCGTTGGGGCTGAATGGGTAAAGCTATGCACTCAATGTGCAAAGTTTTAAATTGCTTGTGTGAAACTGTCATACACTTTTTTCTACCCTGGCACGTGAGTATTTCAGCCACTGATATACTGACCATCGCTAGTAGCACTGCAATGTGAGGACCCAACTGGCGTCTGAGGTAAAGTAGACGCTCGGCTCTGCGGCGTTCCCTGCCCTGATGGAGCTGAAAAATGGCGACTGCGAACCCCAGACAGGTAGGAGGGACTGATTTTGGAGCTTGCAAACGGTCCTGGATGATGGAAAAAGACAATGTGCCAGATTAACAGGCACACAGCAACGCACATGTAGCATTGTATCATTTGGAGTTGAATAAGTCAAACTTTCATGCCACTATTCTACCCAGGTTTCTCAGCTGGATGGGTATACACAGGGGTTGATTCAAGCTGGGCACATTTATGCTGGGCAGGTCATAATATAGGCGACATCTTTGCAGCACAGGTGTAGACTGGGTGGATTCACGCTGCATAGCAAAACTGACCCATGACACCCAAAGCTTATTTCATTTTACATTTATTCTTTTTCTTTGTTAGCCAGATTCTGATTTCTGATAAAGTCCTACACAGCTCTTGGATTGTTTATCAACAAAGTGGAGACAACTCACCTGACTGGACCTCAGTGGATGTTGTGGGTGCAGGAGCCACAGTCACTTGCCCCTGCAAGCCGGCGAAGCTGAAGGATTTACGGAGAGATGGATCGACACTCTCCTGCCTGCCGTCAGCAATCGTTGAAGCGCTCTGTTCGAACCTTGGTCTGGGTGGCCCGATAAATAACAGACTACTTCAGACTTTTACAGTAAACAGAGCTACAACGTCGAATCACAATGAACAATACAAATTAACCCCTTCACTGCTGAGAAAATCTGACACCATCTAACTGCAAGAGGCATAGATCCTCATGAGCCCCCGCAATAGCTCATGAGGATCTATGCCTCTTGCTGACACTACTTTGAATCCATGTTCCTAGGACGGCTGGAGTCCTCTGCCGCTAAATTAATAGATTTCAGAAACAACAGTCTGTCTTATCCACTAGCTGTTAAGAGGTTAAAGAGAGAAAAAACAGCAACTAGAAACAACGTGGTCTACAGCATTAACGGCAAAAACAATATGCATTTTTCAATTTTCCTTTAAGGGAAGTTGAAATTTGCCTGCATCATAACATGATTTGCAGGGCACAATTTTTCTGTAAAAGAGAGCCACATAGCATAGTTTTGCACACAATACAGATGATGTCAAATAAGAGGCAACCAACAAAGTCTAAACAAATTTTAAGACAGCTGGAGCTTGAATCCACTGCCTTTCGTTGGAAAGCCCAAAGAACAACCACCTGAGCTAAGTTTTAAATATACTGATGAGCGAAAGAAATGCAATATTATTGGAATCATCAGAAACATTGCAGTGTTTCTGATGATTTGAAATGATGTCGCATTTCTTTTGCTCATCAGTATATAAGGCAACAAAAAAGAAACAGCTCAGTACCTTTTTTCACCATTCTGCTGAACCTTCATAAACTTGGCGTCGGAGCAGCTTCGTGGTCGATTCTCATCGCTACTGCCCCCTGTTTCTCCACTCCCCACTGAACCCCCTGCGCCTTCCGCTGTTTTCCGATCAGGATCGGAATCTGCGCTTGGCAGGATGTTGGGCAAACTGTGACTACGTTCCTCGATCGAAGGAAAAAGTTTTGACCCATCGACCGGCTTGGGGCTTGAACCGTTGGAGTTTGCAGTAATTTCTTCACGGCTCAGTTCAGCAAGGGCAGTGTTGAGTTGCTGGGCGTGTCGGATGTTGTTGGCATGAGCACGGTCAATTGTCAGGAAATAGTAGCCGTTCACTTTGGTGAGGTGATAGCCCGGGACTGACATCCGTTCAAACTCCTGCAATGATGAATATAACACGTGCTACAATAGTTCTAAATCTTTTGCTCACAACAGATGCCACCAAACCATCATAACAAACATCACAGGGCACACAGAACAATGTCCTTCAAGACAAAGCTGCCAGTGCAAACAATGATCAAAACCTTCAACAAAATGAAGAAAACAACTCCTGAAATATAGAAAATGTGTGAATAAAATTGTAAACACAGCAGTTTACCTTTCCCTAAATTGCCCTCTTGAGTTCTTCATTTTGTTGAATTGCTCTCTTGAGTTGGGCTGTGAACCAGCCATGACATATATCACTGATAAGCGCATGTGGGTGATGCCAGACTCTGCCAGTTGCAGGCTGGAAGCATAGCGCCCTTTGTTCTTTGTTGAAGGCTGTCAGGCAGGTGAACAGTTTAGCCTGTTTATAACTTATTATTACCGTAGCTATAAAGTTACAATCGTAAATATGATTATGTAATCCTATGCTTGAAAATGTCCTCTTCAAGCTCATGTAAGTTTCTTTTAAAAACTCTTCGAATTCTGTGGTTATTATGTGATTAAAATGTGTGTAGTTAAAAAAACTTTCCTTCCGCTGTAGACAGTGTGGTGTGTAAAAGACTGGCTTAATCAGTGCCATATGTATCACTATGTGTGCCCTTATCTGATGTAAAGTATAGCATGTTAAGGTTGTAGGACACACCTGTTTCGCGCATCTTTTCTGCGCATTTAGATACCGCTATCTTGCGTCTGCCGTGACCTGAGACTAGAGGTCACCGAAAAAAACCGCCGTACGGCAAGTCGTATTGCAAACAAGCTCAATTTATCGATAATTGACAAAAGATATATACTGTCTGAAATAGGTGTGTACGCTGACTGTTTCTATGCGTAAAATGTTTTGTTTCCTCAGAAATAAGATACTTTTGCATAAGTTGCGACAAGTCATCGAGCGTAAGGCATAACCTGCGTAATAGCGCCAAGCAACACGCAATTTCGGGAATCTGAAATTTAAAAAAAAAAAGAACGGGCCAACCAAAGACGGGAAGCAGTCTACGTGGCAGCCAGGAAAACAACAAAATCTCTTCAGACACGAAAAGGTAAACTTAATTAGAAAAAAGGGTGGTGGTGTTTGCTAAGCGATTAGAACACGAGGTACTAGCAGAAGCAAACTGTCGTAATATAAGTGGCATATCTCACTGGTTCAGCGTCCAACCCTTTTATGCACCGCCGTGAGATATCACCTGCACGGCGTAAAAACCCTCATAGCTAACTGTCCGTGTATGCATGGAAATTTAAGTCCCCACAGTACTAGTGCCGTCGTCACTGCCTACCTGCAATGAAGAAGACTACATTTTATTGTGGGTTGAGAAGGGGGGGGGGGGGGGGGGGCATTCCGGCCATGTCAGTCACCACCTAGAAGTAGAACATTTCCATACATTTTCGGAGAGCCTTTATTAATAAGTGGAGGGTATGTAGTCGACATTGTAGTTATATTAAACCAGTGCCAGTGCTTATTATCTAGGAAAACGTACTGTGTGTAGAAAAAAGTCCTGCTAAGGGAGAATTTGGCATTATGAACCTCTAACTCAGTAACTGCTTCCAGTACTTAGTAACTTAATTTGCTCATCCATTCCCTTGCTGTCTTATAAAGGCTATATTACAGATTAGGATATAAGTCCAGCATTTTTTTTTTTGTTTTGATTTGTTCAAGGATGGTGCCAGAATAGCTTGGCGGATGAGACGCCGATCGATTTTGGCACCACTCTTGAACTATCATAGTCACATTTATGTCAAGCAGTGGGTGTATCAGGAGTAAAAGGGTTACCTAGTACTTTATAGGTATGTATGTATGTTAAATTAAACCTACGCTACTTTGACTGAAACCCTAATATTTGTTGACTACCATTTTGGATGACCTTGGAATGTGTGATATATGCTTATTTATTTTTTCATTGTATGATTGTGGTTTGTATCAAAGTTTTTGCAATTTCCCTATCAAATTTGGCACAAGGGTAGCTGATGATGAAATCTTCCTCATCCTATAGATACTAATTTGGTTGACTCCTTACACAGGTCAAGAGTCACAGAAGGTTGACAAACTTTAGAAAAATGCATAATTGTAATTTGTAGAGAAAATACAAATGTCACTAGTACAAAAGCAAGCCTTTATGTTGAGACTTGTGACACTTATGTCAGCTACCTCAGTTTTGAAAAGGTCACACAGTTTATACTTATAGCTATATGTGAATTAGTTATGCACATGAGGCGTACAGACTTTGCAATTCTTGTTTGTTCTTTGCGGTGTACACAGTTTGTTTATTTATTTTGAAAGTAATAATCTGCTCCTGCATTTAGTTCACACAAAGTGAAATTATCATGCTGCCGAACAACACAGTAATACTAATAATCGTGTATTTCATTTCAGGCCAATACTGCTGTTGACCTCTCACTGTGGAGTCTCAGTACTCTCACCCAGAGGACTTACTTGCAAACAAGCGCATAAGTATGACACCTACACCAAGGCCACAGCTCAAGTGAAGTGAAGGAAGGCGACACGTATTCTCCTGGACTCAAGGTAGATCATACCGGTAGATCTGTGACTAGAATCAGGTGCAGAAACAAAACACAACTATGGTGTGATTGTGAATGAACACATCATACTGTAATGCTTTCTGTCATTGGCTCATGTGTGCAGCAAGTGTGAGGCTATGTTCTGGGCCATTCGTCGTCCATGGTAAACAGTAATGTTGGCATTTTCTTGGAGACTATTCAAACCACAGTCTTCAACGTGGCCCAAGGATACTTTGTGGCAAGACCTGTCTTAGCATACCAGTTTGAGTTAAGACCAAAGGTCATGAGAAATCAAGAAATAGGTAAAAAATAGCCATATTTTGACAATAGATATTTTTTCTTAAATATTATGCACAAGTACAAAAGCCAGCCCTTTTCTGATGCGTAGACTCATGGCACTTAAATTTCAGTCACCTTTTGGAAAGGTCACACAGTTCAGATTATGTAAATGATCAGTTTTAAATGCACATGAGCGATCCAGGCTTCACCATTGTTGTTTGTGGTGTTTACAGTTTATTTCACATGAGTTTGAAGGTAGTAATGTGTAAACTAAATGTAGGGGCATATTGGGCAGGGGTGGGGGGGGGGGGGGGGAGCCCTGCCCTCCCGCCCTGGCCCCGAATTGTTTATAATGCTATAACAAAGTCCCTTTTTGGGGAGTTTGGAACCAACCCACCCTGAAATAAGATCAGACGTAAAATTGGCATGCTGCTAAACAACACGTTAATAAACATGTATTTCATTTCAGGTCAATGCTGCTGTTGACGTCGCACTGCAGAGTCGCACCCAGAGGGTATACTTTCAAAACAAGCACAGAACACAGAAGTATGACGCCTACACCAAGAAGAGGCAGGAGCTAGTCAGGTCATGTTTGCTCAAAAGGAGAAGGTCACAGCTGAAAGCAGGCAATGCCAGTTCCAGTAGATCAACTATTCTCCTGGACTCGAGGTAAATCATACCGGTTGATTTGTGAATAGAATCAGGTTCATAACAAAACACAACTGGTGTGAATAAACACATCATACTGTAATGCTTTCTTTCATTTTGAAGATGGTGTAGTACAGTACCAGCATTCTCTACAACACCGAATGCTAAAATCACTTGCTGTCAACAAGTGGCACCATATTGCATTTGATTTGGAAACTAGAGGCTTGTGCAAGTCTGCAAATACTGTCATTTTCTTTAATAAGCACTTAGTGCACACAGAATGATAAGAAAACACTGAATACCAGCTTTTAATAATAAATAATAATAATACCGTTATTATATAGGCGCTTTTTCTCAATTTTGGGGAAATCGACTCAAAGCGCCGCGCCTGAAACCCAACACACACATTCACGAAACAGACACGGATTTACGCCATTTAAGACAAACACAGTACAAACACAGTACAAGACAGACAAAGGGCCAGTTCAGCTACTGAAGTTACTGAGATTTTTGATCGCTTGTATTTGAAATTTGTAAAGTGGCCTGAGACCGGTACCAAAGTGTGGGGGGTGGTGGGGTGGGTTTTTGGTCCAGTGTGTACTGTTGCTAAACAGCAATATGTTAAACGTGTCCTGTATGAAACATTTTCTGCAAGTTACACTGTGATGCTGATTCTAGATATATTTATACACCCATTGTGGTCATTTAAAGCTCAGTTGCGTCTCATATGTGGCTCACGTGTGATAGCAAAACTAAGTGTTTGTAATGGGTCATCCGTCGACTGTCTGTTATCTGTGGGCAACTGTAACATTGGTATTTCCTCAGAGACTATTTAAGCCTCAGACGTCCAACTTGGCACCAGGGTACTTTGTGGTGCAATCTTTCTAAACATACCAACTGCTGTGACCTTTCAAAGGTCAGGGTCACGGGGGAGGGGGGGGGGTCCAGAAAGGGGTAAAAAATGGTCAGATTTTGACACAAATTGTTTCTCCTCACGCAAGGTCACACAGGTTGGACGTATTATGTAGATTGGTCATACACGTAAACCATAAGGACATTCATTGTCTTTCTTGTTCTTGCTCTGAATACTGTCATAATTATTATGCATGTATGTACTTTGTAAAAATACTTGCAAACACATATATATGCACGCATAATGTGCATTTCAAAACTTTTTTTTTGATTCTAAATTATCTTTTGCAGGTTGCAATAGCCACATTGAAGAAGAGTTCAGCGGGTACGTCTCTCCGGGATGGCCAACCGACAGGAAGGCAAAGGAAGTGAACTGATTGTCCTGTGGGCAAACGTCCTGTTATTTTGCTGTCCATCCACAATGCTGGCCACAATGCCAAGGTTTTGGACAGTCACATCCTTCGCAATGCAGCAAACGCCTTTGCCTTACTGCACTCTCCTGTCATGTCACGATTTGGAAACGCAGCTTAATTTGTATTTTTGATTATCCAGGGAAAAAAACCCTTTACTGCCAATGTGTTCATTTTTCGAAGACATTTCAGCATATAAACAGGTCTTTTTTGTGACAAGTTCCGAAATACTGGCATACATCAGTCATTCAAAATATGTACTCCACAGCTGACTATTATGGGTTAGGAAACAGTGGTACAGATAGATTTTTTTTGCAGCGTCGGTGTGAAACAAGGAGAAAACTTATCACTGCTCCGCTTTGCATGATTATAAATGATATACATTCTGAAAATGGTCATTGGCCTCAGAGTATAACACCCATGGGTCCTTTCTGAAGAGGGGGTGTGCCAAAATATAGAAATGCAGCCAGGGGGGGGGGGGGGGTGCGGGGGGAGGGGGGGTAGGTATGTAGTATATATATACATATGTCATTAAACCCTCTGCTCAAAATATACCAAATGTGGACTTGCTCAATGAAAATCGCAATACTTCTAAAGAGTGAGTTGACCATGTAGTTCTTGCATTGCCCTCCATCTGTCACAGCAGTTTTCATTGGTTGGGTGATAACTGATCATAGGCATATGATATGTACTGTACTTTGTTTGTTTGTTTTATTATTTTTTCTTCCTGTCAATCGTTGACTTTCAGCTGTGTAGCTTTACTTATCGTATCAGAATTGCTAATCACATGGTTCATTTCACACGTTTTCCAGACGTACTGTACATGACACATACCAGCAAACAGAATGACCTAACTATGATCTGTGTCCATACAAGTCATTTGTGCTGTCTAAGGAACATGTGTACATGTGTAGTTAATTTTTGAGCGCAATCATGTAAGTTCTTTTGTGATTTTTCTCATGCCCCCAGCAGGTCCAAAATTAAATAAACAAAGTAAAACTGAAGCCAACATTGTGCACAGTACCAGGTTGTGTGTGGTAGCTGCTATGCAATGTGCAATCAGTTGTGACACGATAGCCTGCACCATGTTGAGTTTTTGAAGAGTATTGCTTATATTAATGGCCGGCATGGTGCAGACTGTAGTAGTGTGAGGACAAAATAGGCCGTGAGGCCTTTGCAAATGTCCTTTCTTTCTGAAGTTACTTTATGAGTCTGCTATTCATGAAATTTTCCTATAAATCATTCATCATATGAATAGAAAAACTCTTTAAATTTTGGTAATTCGTCCATCTGGTTTGTAAAGAATTTATGTTAGGTGCTTTTTTTAATGAAACTGGTAACTCATTCCAAACAATGGCAACTCTTTTAGAAAAACAAAACTTTCGCAGGTTAGTGTTGCAGTGCCTTACAAAGAATTTACCTTCAGCGTTTCGGGTTGTATTGCAGGCACTCTGCCAGCGTAGCACTGATGTATTTTGCAGTGTTGTGATATGGTCGACTGCACAGACTTTGTATCAAGAGCAGTAAAAGTATTGTTTGGTGTGCATGCCTATATTATGCAGACTAGGTGACACAGTGCATTTTACCCTTGTTATGCAGTTGTTACGGTATTTTATGTTGACATCAGCATTGTGCAGTATATGTTATGGGGCGTGAGACTGCATTTCACTTAGTTGTGCTGCAATGGGACAGAGTGTGGTACTGGTAACAGTATTGTTTGATTTTGTGTTATGTGTGTAGTGTAGTGGTGGCTGGACACTGAATTTCACTGTTATAACGTAGTGGGATGTGCAATGTTGAGTTATATCAGGACTTCAGTGATGCTCTCTCTCTCTCTCTCTGTATGTATGTATGTATGTATGTATGTATGTATGTATGTGTATGTATGTATGTATGTATGTATGTATGTATATATATATATATATATATATATATATATATATATATATATATATATATATATATATATATATATATATATATATATATATATATATATATATATATATATATATATATATATTGTGTTAAGCATTCCGTGTCATCAGTGAAATTTTAATACAGAATAAGATGGCCGTCAGCCGGGAACGCAAAAACTCTTCGTGTTATATATATATGAGGGAAATAATATATGTAGTGGAAGGCTCTAAATGATAAGTCTGTCATTCCTTCTCTCCTATCCCCCTTCTTTTATATACTGTGTAGTTGGCTCCCAAATAAATACCTCATGAGCAAGTGGTTGCCGGTGTCAGTCTCGGTTGGCATGCACACAACTGAAAATGACTTCAGCTCCACTGTTCTCCACCCACTAGCTTGTATAAAGTCAGCACTTTGTCAATGTAAATGTGAATAATGTAGTGGAAATATGTTGTTCCACAGTAAAGCTGTATTTTGTGGGGGAGCTGGGTGGCTCGGTGGTAGTGTGTTTGACTCTCATCCCAAAGGTCCTGGCTTCGAATACAGCTTGGGTCAAAATTTGTTCAGACCCTATTTCTGTGACCCATCTTTGAAATCACCTTATGGACAAAAGATGTTAAGCCCTAAACATTTAACATTTTGTATTTGAGGTAGTTACTTTTGTATGGGTGCCTATGTGCATTGTAGCCTAATATGCTTTCAACATACTTGACTGTACATGTATACTTTAAATGAATGTCTGCAAATACAGCGTTTCTTTTGAAAATAAACAAAGATATTATTCTTTACTCACAATGATCATGTGCAAACATAACGGGGCATATTGAAACATGTGACATTTGTTTTGTTTCCTTATAATTTGTAACCAAAAACTGCTGGGAAACTGAGATTCAGCTGGAGACACAGGTAAATCCACTACCAATCTGTTGACAAACATCTTTCAACCAGAGATGTTCACCGACCTGCTTTCACGGATACACCAAAGGAGCATGTAGCATTGCTTGCAGCAGGTATATTAAAACAAATTCACATTATTCATTAATTAATGTTTGTAGATGATGCCAGAAAAATAAAAATAAAAACACTCTGTGACAACACTCTTTGGTGTGCTTTTTCATCTGTGAATGATTGAATGAATGTAAACATGCTCACAATGCCTGGCTGAAAAAAAATAAATGAACAAATGTACCGAGGTAACCAGTATGCATTTTTATCCAAGACTGAAAGTGGTTTGTTGGTTGGTTCATGGTTTAACATCCACATTACAACGGTGATGATAATGGCATATTTTACATTAAAAAAAAGAATATATATATATATATATATATATATATATATATATATATATATATATATATATATATATATATATATATATATATTATATATATATATATATATATATATATATATATATATATATTGTGTGTGTGCGTTTGTTTCATTTAGCGAAGTAGCAACTGTATTGGTTTCAAATTTTTGAGCAGGGAAAAAATATCCATCTACGGGGATTGAACCCTGGTTACCTTGCGTGGCAAAATGAGTATTTTACCACTGCACTAACTCAACTACTAAGTGATAACTGGTGCATTTAATTACTTATAGATAAACCTTCTCATCCCGTATCTCCCGTTGTTGTTTGTTCCAGTTTACTTTCTCAATGTCACTAATAGTGATCGAAGACTAGTAGTTTGCAACAGTTTGGGCGTAGGCCTTATACTTGTTGGTTTGGTAGTTGATTTCCTCTTTTCTCATGCGGGCTTGGGACGGCTACGGCGGAGATATGATCTGCCGGAAGTCAGACATCGCTTGTATCCCTTTTTGAAAATGCACTCGCAAACGACCCAAAGTGCCAATTTTTGCGCGGGACCCCCCCATTTTTTCATAAATAATGTGTGTGATATGATCTAAAGTACGATTTTATCGAATAAAAAGGGCCTGCGCAATTGCCCAACATTGCAAACACTTAAAATGTTATTGATAACATCCGGGCAATCTGCGAATTTACAACATAAACTTTTCTCGATTACAGTTAGAATTCCAATTATCAGAACACACTTTTTTTACGAGAAAATACTAACATACTTTATGAAGTGACCAAAATGTTTCTTTATCATTTTAACACACTATTCGATAAATTTTTGTTGTGTTCTGAAATCAGCTATTTTGCGTGTTTTTGCTGATGGGGTAGGTCACGCAGAAGGCTCAAACTTACAAATATGCCCGGGACCATGGGTCTTTCAGGGTGGCAATAGTCTCCAGACTCAATAAGGCTCTCAAAAAACCCTATAAGCGGCAGTTTTCAATTAAAAAATGTAGGTATAGTATACAACCTTAAAGCCATGGAGAATGAACATGCCTTTCCAAGACATTTGGAGGCCATGAATTCTTTGTGTAGACTTTGTGATAAAAGACCTATCAAGTTTAGACACAACATCATAGTGACCCTGTAGACACACTTATTTTAAGCCATTTTAATGTGATATAAGCCGGAACTGAATCTCTGAACAGCAAACAATAAACCTCTGCTTTGTGTATTGCTTTTAAACTGTGCTAAAAATGTGATATTGTTAAAAACATTGACTGTATCAGTGACATTCACATACTTCATGTCAGCGAGGTCTGAATGGATTACCGTTTTCACTTGGTCTACCAACTGATACTGGTAAACAGCTGTTAAGTGACACCTCTCAAATTTGGGAATTGTGGCCCTGGGTTTAAATGGGTTACATATTTGGGCTTATCTGTGATTTTATTTTAATTGTTTACCTGTGGAACATACTAATTAATTAATTAATTAAGTTCATGAACTAATTAATTAATTACCTCAACAAACAGGCCCATACTGCGGTCTGAGCCATACACAAAGTGTAGCTTGACTCTCTCGTGGATGGCCGAGGGTCGCATTGAGCGGAACGAGTTACTGACGTGCTGCATTACAAACTCTAGTGCATCTGCACTTATCGGGTACATGTGTCTGAGGGCTGAGGACACTTCGTCCCTCAGCAACCATTCAACCTGCAGAAAAAGAATAAAAGAGTAAAAAAGAGAAAATTTATACTCCAAATCAAGTTGCTATCATTCATGAAACATGAATTTTTCTCTAAAATGTATTTTTTTGAAAAATACTTACTGATGACATTACTGACAGGAATGTACAATTAGCTTACACAATTTCAGCCAAAAAATCCCGTGCTGTACCTAAATGACAAGGGAGGTGATCCAAGGGCGCTGTAACCTGGTACCCTGGGTAGCCTCCCTTCCCTCCCTATCCGATCACGTGCCCAGTGGTGTCACGCCAGTCTGTTCGCTTAGCTGACTAGCGGCAAGCGGGGCAGGTGGGAGGGTCCTCCGAGTAATGTCATCGGTAAGTATTTTTTGAAAAAATACATTTTAGAGAAAAACGTATTTTTCTCTAAAATGTATTTTTTTGAAAAATACTTACCAATGGCATGACTAATAGGAAGGTATACTTAGCATACCGATTTAGCCTAAGCATCCATTGTGTACACTACACAACCAAAGAGGTGACTTAAGGGAGCCGTTACCACGCAACCCTAAGTGGCCTCCCTTATCTCCATATCCGGTGACGTATTTCCCATCAGTCTTTTTGCCTTAGCTCAATAGCGGCAAGCGGGGCAGGAGGAGGGATCTCCGATTCATGCCATCGGTAAGTATTTTTCGAAAAAAGACATTTTAGAGAAAAATACATTTGCTTTCTCAAAATTATTACCGATGGCATGACTAATAGGAAGAATAGCGAATAGGAGGTGGGTGCCGCCCATAACACCAAACCACCCAGAGAAAAACACAAGGAATGCACTCCCCGTGCTTTAGGGTATCGAGGCCCCTTACATGCGCTCAACTCCCGACGATTCTAGCTATGCGTACCTAAGGAGAGAGTGCTGTGCCGCCGATATGTCTCCCACCAGGGCCAGGTTGTTATGCTGGCCGGATAGGTCCTTCAGGTAAAAGCGGGCAAAGGTGGATTCCGCCCGCCAGCCCAAGGCTGCCACAATGTCACGTAATGCGCAGTTGCAGTCAAATGCGATGCTTGTTGCCACTGCCCTCACTTCGTGTGCCTGTATTCGCATTGTCTTTGCTCTCTCTGGGGAGAGTTCTGAGTATGCAGACCGGATAACCCAGCATATCCAGGACAAGATCGTATGTGTGGAGATATCACATCTGCCCGGGGCGAAGGGCAAGAAAAGGTGGGCATGCCCTTGCCTGAGTGGCTTCGTTCTGCGCAGATAAATTTGCAGTGCTCGGACCGGGTCCTGTTGACGGGACTCCGGTGTCTGGTTAGCACGTCTGAGGGGGCGGATTGTTAGGACCTGTGGGGCAGCTGTGGGTGGGCGATTTCAAGCTAAGAAGGACTGGTCGGTGAGAAGCTGCACCGAACCATCGGTCCGAAATTGTACATAGGTGGGGCGCACTGAGAGTGCATGTAACTCGCTCACCCGTGATGCTGTGGCGAGTGCCAAAAGGAAGCATGTTTTCCTGGTCAGGTCGCTGAACCGTGCCAAGGGATGAGGCTCAAAGCGGGTAGAGTTGAGCCAAGTCAGTACCCATGCCAAGTCCCAGCGCGGGACCAGGGATCATGAGACTGGCCGCTGAAGGTCTAGGTGAGCCATCAGGTCTGAGAGGTCTTTGCAGGTCCCTGGGTCCGGACGGCCCAAGTGGCGGTAAGTGTCTGCAATCATGGCCAAATATCCTCTGATGGTGATGGGAGCGAGGTTCTGCTGGACGAAAAGCCACAGAAAGAACTCAGATCCGTGGGGGAGAGCTGCTACGATGCGCACCAGGTCTGCAGGACCCTCCATTTTCCCTCGTAAGCGTTCCGGGTAGAAGCTCTGCGGGCTGCTGAGATAGCCGCCACAGCTGCACTCGAGAAGCCTCTTGCGGCGAGGGCCTGCCACACAATCTCCAAGCGTGAAGGAGCAACTGATCCGGGCACGGGTGGAAAAGATTCTGTCATGGCTGCTTGAGCATCGTGCAGGGGGTGGGAAGGCACAGGGGGGGATCTGTGGCCAGGTTCAGGAGGTCGGTGGTCCAACTCTTGGTCCAGCTAAAGGGCGCCACCAACAGAAGAACTGTGTTGAGGCCTCGGAGCTTCTGGAGGACTTTAAGTACCAGAATGGACAGAGGGTGCGTGTATGCCATCATGCCCTCCCAAGAGATGGAGAGAGCGTCTACCGCCCACGCCAGGGGATCTGGAATGGGACTGACAAAGAGGGGAAGCTGCTTGTTCCACCGTGTGGTGAAGAGATTGATCATCGGTGTCTCCCAGCGGGTGCAGATGAGCCGAAAGATGTCTGGATGGAGAGACCATTCAGTGTGGAGAAGCTGACCCCACCGTGACAGGGAGTCCGCGAGGACATTCAGGTGTTCTGGCATGTGTCGCGCTCCAAGAATTATGCAGCGATCCCTGCACCACAGGAGAACGTGAAACAGGAGCATGCAGAGAGAGGGCGACTGTGTCCCGCCCTGGTTCTGAATGTAGGCGACTACCGTGGAGTTGTCGGAGAGAACCAGCACTGCTTGGTGAGAGAGACGCGCTTCCCAGGCGATGAGGGCAAGTCATACGGCCTTCAGCTCCAGCCAATTGATGTGTTTGCCGACGTGATCTTGCGACCAGCTGCCGGAGGTTGTGATAAACTGCGGCAGTAGGTGTGCTCCCCAGCCAGCTAGGTTCGCATCCGTGCAGATGGAGAATAGAGGCGAGGGGGAGATGAGGGGAACCCCCGATGCAAGCCAGGAAGGATCGATCCAACGTTGGAGGTGAGGCCTGACCAAAGGAGACACTGGGACAGGGGCCGTAAGGTTGCCCGAGGACAGGCGCCAGTGTAGGAGCAGATGCAAATGTATTGGCCTGGAGTAAAGCCTGCTGAGGGGCAGGAGGTCCGCCACCGCGCTGAAGAGTCCCAGGAGTTGGAGCCATACCCTGGCCGGAACTGTCTTTGCAGACGAGACCTGGAGCGCCAGTGTTGCCAGCTTTTAAATTCACGTCTCGGGGAGCCGGACTCTGTTGAGGTCAGTCAGGAATTCCATGCCGAGGTGTACGAAACGTCGAGATGGGGCAAGGTCCGACTTGCCCAAGTTGACCAGAAAACCAAGCTGGCGGAGGAGGGAGAGCAATTTGTCCCAGTCCCTCTCCAGAGTGGAGGCAATCTGATTCCGAAGGAGCAAATCATCCAGATAGTGGGAAGTTGGACTCGAGGATGACTGTCGGAACTTTGCTATGACCGCATTGAGGATTCTGGTAAAAACCCAAGGGCTGAGGCTGAAGCCGAAGGGGAGCGCCCGGAACTGATATACCACACCGCGGAACGGGAAGCGCAGATACCGTCGAGAGGCCAGGTGCACAGGAACTGTTAGGTAAGCATCCGCCAAGTCGAGACTCACTGCAAAGTCCAAAGGTTGAATCGACGTCTTCAAGGCCCTGGCCATTTCCATGCGGAAGTACGAAGCGGAGAGGTATCTGTTGAGAGCAGAGAGGTCTATGACGGGGCGCCACCTGCCGTTGGGCTTGGGGACGACAAAAAGGCGGCTGTAGAATGCCGGGGAGTCGTGTCAAGAGACCACCTCCGTGGCAGCCTTCTGAAGCAGAGCTGTGATCTTGCTGTTAAAAGCGTCCACGGAGGACGACGCCTCTGCACATCAGATCGCAGTTAGCTGCAGCGGCCATAGCATTAACGGAAGTATGATACAGCCCGGTTAGCAGCCACCGCCAAGACGAGGATGTCTCCTAAAAGCGGTGAAATAGAGGGGTGCCAGGCATCTTCCACGCGTCTCACCATGGCCTGCGTCGCTAGGTCCCCAAAAACAGCACAGGAGAGAGCGTTGAGGACAAGGGTCGCAGTCTTGCCCAGTCCTCGCGGCATCCGTAGATGCAGAGCACGGCGGCCACCCATCTGAAATTCCGCTGCAACATCCACTGCGGCAAGGGGAGAAACGAACATATCCAAACCCTCCGGCCACTTGGAGTCAGCGAAGAAGCTGTAGTCTCCGAAGGAGCCCTGCTGTAGGTGCGCCGAAAAGGCTTCCACAAGATCCCGGAATCCTGGGGGTTGTGGGAGGGACTTGAATTTTTGGGCCTGCCGGGAAGCATCCACGAAAGCGGAAGCTTTCCTCTTGAGACGGGGAGACGGAGGACAGGCGTCCGGAGGCAGAATGGACGAAATCAGCTGTGCAGCTTCGACTAAGGACCACAGTGTCTCTGTGCTCGGGGTGACGAAAGCGGCCTGTGCAGAAGAGCTGCCAGAAGGCAGAGAAACCAGAGACGCGGACCGACGATCATCCAAAAGGAGAGCCAAGACAGAATACTCTGGCAGTAGACTCAGGGCCTCCTCATCGTCCTGAGACGACCGCCGGAAGGGAAGCCGCGAACTGTCCAAAGAAGGAAAACCACTGTAGGGCGGCATGCGCACATGACAAGAGTGGGCTTGGGGAAAGGTGACGTCCGTTGTAGCACGCGGCCGAATCTCAACGTTGGATGGAGAAGAAGTGTGGCTCCCCTGAGGGCTGCTATGACGAGGAGAGGGGCTGTGAATCCAAGAAGAACGCTCCCTGGAATAGCTGCGAACTGACCGATCACGTCTGTGAGAGGACCGATGACGACGGGGGGAATGACAGCATCCGCGTGGATGCGTCTGCCTGGCAAACGCATCCGCATAAGAGGAGGATGCGCAAAATTTGTACCTTGCTGATGAGCGATGCCGCTTGGACGGGGAAGCATGCCGTGGGGGGCAAAACTGGTAGAGCGAGAGCGCGAACGTGTGAGAGACCTGGAGCTGTACTGCGTGCTGTGTTGCATCTCCCGGTCGCGTGGCACTAGCGAGTGGGGGATAGTGATGCGTCGAGGATGCACTGGTACTGCCATAGAGGCTACATGAAGGCTAGGGGAGCTGTTGTGCACGGCGATGCGGGGCGACCGAAGCCGCTGCTGGCCACGCTCCGCAATGGAGCGGGCAGACAAAGTGCCAGTGGTAATGTCCGAGAAAGGTTTGTCATTCACCACGCTGCGGGGCGACCGAAGCCGCTGCCAGCCGCGCTCCGTCATGGAGCGGGTGGACAAAGTGCCAGTAGTAACGTCCGAGAAAGTTTTGTCCTTCACCGCTTTGCGGGGCGACCGAAGCCGCTGCCGGCCGCGCTCCTGCCTGGAGCGGGCGGACAAAGTCTGAACAGATGTGTCAGGGTCCAAAGAGGGTTCAACCGCGTAGCGGGGCGAGCGAGGCCGCTGTCGGCCATGCTCCGCCATGGAGCAGGCGGACAAGTTCCAAGAGGGCAAGACCAGACCTGAGGGCAGGTTCCAGGGACCAGAAGGTAGTAAAGGGGCCCGACGAGAAGGCAACTCACCAACATCCGAGCATGCGCGCCTGACGATCCCTGCTGCTATAGGAGGGGGGGGGGGGGCAGGAGGAGGAGGGCAGACCTGGGAAGCCACAGGTCTTTTGTGGCGGTAAAAACTCCAGAGCTGCGACCATTGTTCCTCCACCCAGGCGGCACACATGTCACAAGTCTGCCCGGAGGCACATCCAGAACATGGGAGGCAGACAGAATGGGTGTCGCTTGGCCACTGAAAAGCCCCACACTTCACGCAGGTCTTCACCTGTAAGCTGCAACACAAAGCAAACGTAAAAGGAGACGAAGCGTGGTCACCAGCGAGGTCATGCAAAACGAATTCACAAGTATTCAAGTTATTCCCGCAGAACGAAATCAAAGACCAATGTAACCGAATTGACGAACATTTGAGCTATTGCCGCCGAATGAAAATCCGAGGCCACGCAAACACGAGTTCACGAAGATATGAGCGAAAATCCACGGAAAGTGCCAACGGTTGGAAAGTGCCAATGGTCGGACCGCCATCTTGCTGGCTACGTGGCATTAACCGAGGCCTTACCTTGCCATAGCAGCGCTTTTCTTGAAATAAACCGCTAGGAATTCTTGCTAAGCAAGACACAAACCGAAAGGAAGCCCAGAAAAGACACACTTCGAGTAGAAGTCCCACAATAACATCGATAAAACGACGAAATTCGTCAAAGAAAGTCCACCTAGGCTAAACACAACTGTTCTGGTGCTAAGCATAAAAAGACTGATGGGAAATACGTCACCGAATATGGAGATAAGGGAGGCCACTTATGGTTCATTTGTTTCCTCAAAAACATTACCAATGACATTACTGACAGGAAGAATAGCGAAAAGGCGGTGGGTGCCGCGTAGAACACCCTGATCCCCTGAACACTGCTAACAAGAGCTGCCCTCCCCAGGGCAACCTCCCAACAATTTCAGCTAAGTATTACCTATGGCCTCTCTGGCGCCGGGAGGGAATGTTGCGCCGCAGCGATGTCCCCCACCAAGGCTAGGTTCTCCCGCTGGGCCGAGAGATCCCTGAGGTAGAACCGGGCGAAGTTCGATTCAGTTCGCCAGCCCATGGCCACCACAATGTCTTTGACGGCGCAATTGCAGTCAAGGGCGACACTTGCAGCCATGGCTCTAACCTCATGCGCCCTGATCTTCAGCCGCTTCGCACCGGCAGGGGAGAGGTCTTGGTAGGCGGAGCGTATCACCCAGCGGAGCCAGGAAGATATCATCTGGGCCGAGATGTCAGTTCTACCTAGGGACAAAGGCAGAAAGAGGCAGGAGCGACCTCTACAGAGAGGCTTGGTTCGGTGCAGGTACACCAGTAAGGCCCTCACTGGGTCCTGCTGTCTGGTCTCCCGGGTCAGGTGTATCGCCCTCAGCAGTCGCATGGTGATCACCTGGGGTGTGGCCAATGAGGACCGGGTCTTAGCCAGGAAAGCCGGGTCAGTCAGTAGCTGCACAGAGCCATCCGTTCTGAACTGCAGGCAGTCGGGACATGCAGACAGCGCGTGCAGTTCGCTTACCCTGGAAGCCGTGGCAGTTCTTCTGGGTCACGTCAGCCAACCGCGCCAAGGGGAGCGGTTCGAAGCGGTCTGAATTGAGCCACGTCAGCACCCAGGGTAGGTCCCATCGCGGAATCAGCGAACGGAGGGCAGGCCGCTGGAGACCGAAGTGGGCCATAAGGTCGGCGAGGTCTTTGCAATCGCCGGGGTCCGGCCGGTCCAAGTGGCGGTACATGTCGGCGATCATGGCGAGGTAGCCCCTGATGGTGATTGGTGCAAAGTGTTGCTCGGCAAAGAGCCAAAGGAAGAACTCTGCCAGCTGTGGGACCGTCAGATCCGTGGGGGAGAGGTGCCGGTCGTCACACCAGGACCGCAGGACTCGCCACTTTCCCTCATAGACACGTCAGGTCGAAGGTCTGCGGGCTGCATCGATAGCTTCCACCGCTGCACGTGAGAAGCCTCTAGCGGCGAGGGCGCGCCACACAATCTCCAGGTGTGGAGGAGGAGTCACTCGGGGCACGGATGGTACAGCACCTGTAGTGGTTGCTTGAGCATCGTGCGTGGGGTGGGGAGCTGCAGAGGGGGCGCCGTGGCGAGGTTCAGTAGGTCGGTGGTCCACAACTTGGTCCAGCAGAACGGGGCCACCATAAACAGGATTGTGTTGCAACCCTTGAGCTTGAGCAGGACCTAGGGGACGAGCACCGTGGGTGGATAAGCATACGCGATGAGGCCCTCCCAGGAGATGGAGAGCGCGTCGACTGCCCAGGCGAGGGGGTCCGAGATGGGGGAGACAAAAGAGGGGCAGCTGGTGATTCCACCTCGTTGCGAAGAGGTCTCCCATTGTGCGCATATCATCCGAAAGATGTCCGGGCGGAGCATCCACTCGGTGTGGAGAAGCTGGCCGCGCTGCAAGAGGGAGTCAGCTAGGACATTCAGGTGGCCCGGGATGTGTCTCACTCGGAGAGAGATGCCGCGATCTTCACACCACCGGAGGATGCAGAGGGAGGGGGAGCGCAACCCGCCCTGCTTCTGGATGTAGGAGACCGCGGTGGAGTTGTCGGAGAGGACGAGCAGCTCCTGGTGCCGGAGGCGTGTCTCCCAGGTGATGAGGGCTCACCAAACCGCTTCTAGCTCTAACCAGTTGATGTGTCTGTCTGCGAAGTCTGGAGGCCAGCGGCTGGACGCTGTGGCGAACATCGGAAGCAGATGTGCGCCCCAGCCGGCGAGGCATGCGTCGACGCAGAGAGACAACTGGGGGGGGGTGGTGAAGCGAGGGGTATTCCTGTTGCGAGCCACTCGGGATAAGCCCAGCGGAGAAGATGTGGAAGGAGCATCGGCAGCACCAGCACACAAGTCTCGAGGTCACCAGCTGAGGGACGCCACTGGGGAAGCAGGTGCAGCTGAAGTGGGCGGTAGGAGAGTCCACCGAGAGAAAGGAGGTCCGCCGCCACGCTCATTAGGCCCAGGAGCTGTAGCCACACTCTGGCGGAGACCGCGTCCTCTTGAGACATCTGCCGGGCTAGGTTCGCCAGCTTCTGAATCCGAGGCTCCGGGAGTCGCACCTTGTTGAGATCAGTCCAAAATTCCATGCCCAGGTGCATGAAGCGGGGGGAAGGCGCGCGATCCGACGTCCATGTTGACCAGGAAGCAGAGCCAGTCGAGCAGATCGAGTAGAGCATCTCGGTCCTTCTCCAAGGCAGCCTCCGCCTGGTTCCGCAAGAGAAGATCGTCGAGGTAGTTCGAGGTGGGGCTCGAGGAAGTCAGTCTGGCCCTGGTGACGACGGCGTCCATGATGCGAGTGAACACCCAGGGGCTGAGGTTGAGGCCGAAGGGCAGAAATGGTAGACCACGCCGCCGAAGGTGAAGCGGAGGTAGCGGCGAGAGGCAGGGTGCATGGGAACATGCAGATATGCGTCCGACAAGTCTAGGCTGATGGCGAAGTCCATGGGCTGAACTGTGGACCGGAGGGTTCTGGCCGTCTCCATGCAGAAGGTCGGCGCGGCGATGAACTTGTTCAGTGCCAAGAGGTCGATGATGGGGCACCACTTGCCGCTGGGCTTGGGGACCACGAAGAGGTGGCTGTAGAAGGCTGTAGAATCGTGACGCGTAACCACCTCCGTGGCGGCCTTCTGCAGCAGGGTGGCGACCTCGCCACGGAGGGCGTCGGCTCTGAGCTGATCTGTTGCGTCAGGACCGCTGTCCACAGGGGACAGCGCCGCAACGGGGGAGGAGAGTGAAAGGAGATCAGGAGGCCCTCGGAGATGGTGGAGAGGACCCTGGGGTCGTTTGGAAGCAGCGAGCGTCAGGCGTCACTGCAGCGCGCGAGCCTCCCGCCAACCCCGGATGCGGTCGGCGGGGACTGGGGAGAGAGGCAGTCAGGGGGCACTGCCCCGCCCCGAGCATCGGGCGGGCTTGGGCCAGGTGGGGGCGGGGACCTGGGCGGCGCAGGGGCGGGCAAAGGCCGGAGCACGTGGTCGAGGTCGGGAGCGTCCGGAGACAGGGCGAGCGGAGGGTCTGAGGGTCCGCAGGGAACGACCCACAGCCTTGTGGCTGCTTGAAAGCGGGTGGGGGCGGAGCGGCTGGGCCAGAGGTCTTTGTTGGACTCCTTCACTGTCTGCCAAGTCTGGCCAAAGAGGAGAGTACCGCCATGCGGAGCTTGCCGGAGCTGTTTCTTTATCTCGGGGGGGGGGGGGGGGGGGGGGGGGGGGGGAGAGGAGGCCCTCACAGGTGCGCAGAATCGCATCCCAATGCATCAGGTTAGCGGCGGCGGCCATGGAGTTGACGGAAGTGTGGTACGCCGCGTGGTTGGCCGCAACCGCCAAAGCAAGGATGTCCCCTAGCAGCAGCGAGATCGACGGGTGCCAAGCGTCCTTGATGTGCCAGACGACAGCTTGTGTGACCAGGTCCAGGAATCCTGCACAGGCCAGGGCGTTACGTATGAGATTCGCCGTCTTATCCAAACTGAGGGGAAGGTATCGCTGCGAAGTTCTCAAGCCGCCCGCTTGTGACTGCGCCAAGGTATCCACCGCTGGGAGGGGGCAAGCGAAGGACTGAGAGTGACCGGCGTACCAGCACTGGCGGAAGGCAATATCCAAATCCGCGGGCCATCTGGAGTCGGAGAAAAACCCTGTGTCGCCCAAGGAGCCCTGTTGCAGGTGCGTGGAAAAAGCTTCGCTCAGGTCCCGGAAACCAGGGGGCTGGGGAAGAGACTTGAAGCGCTTGGGTCGCCTGTCCGCATCCACAAAGGCCGAGAAACCTTCCTCTAAGCCGGGGGGGAGGGGGGGGGGACGGAGGGCAGTCCTCATCATCATCATCATCAGTCCCTTGCCCGAACTGGGCGTTGGGGGGACTGAAAGGCAGCAGCAACAGACAGTGCTCTCCACTGAGTTCTATTTTGGGCGGTGGCAAGCAGGTCTGGCATCTCGAGTTCGGTCCATTCTTTTATGTTTGTGACCCAACTCTTTCTCTGACGACCTCGCCGACGACTTCCTTCGACAGTGCCTTGGAGGATAGTCTTGGACAAGGTGTTGTGTCGGGTCACGTGGCCAAACCAAGCAAGCCTGCGCCGTTTCACAGTTGCCAGAAGGGGTTCATGTGGGCCCACCAGGGAAGTGACGATGCTCCGTACATATTTGTTGGTCTTGTGCTCGCGGTACGAGATGCGGAGCAACTTCCTCAGGCACTTGTTCTCAAAGGCCTGGATTTTCTTTTCTGAGTCTGCAAGCAGTGTCCAAGTCTCACAGCCGTAGAGTAGAATAGACACTACGAGGGACTTGTAAAGCCTGTACTTGATGGTGAAGCTGATGGAGTTACTTCGCCATATCCTGTCCAGCCTGGCCATTGCGGATGTTGCTGTACCTATCCTGGTACGGATCTCTGCTATGCAACTACCGTCTTTGGACAGGGTGGCTCCCAAGTACTTGAAGCTATTGACCTCTTCTAGCTTCTGGCCGTTCATGTGAATGTTGCTGCTGCTGTCGCTTGTGGTGTTGATCATCACTTTGCTTTTATCCATACTGATCTCCATGCCATAAGACCCTGCGCTACTTGAAAGTTTGTCTGTCAGGTTTTGAAGCTCACTATTGCTGCCTGCCATGAGGTCAATGTCGTCTGCGAATCGAAGATTGCACAGGGATCTGCCACCAATAGAGATTGAAATATGGTGGTCGTGGAGGGTTTCCTGCATGATCTTCTCCAGGAATATGTTGAAAAGGACAGGAGAGAGCAGGCATCCTTGACGGACACCGATCGTCGTCCTGAAGAACTCGCCTGACTGATTGTTAAGTAGAACCGCGCTGCAGGCGTTCTTGTAAAGCGCTTCTATCATTTGGATCAGTCCCTCCTCTATGTTGAACGATCTCATGACTTGCCAGAGTCCGTCGTGCCTCAGTCCTCAGGGGGAAGACAAGCAGCGATCAGGCGTGCAGCCTCGTCCAGGGACCATAGTGTCTCCATCCTAGGGCCCAGGAGCGCAGCTGGCGAAGAAGGCCGTCCAGAAAGCGCGAGTGAGGCAGGGGGGCTATCCTTCTCAAGGAGAGCTGAGACCAAGTCCTCTGGTAACAGGCTGAGAGCGTCGTCGTTGTCGGTGCGCACCGGCGGGCGATGGGGGGATCGGGCGGCAAAGGGGGGCGCCCGGAAGAGGGGACAGGATCTTAAAGAGAGCCGGGAGGGAGCCGGGGGGGGCGGGGGTGGAGGCCTCGCTAACGTCACCACGCCGTCCGAGAGTGGAGCGGGGGGGCGACCATCTCACCAGCGAGCTGCGCCGAGCGGGAGGAACCAAGACAGCCAACGCAGAGTCCCTCAAAGCCGAATATGAAGAGAGGCCACGCTCCGAGGTGAAGACCGTCGGTCACGAGGGGAGCGACTGCGCCGCCGGGAACGAGGTCAGGAGAACGAGCGCCGGCGACGGGAGGGGTGTCGGGAGCGGAGCCACGTCGAATGGGACGAACGTCTGGGGTTAGAGACACGCTGGGGTGAGCGAGGAGCCGGTCCCGGCCTCAAGGAGGGTGCAGTGGTTGGCCAAACAACAGGAGTAGAATCCGGCCCGCACTTGGTTAGGCTTGGGAGCCACAGTCTCCTCTGCAAGCTTGTCTGGCCAACTTCCAGTAACCGCGTCCGAACCCGAGAAAACCCGGGCTGAGTGGCTGGGTGAGCAAACTCGCTTTGGGTCAATCTCGGAGAAGTGCTTCATCCCATCTGTGGTGGCAGCCCGGGGTGCTGCAGCAGATGGCGGGTCTCGGGCCGGTGTGGGACGTTCGCGTCGATAGAACCCCAAAGCTGGGACCATTGCTCTTCCACCCAGGAGGCGCAGGTGTCGCAGGTGTGGCCAGAGGCACAGCCGGAACAGGGGAGGCATACCGCATGCGTGTCACTTGGCCATTGGAAGTCCCCACAGCGCGTGCAGGTTCGCACCTGGTAACTTGCCATGGCGGGGAGGCCGGCTAGGAACCTGTGACGAAGGCCAAGGGACCACCCGTAATCCGCGGAGCAGCTCCTCGCAGCCAAGGAAGACCACAAATCCAATGAAAGTACCACAAAATCCAATGGCAGCACCAGCACACACACGTAAATCCTCTCCACAAAAGTAATCCAAGGCAGGCACGGAACACAACCGTAAAGTCCAATCCAAGGAATGACCGGTTACACCATACACAGCTGAAAAGGACAGTAAGCAGAGCTCACAACCGGTCCCTGTAAGCTAAGTGAACAGAATGGCATGACACCACTGGGCACGTGATCGGATAGGAAGGGAAGGGAGGCCATCCAGGGTACCGGGTTACGGCGCCCTTGGATCACCTCCCTTGTCGTGTAGGTACACAATGGGATTTTTGGGCTCAAATTGTGCAAGCTAAGTGTACATTCCTGTTAGCAATGTCATTGGTAATGTTTTTGAGGAAACAAAAACCAGTTAGACATGATTATGCGGCAATTGATTTGTGTGTGATATAACATCTGAGTTTTAACTTTTACAGTGGCCGCAAGGTTTGTGCTGTCTGTCTCTTTGCTACTACTTTGATGACCATATGGATTTTCTTCACACAACTGCCATGCACTGTCAAGCCGTCTGATATAATTATTGTGTTTCAAACACCAGCAGACGTGACCAATGACCTTACCTCCTCTTTAAATTTCATGACAGCATCATGTTGAGATGAGGGCAGGTGTCCTATGGGGTCTCCCTGGAGATTGTCCCTGTCATAGTGTCAACAAATACAGTTACAATTATTCACTTTAAAAATGCGACAACTCTGAGGAATTATATCTGGGAACGTAGTAAGACAGAAAAAGCTGGGTTTCATTCTTGTTGAGCACAATGACTCACTTTAATTGCTGAGCCACAACTGGTTCTGGGAAATGCTGATTTAAGCATTTTCAGGCCTACAAACATGGCTATGTACAGTTTTGTGTATCGTTGAATGCCTTCATTTTTTAAGTGTGTAACTGTGTAGTAACCCCCTTGTGCATGCATCCATCGGTACTGTTTACAGTACAGGTGGCTAATGTACACAAACCAAGGGGAATCATCAAGGGGTTTGTGAGTACAGGTGGCTGCACACACACCGGGGTTAAACAGGAATAAATCAAAATTTTCTATTGCTCTTTGCAAATCAAATCTCAACAGCAAGGCCACCCAAAAATTCAAACAACAGTGAAATGACTAGCAGCTGTACCTTCTCTGTAGGCAGCCAAGCACTACGGGCTTACAATCTCATCTAATCAGGCACAACCTGAGAGCTGTCATGATTGATTCATTTCCCTATAGTCACAAGTGGATGATTTGAATTGTTAACTATTTTGCTTTAACCCTTTTAGCCCCAAGGTCCCATTTCTCAAATTTTGGAGGTGTTGCCGAACGACTATGTACCAGTTTCAGGAGATGGACTGACCATGATAATTCAAGGGTAGTGCCTGAAGGCGCCAAGCTAATCTGGCACTACCCTTGAATTATCATCATCAATCCATCTCCTGCTGTAGGGACTCAGGGCTAAATGGGTTAAAAGTGTCAATTACAGCAGAACCTTCTTTGAGCCCCCTGAATGATAGTCTTTAAGGACAGGCGACACTTTTATGCCCTTCGCAACTTCTTTTCAAAGAGCACCTGTCCTTAAGACCACTTTTTTCTTGCAAAACAGGTGGCTGATCAAAACAGGTTCCACTGTATGAGATTACCCTGCGTCAGTGGAAGCTCCAACACTCTGCACATCATCGTTCTCACACTCGGACGTGCGTCGGCTCCCCTGCTGGCTCTGGTTGGACAGCATTCGCAGAAGGGATGGCTTTCCCCGGACTGGCATGTCTGAGTCACCTGGCAAAGTCAGGCAGTTGATGTCCAGAGTGATGCGGAAATCGCCAAAGTCCACTGCTAATAGTGGCTCTTCCAAGGAGTTGAGAATGTCTCCTAATAAATGAGAAATACAACATTAGTATCTAGTTTTTGTGGTAACACAATCAAGATGTGCTGTATTCGGACATGCGGTGAAAAGCCGCGTATCTGAATGCAGCACATCTTGATTACAGCACTGAGTGCAGCATGTCTGGTGGTAATTCTTGATATAGTACCACAGTGGAAAGAACAGTAGCACCCATATAATGTTACGATAAACTGGACAAATACCAGCTGTAGAGGCAGAGATACACGTTATGCAGAAAGAGTACCAGAAGGCGAAAAAGAGATAACGACAACAGTAAATTTTATGTTTGCCTTCCTTTAATAATGTATGTCAGCCTCAGTATTATGTGCACCAGTTTACAGGACTCAGGCTCCCACAAAGATGTGCAGTAAGCAGAAGGTCCTCAGGCCAACATCAGCCTTAGCTGGACTGCACACAACCATATGCAGACCAGCTATTAAGGCTCACATCATCCTGAGGGCTTTTGGCCTAGTGGCTTTTCTTTACAAATCAATATAAATTTAGCACTATTATATCATGATCGCAAATCACGTGGTCTGACTTTTTGGATACCATTATATACTGAGGCTGACCTGCATTTTGGTTTCAATACCAGCACTGTCACAGTTCCTAATGAGGGCACTGGTTACTGACCCAAGCACAGTGGAATGGTGGTAACACTGTGATGATGGTGCTCCGTGCGGCGTTTCAGAGTACACGTGAAGTGAACGAACAGTGGCACCACCTCCTGACCCTCTGATTCGTGCGCCTCGTTCAGATCGATGTCAGACATTGATCCATCCATGTTGGATTCCATGGAGGCGTTCAGCTCAGGCGGATGGCGGTTTGCAAAGTCAGCCAAAATGACGTCGGCTGCATCATCATCACCCATTTCCCGCACGCTTGCATCTGCGGAGGAAATGAAAACTAAACTCCCACAAATCAAAACACAAGTTGGCTGCAAATTAAAAGAAAAGTAGGCCAGGTGGCACTGCTCTGTGGTGACGTGCCTTCCAAGGGAGAGTAGGCCAGGTGGTACTGCTCTGTGGTGATGTGCCTTCCAAGGGAAAGTTGCCAAAATGTACCCCTCTTGGGACAGCAAGTTGTTAACCTTTTGACTGTCAGTAGTGCTTTTTGTCATGATGATTCCTGAAGGAATCATCGCGACTAAAAGCACTAATGACAGCCAAAGGGTTAAAAAAATTAGTTACAATGGTTAACTCATTCACAACATAACTCATTTGTGACGTGTGACACATGGACATAAAGCAAATGAAGTTCATGTTCACGACATTTAAGTGGCATGTTGTCTCGAACGGCATCATTTGCTGTGTGATAATTTGTGTTACATCTCACATGCTAACTTCATCTGCTGTATATCCGTATGTAGCATACCTTTGATACTAACTGCATCTCTATCTTTGGCATGTCTAAAATGAGTCAACCCATTTAGCCCCGACTCATTTCAGCAGGAAATAAATTTAATCAACCACAATAATTCAAAGGTATTACCAGATTAGCTTGGCGCCACAAGGTGCCAAGCTAATTTGGTACTACCCTTGAATTATCATGGCCTATCCATCTCCTGCAACTAGCACAATAGTCAATAGGCAACACCTCCAAAGTTTCGAAAATGTGCCCTTGGTGTTAAAATGGGTGAATGACAACTTTCACAACTGTTGGAGGCATTTTAAAGACTGTGAATGTGATTGTGAACCAGATCCAAGACGACATCTGCACCATGTTGGGTCAAAGGCAGCATCAAATTGGCATAGCCTGCTAAAGTGCCTTCAGAGTCAAAGCATTTTAGAATTAGTCCCTTCACTGCTGAGGAAAACTGACTATCATCCATCCGCAAGAGGCACATATTGTCATGAGCCCCTCCACAATCAACGGGGCTCATGAGGATCTATGCCTATTGCTCAATCCAATTTGTAACCATGTGCCTTGGACGGTTCTGGTTTTTGGTAGTTAAACAAAAAAAGATTTCACACATAAAATATGCACCCACGGCAAGGGCGGGGTTTAACCCATTTAGCCCTGGGAACCTGCAGCAGGAGATGGATTGATCATGATAATTCAAGGGTAGTGCCAGATGCACTACCCTTGAATTATCATGATCAATCCATCTCCTGCAACTGGTACATAGCCGTTAGGCAACACCTCCAAATTTTGCAAAATGGGACCTTGGGGCTAAATGCGTTATTTCAATTACTTTAACTTTTTGTACACTGAACAGCCAGATATTGTTGGAAAGTCTTACCTGTATCCATGCCATCGTTGTCCCCTAAACCATCAGAGGTCCCTCCCGTGTCTCCTGCGTCCTCAATGTCATCACACTGAAACAAAGAACATGAAATAACATTATATAGAAGGATATACAAAACACACATATACATGAACAGCAAAGTCACATGTGTCTAGAAACCAGCTATTATTAGGTATCAGAATTGACACTAAGTAAACTTGTAAATTTGGCAGAGGTACAGGAGCTGCCACACGATAATTTATACGAAGCAGTCGAAGTCTGAAGCTCTTCGATAACACTCTAACCATTCAGGAACTGCGCTGATTGGTGCACAAATGAACCATTTGGGAAACAATTTTTATGAACTTTTGGATTTTTTTCTTCGGACAAAATTTAAAAAACTTTCCAGACGGGAAGACGATCTTCATGTCTACGACTTTGCTAGTGTATGGAAATTTCCTACAAACAACAAATACACATACACACGAACACATGCACACAAACTCGCTCTCTCTTTCGTTATCTTCCTTTCTCTATGTCAAACACATCCTCCTCTCTCACATAATCCAATTTCCCCACATACCATGGAGTTTTGCTGCTGAGCAGAAGGATTGTAGAAGAAGAAATCGGGCATGGAGGCCACTGGCTGGAACCAGTGGCTGATGATGCTGAGGAATTTCTCCTGCACCAGTTTATGCAGGCCCTCCGCAAACTCGCAGGAAATGTCGGCAAAAATGGACGGAAGGAGAGACACCATTCGGCGAGGCAGCTGGAGAATCTCCGGCACTATGGTAACCTCTCCTTCATCACTGGTGCTGAAAATTAAACATTTTAACCCGTTGGCTGTCCGTAGCGCTTTTTGTTGAGGTGATTTCTGTAGGACTCATTTCCACAGAAAGCACTATGGAACGCAAATTTTTTTTAACCCATTAGGCATGCAGCCACCAGTACTGCAAACAGTACAAGTGACTGCAGACACAAGGTGGCTCAAATGACGACACTGAGCTCTAGACACCATATTCATAATTTTATTATACACCCCACAGCCACATTTCCCAAATTTTGCAGGTGCCATCTAACGACTTTGTATCATTTGCAGGAGATAAATTGACCATGATAATTCAAGGGTAGCGCCAGATTAGCTTGGCACTGTCTTATGCTAGATAGGGTAGATAACCAGGAGAGATGCCGACAAGAGAAAGAACTCTCCAATGTGAAGCAGAGGAGATGTCATTCAAGTCCATTTAGCTAAATATGCTGTTTAATTATCCTTTCAAAACACACCCTCACACACATGTAAAAAAATGAATTTTTTTAAAAAAATGTATTTAAAAAAAAAACAACTTACCGATGGCATTACTATATGGAATACACTCTATAGACTAGCGATTTCAGCCCAAAGTTGTGTCCCCTACACAACTGGGGAGGAGACACCGGGGATCCCAGAATAGGAGCCCGGGTGGCCTCACCTTACCAACCTATCCCGGCATGCGTGTGGAGAACTCACCTCAGTTTCACGCTTAGCCAAAAACACTTAGCCACGGAGGCAAGCGGGGCAGGTGGGAGGGCCATCCGAGTAATGCCATTGGTAAGTATTTTTCAAAAAAATACATTTTAGAAAAAATATTCATTTGTTTTTTCAAAATACATTACCGATGGCATTACCATATGGAAGAATAGCAAAGAGGAGGAGGGTGCCGACACCCGACCCCCTGTACCCAACACCCTCCGCCGGCCCACAAGGAGCACTCCCGACGATTTCAGTTAAGAAGTGCCTATGGTGCCTGCGGTGCGCGGAGGGAGTGCTGGGCCGCGGAGATGACGCCCACCCTGGCCAGGGAGTCACGCTGGCCGGATAGGTCGCGGAGGTAGAAGAGGGTGAAGGTGGAGTCTGCACGCCCGCCTACCTCCGTCACAATGATTTTAACCAAGCAGTTGCGGTCAAAGGCCACTCTGGGAGCTACTGCTCGTACTTCATGCGCCCGGATCTGTAACCGTCTATCCCCGTCTGGGGAGAGGTCTAGGTATGCCAGCAAGTCACCCACCCCAGTCAGGGCGAACTGTCTAGGCCGAGACCCGTCCTGCCTGAAGAAGGAGGTAGGCAGAGGCAGAGCTTCAGAGCTGTGAGCGACGCAGGAATTCTGCAGTGCCCGGACTGGGTCCTGTTGACGCGACCCGAGGGGTCGGTCGACCTCTGAACGGACGTAAGGTTAGCGTCTGGAGCGCAGCCGATGAAGGCCGGCTCTTGGCCTGAGGGACGGGTCGGTGAGAAGATGCGCTGTACCAAAGCTCGACTGCCAACCTGCGGGGCGAACCGAGAGCGCAAGCAGCTCGCTCACGCGGAAGCCATGGTGAGAGCCAGGAGGCAACACGTATCCGGGCCAGATCGGCGAACCATGCCAAAGGCAGTGGTTCGAAGCGGGCTGTACCTAGCCACGTCAATGCCCCAGTGAGGTCCCACTGAGGTATGAGAGAACAAGAAAGAGAACATCTGAGGTCAATGAGCCAAAAGATCCGAAGGTCTTTCCAAGGGCCGGATCCGACAGGCCCAGGTGGCGGTTAGAGTGTGCGATCACGGAACGGAAACCCTTGAAGGAAAAGGTGCTAATCCTTGATCGTCGAAGAGCCAATGAGGAATTCCGCCAGTAGGGGGAAGTGAGACTCGTGGGGGCGGGAGCCGCAGGGCGGCGCCCCACGACTGAGAGATCCTCCACTTGCCTTCGCACACATTCCTGGTAGACAGTCTGCGGGCTGCGGCCAAAGCCGCATCCGAAAGTCTCTAGCGGTGAGGACTAGCTTGGCAACTTCCAGGCGTGATGGAGGAGGGCTCCAGTCACGGATGGAAAGGAGTCGGGAGGTGCTGCTCGAACGTCGTGGTCGGGGTGGGGAGCGCTAGAGCCGGGTCCATTGCTAGAACGAGCCAAACCCTAGTCCAGCTCTTGGTCACAATGAAGGGTGGTCACCAGGAAGAGAACCGCGGCGCAATCCAGCAGATCCCGCAGGATCTTCAGCACCAGCACTGACGGGGGGAAGGTAAACGAGATCAGTCCATACCCAGGAAGGAGAGCGCGTCTACCGCCCAGGCGAGAGGGTCCGGGACTAGAGAGGCAAACAGCGGTAGCTGGATGTTCCATCTGGTGGCAAAAGTCGCCTAGCGGCGTCTCCCATCTCGAGCAGATCAGATGAAAGACGTCTGTGCGCAGGGACCACTCCGGGAAGTGGCGGGCTCAAAGAGCAATGTCCGGGTCCTTGCACCAGAGCAGGAAGGAAAGGAGGAAGCACCGGGAGGGCCAGCGAGTGCCTCCTGGTTCTGTATCAATGCCGCCACTGTCGAGTTGTCTGGCAGATGAGGACCTCCTGGTTGGTCAGAGTCTCTGGCCAGGAGTTGAGGGCCATCCCAACTGCTGTAACTCCCAGTTGATGTGACTGTGTGCGAAGTCCCCCGGCAACAGGTCTGAGGAAGGTCCGGGAACAGTAGTGTGCCCCAGCCGGACTGGCTAGCGTCAGTGCAGAGAGAACACTGGGGCGGAGGGGAGTACAAGGACACGCCCGACGCCCAGCATGCCAGATCCGCCCACGTCCGAGGCGGGAAGTGGGGTAACAGAAACGGAACCGACAGGGTGCCAAGAAGGGGCGCCAGCGTAGGAGGAGGTGTAGTAGCTGCAGCGAGCCTTCTCACTTTGTATCCTCTAGCGCCGGCCGAAGGGGAACGAGTCCCCTGCCGCGCCAAGGAGTCCCAGGAGCTGAAGCCAGACACAGTCCTAGAAGGAAACCCCCAACTCCAAATGCTGAGCAAGTTCGGCGATCTTCTGCCGCCGAGCCAAGGACAGGCAGAACAGGATGAAGTCGGACAGGAGTTCCGTCCCTACTAGCAGAAAGGCTCGAAAGGGCGAGAATGGACTTGCCCGGGTGGACTAAGAACCCGAGGCATCGAAGGAGAGAATGTTGGGCTTCTCTATCCTCTCTGAAAGTCACGGTGACTAGGTTGCGCAGCATCAAGTCATCCAGGAAGTGATGGACGGATTCAGCGACCGCTGGCAAAAGCTGGCCATCACCGAATTGAGGATCCTCATGAAGACCCAAGGCCTGATGTTGAGGCCGACTGTGAGGGCTCGGAACTGGTAGACAATCCCGCCAAGGCAAGTAGGTACCGGCACGAAGACGGATGAGTCGGCACGTGAAGAACGTGCCTGAAGATCGAGGCTGAAAGCGAGATCCATCGGCCGGACTGCTGAGAGAAGAGTCTGGCTGTCTCCATCCGAAAGGGCGGCTCCCAAATAAGACTTGTATAGCGCCGAAGACTGGGTGCCACCTGCCCAATGGAATGGGGACGATAGGAGGCGGACGTAGAACGCCGGCGAGTCGCGTCGGGAGACCACTCCTGTCGCTGTTTTGTTGAGCCAGGCCTTCACCTTTCTGTGCAGAGTTGGGATTGGTCGACTTTAGAGATGATCCAAAGGTCGTCTGGGAACAGCAAACTCCTATGGTCGCTGTAGAAGGCCAGCTGCCCGCCGACTGGAGACCCAAGAACTGTCAACGGTGGTGGAGAAGGGGAAAGCCAGAGGGTCCGAGCGAAGCGAGACGCAGCGGGGGCAGAGTCTCCTTTGCAGTCTGTCACGCCTCACCAAAAGAGGGAACCACCGAGTGGAGCTTGGCGGAGTTGCGTCTTCACCGTCTAGGGGAGATCCGTGCCAAGTAGTAGGAGTGAACACACGGCCAAAGGTCACAGTAGGCGGCCGCCGCCATAGGGAAGGTAGGCGGCACTGTTAGCAGCAACCAAAGGAATGTACATCACGGAGCGGGGACGAAGCTTCCAGGTCCCAAAAGTCCTCCAGGTAAGAAGAGCCGCTTGCGTCACCAATCCGAACTAAGGAAGCGAATCCGACAAGAGGGTGAGGACAAACATTCTGGAGTAGCCGGAGCCCACCCGCCTGGATGACGGTTGTCGCATCCACCGAAGGAACAGGGATGGTGAAGGCTTGAGAGTGTCCAGCGTACCAAGCCTGGCGAACGCATAGCTGTGAAAGATTCCTCGTCGCTGAAGGAGTCCTGGCGAAACCGGGCCGAGAAGCATCGACGAGATCCCGTAACCGTGTGGCTGAGGGAGAGACTTGCGACCTTAGCCTGCCACAAGGCAACAACCTGGCAGAAGCCTGTCTCTACAGAGGAGGCGAAGGTGGTCATAAGTCAGGAGGGAGGAAGTAGGCGAACAGACGGGGGCCTCTTCCAATCACAAACCGTCCGTGAGCTAAGCGAAGGGCCGAAATCCTAGACGAGGAGGAGGCTGACGAAACAGCTGAGAAGCGGGAGGGAGAGCCAGAGGGCGAATCCCGCAAAAAGATGGCAGAAGCCGAATCCGCTGTAAGCAGGCTTAGTATGTCAGGGTCTACCTCCACCGTCCGCCTACCAAGCAAAGCCGCAAGGAGGGTGACTGGCTTCGAGCGCTGGACCGCCAAAGGCGAATAGGCTCTGTAAGCCCCCGACTTGCCGAAGTGCGAGGGAAGGGGGGCTACTAGTGACGGAATTAGCGCGAGGACGACGAGGGAAAAACGAGAGCCGGAGACCGCGCTCCGAAGAAAGAGGGGAGGCGGGAGGGGAACGCCAGCACCCCCAACCTGCTCGTCGCGAACCCACAACTGTGAGTAATTGTCTGAGTCACACCAGGCCCGCCTGCAAGTTCGGGGCGGGGGGAGGGGGGGGGGGGGAAACAGAAGGTGTCACACCAAGCCCACTCAGGAAAAGCGAAGCGGGGAGGGGACAACGGGGCACGCGAACCACACCTGTGAGAAAGAGTCTGAGTCACACTGGGCCCGCCTGGAAAATTCGGGGGTGGGGGAGGGGGGTGGGGTGGGTGGGGACAGAAAGGTGTCGCGGGGGGGGGGGGGGGGGGGGGGGGGGGGGAGACAGAAAGGTGTCACGCCAAGCCCGCTCAGGAAAAGCGGAGCGAGGAGGGGACAATTGGGGCGCACGAATCCGCACCTGTGAGTAAATGTCTGAATCACACCAGGCCCACCTGGAAAGTTTGGGGCGTGGGGGGGGACAAAAAGGTGTCACGCCAAGCCCGCTCAGGAAAGGTGGAGCGGGGAGGGGACAATTTTGGGGCGCGCGATCCCCGCTCCGAAGGCTTGGAGCATGAGGTGCGCGTGACAAGGTCACACCGGGCCCGCCTGGTCGAAACGGGGCGGGGCGGGGGGGGGGGGGGGGGGGGGGGGGGCGTCGTAAACGTAGGAAACCGGGGTGCGGGGGGGGGGGGGGGGGGGGGGGGACGTAAACGTAGGAAACCGGGTCCGCTCGGATGAATCAGAGCAGGTGGGTAACCTTTTATTTTAGTACTTTGCGCTAGTCACACCGGGCCCGCCTGGTCGAAACGGGGCGGGGGGGTGGGGGGGGTGGGGGTGGGGGTGGGGGGGGGTGGGGGTGAGGGGGTGGGGGTGGGGGTGGGGGGGGGGGACGTAAACGTAGGAAACCGGGTCCGTTCGGGCGAATCAAAGCGGGTGGGTAACCTTTTATTTTATTACTTTGCTCTAGTCATACTGGGCCCACACGGGTTACGCAAACGTGGGGAGCACGACTCTGATACTCGCCTGCCCTGCTCAGAAGACTCGGAGAGGGGAGGGAGTTCTTAAAAGAAGGGGACTTACCTGCGGGCTGGAAGGCCCGGAAGCCGGAGCGAAGTGGGGCCCGAGAAGCTGACAGAGCGACGCCATACTGCGGTGAAGTCCGGGGAGACTGTCGAGACCAGGAAGGAAGAACACGTCTGTAGAAATCCCACATCTGAGCCCGCCGGTCCTCACTCCCGTCGGCACACACGTCGCACATCCTGTCGGAAGAGCAGTCAGAGCACGGCTGGCAGGCGACGAGGGCCACAGAAATCCTCACAAAAGGGGGCAAAACTTCAACAGAAGCCGCCATAGCGTTCGTTGCACACTGTCCGCAGGAAGGAACACACTCAAGCGCCGAACTCACACCACGAGGCACAAAGCCACGTGAGTAAAGTCACAAGCCGAAACCCCAAGGCCGCAGCCAAGGACGAAGTTCACTGAAAGTCAAACCGGTCGAAACCGGTCGGCACTAAGTCCACACACAGTAAAATGTTAAAGTGTAGAACACACCAACGAAGTACACCGAGTCCAAGGAGAAGTCTAACCAAGGCAAAAGCCAAGTTGTAGTAAATCACAGAAGACAGCGGTCAAAGACCGCAGCAAGGCACAAGCCCGACCGTCCACGGTCGAGCTAAGAGTGAAACTGAGGTGAGTTCTCCACACGCATGCCAGGATAGGTTGGTAAGGGAAGGCCACCCGGGCTCCTATTCTGGAATCCCCGGTGTCTCCTCCCCAGTTGTGTAGGGGACACAACTTTGGGCTGAAATCGCTAGGCTATAGAGTGTATTCCATATAGTAATGCCATCGGTAATGTATTTTGAAAAAACAAATATCTTGAGACAGGCTAAGCCCTGAACTGCTGGGACAAGGTGCTCGCTACCCAGTTGCAAGAGACATAAATTCTCATGAGCCCCCGCAGTCGCGGGGGCTCATGAGGATTTATGTCTCTTGTCAGTCCTATGTTTTTCATGCCTATTTTTGAACTATTTACATCTGTGCTCTTCACGTGCATGTCGGTCAATGTGCAGTCATTAACAGACGGGAAATTTATGATCACTGGTAGCGAAAGAGCTAAGAGTTTAGGTAACTGCTCTAGCAACAGAGATGACCCACCTCTCACAAGAATGACATCATTCAAACACTGCACGATGTTCTACATACCTCTACTCACAAACCAGATAGGTGAGGCTAGCGCTGGCAGAATTGTCAGTACTCAAACCAAGGGGAATCACAGCGCTGGACAGACAACAGTTAGATCCCCTGCCCCCGCCTATCAGGCACCCAATCGCCAGCCCACAGAGAAATACGCAGGTATAGAATAAGACAATCATTTCCATTCCTAAATAAGAATGGATCAGGTCTCTTATATAACCCATGTCTTTCTCCGGAACTTAGGAAGTAGGCAGGAGAAACATACATACACAAACATGAAGGTGCGCTACTATATGTGGTCGGGTAAATACCCTGATTTCCCACAGTAGATGCACAGAACATTACACAACAATGTAACGATACAAATTTTGCCTCGAGTTATACATGATACTCACAAACCAGATAGGTGAGGCTAGCGCTGGCAGAATTGTCAGTACTCAAACCAAGGGGAATCACAGCGCTGGACAGACAACAGTTAGATCCCCTGCCCCCGCCTATCAGGCACCCAATCGCCAGCCCACAGAGAAATACGCAGGTATAGAATAAGACAATCATTTCCATTCCTAAATAAGAATGGATCAGGTCTCTTATATAACCCATGTCTTTCTCCGGAACTTAGGAAGTAGGCAGGAGAAACATACATACACAAACATGAAGGTGCGCTACTATATGTGGTCGGGTAAATACCCTGATTTCCCACAGTAGATGCACAGAACATTACACAACAATGTAACGATACAAATTTTGCCTCGAGTTATACATGATACTCACAAACCAGATAGGTGAGGCTAGCGCTGGCAGAATTGTCAGTACTCAAACCAAGGGGAATCACAGCGCTGGACAGACAACAGTTAGATCCCCTGCCCCCGCCTATCAGGCACCCAATCGCCAGCCCACAGAGAAATACGCAGGTATAGAATAAGACAATCATTTCCATTCCTAAATAAGAATGGATCAGGTCTCTTATATAACCCATGTCTTTCTCCGGAACTTAGGAAGTAGGCAGGAGAAACATACATACACAAACATGAAGGTGCGCTACTATATGTGGTCGGGTAAATACCCTGATTTCCCACAGTAGATGCACAGAACATTACACAACAATGTAACGATACAAATTTTGCCTCGAGTTATACATGATACTCACAAACCAGATAGGTGAGGCTAGCGCTGGCAGAATTGTCAGTACTCAAACCAAGGGGAATCACAGCGCTGGACAGACAACAGTTAGATCCCCTGCCCCCGCCTATCAGGCACCCAATCGCCAGCCCACAGAGAAATACGCAGGTATAGAATAAGACAATCATTTCCATTCCTAAATAAGAATGGATCAGGTCTCTTATATAACCCATGTCTTTCTCCGGAACTTAGGAAGTAGGCAGGAGAAACATACATACACAAACATGAAGGTGCGCTACTATATGTGGTCGGGTAAATACCCTGATTTCCCACAGTAGATGCACAGAACATTACACAACAATGTAACGATACAAATTTTGCCTCGAGTTATACATGATACTCACAAACCAGATAGGTGAGGCTAGCGCTGGCAGAATTGTCAGTACTCAAACCAAGGGGAATCACAGCGCTGGACAGACAACAGTTAGATCCCCTGCCCCCGCCTATCAGGCACCCAATCGCCAGCCCACAGAGAAATACGCAGGTATAGAATAAGACAATCATTTCCATTCCTAATTCCTACATACCTCTGAATATCCACAATTTCCATGAAGCGAACCGAAGGTTTTTTGCTGCCCATGTCTTCATAAGCTGCTGCAAGTTCTTTCCGCGCTTGAGCGGCCAAGCGCTGCATATGACTGCATGATGCCAACAAAAATGATGTCATGTCGATCTCAAGAGGAAGTGTCTCTTCACAAATGTTGCTGATGGCCGCGTCAATGTCGTGCCGATCAACAAAGTAGTTGTGGCGAAGACTTTCATACAACCCTATTGAGAAAGGATTTTTTGGGGGTAATTGTTTGGCAAGTTTTTGACAGTCATGCTAGTAATGTAGCGTGTCTCACATAATACATGTCAGAAGTAGGTAAAACTTGCACATATTAAAAAACAACAACAGTGGATTAAAAGAAGAACATCCAAACAAATGCCCAGTGTTTTGACACATATGTCTACACCTTCTTCACATTTACAGTGCATATTAGATATTAATACACAATACAGTAAAAACTGTTTTCAGCAGCAACTTTCTCTGCAAGAAATAAGTGGTACTAAAAGACAGGTACTCAATTAAGAGAAGTTTTAAAGAGCTTAATGTGTCACCTGTCATTAAAAAACATCATTTAGGTGGCTACAGCCACAGTCACAGCTACAGCTACCTAAATGATGGTCTTTAGTTCATTAGTTATTGGGGTTTAATGCCGAGCAGGTGACAAAAGCCATCTCACGGCGCGGTGGTCTTTAGTGACAGGTGATCTCTCATAATGGTGGTTGCACAAAGCAGGTTCTATTGTATTAATAACATGCACAAACATGCTGAAATGGAAGCCCTGAACAGTGCTTACCTGAGACGAAGCAACTGAAAAAGGTCTCGGTGATCTGATGACAATGCTGCTTGAAGTCACCAGGACTCTCACTCATACTTTCTGTTGATCTGCGGTCCAAAGACATTCTCCAGTTGGCTCGAGGGTAGTCAGCTTCGTCTTTCTCTTTCTCCTCTAAAATCACAACAGCTGCAGTGTCGACATTTGGAATTTACTAGCATCATAATTTTAAACATCAGCATGCATTTCTGACAACCAGAATGAGGTGAGGGCCAGTTCTCAAATCACACTGATTGGCTCTGATGATTCGCTAGTGCTGGTATCAGTTTCAGCCAACTTAATAAAATTTCAAATACAAACGATTTCCAAAAACAACGTCAGTAGCTCGCTTGAGCTTGCCCTTAGCACCACGTGAACGTTCTGTGTTTACGTACAGTGTGTGAGTGAATGCGCGTGATTCACGTGAGCGTGCTTGTTGGGTTCAGTTCGCGGCTACATTCTGCGCATTGAGTTATATTATAAATATGACAAATGCGCCATATAAATACCATGTAATAAAAAAAATGCTGTACAGCAGAAGCAAATCAAGGGGGCAAACCAAAGTGTATTTTAATTTGGAACCCTCATCAAATGTCACAGTTAATTGTCTCATCTCTTTCTTGGGACCATGCAGCAAGCCATTCAATGGACACAGTTCTGAAGTTTGTGCTATGATGTTACGAATGTCTTGAAAGCCAGTAGCATTTCAGTTTTTAAGTTTGTACTCTAATGTCACAGTAAAACCAGTTTTTAACCTTTTGACAATGGAACGCACGTGTGTGCCAATCAAAGCTCCGTTGCCGACAGGATGCACACATGTGCGCTGGCCTTGTTTCCCGTTGCCGACGAGGCGCACACATCTGTGCGCTGGATACCAGTTTAACCGGCAATACTGGCAGTACAGTCGAAGGGAAGCAACCTACTATAATATGTCAAGCACTCATTTCTGTACTGGTATAGTGACTTTTCTTTGTTTGTATGGGCTGAAACCAACGAATCAGAAGCTCTAATACAAAACGTCCCCATATGCGAAAAAAAATGGCGGATTGTGGTGTAAAAACTTTTATGTGTGAAGAAACTTTTCTGTTGTGCCTTTCTTTCTGGATTATTTACTGGTGACACACTAGAATATGTCTCTGGAATGCCATGTGAGTTGTAATTTTCATACTGTGGATAACTAATACACTAACAGCATGTTTTCAGAACCCATTGCAAATCTGTTTTTGATTTTTGGCTTCTTACCCCATCTTCTTTATAAACCTCTAAAATCTTAATACAAAATATTTTCTTCAGCATAGTGTCTATGAGTTCACTTTGAATTGCTTTTTCCACTGATACCAAATATTTTGGGGTATGATAAGATTTTACAACAGACAAGGCCAATGAAATGCGTCAAAATTACTATGGCAGCAAGTGAGCAAGTAAGGCATACATTCAGGTGGGAAAACCTAGCTGGCAGACTACGGTGGCAAAAGGTTAATCGACCACCCCTATGTGAGCTCACCTGTCACTAAGGACTATCATTTATGTGACTGAATGGTTACTTAAATGATGGCCTTTAATGACAGGTGACACTTTTTGCCCTTCAAGACGTCTCTCTTGAGAGAGTAACTGTCTTCAGAGACAGAAACAAAAAACCATTACTGGCTCTCCAAAACATTCACAACACCACAGTCCAAACTTCCAAACTGCATACAGAAAACTTTACGACCAACCTATGGTGCTAGCTTCACGATCAAACGACGACAGGCGGGCACGAGTTACAGGTGGGTGGTCACTCTCACTTTCCGACATAAATCGCAAGTCCTCAAAAATGTCGGGGGGCAGGCTGAAAGTCCATCGATTTACGAGTGACTCGGTCACGCTCTCATGGAAACAGTCATACACGTATACAGGGATCACTAAAGGACCCTTCACGGCAGGCTGCACGGCTGGGGAACTTGTTTTCACCTGCATGAGAACAATAACTTTTGAAGGTGCGAGGGCTCACGGAGCAGATTGGTGGAGCTGACAAAATGTATAAATTGTGTGCCTTTCCTCCCGTAGTCCCCCTGCTTAATTCAACCATTACCCCCTTTTGCCCTCACTGCCCTCCACCTAGCAACCAACCTCCTCATTCCAACATGCATAAAAAACAAACATACAAAACTGACACAGCATAACCTGCTGAGCGATCATCCTTCTGAGAGACCATCTGTCATTAAAGACCATCATTTAGGTGGCCTTAGCCACCTAAATGATGGTCTTTAATGACTGGTGACACACTTTGTTCTTCAAGCCTTCTCTTGAGTGAGCGACTGTCTTTTAAGACTGACTTTCTGCATAAAGGTCGCTGCTAAAAACAGGCTCCACTGTACAAACTGGAAATTGCATGCCATTCTGTAAAGGCTAAAGCGTAGGCAAGGCTATAATATAGTGAGACTGAAAAATCGTGGTTCTGAGGGCAACTCTAAAGTCCGTGTACATTGTGCTCAAATAACCCTTACCCATTCCTTTATGTCCTCCTCTCGACTTTGAGGGATGGTTCGCTCCGGTGACTGACACGGTGAGGCCTCAGTGACAGTTATGAGTGTTGTTGAAACTTTCTCTCCGTCCGACACTGCCACTGATGACACTCCGAGCGACAGCGTGTCAACATCGTTTCCGGCGATGAGCGGTGAGGCAGGCGCTTCCGACATGGACTCACACGCACTTTCACCACCAGTCACCGCCAGACTAGGCGTTTGGCTCTCTGGTCTTTCATTCAGCCTTCCACCCTGGGGGCAAAGAAATTACAGTAAACTGTGCTTAGAACAGTTATATTTGGTCAGATATTACAAACAGAGTTCATCCCTGAATCAGCAGTACGTAAAAGGATTGCACGCACTTCATACATTACGTGGATTTCCAGTGGTGCCAAATACAAGAGGCATAGGGGCTCATGCGAATATATATGCCTCTTGGTGTGAGTTGACATCGACATTTTAAGGTATTTATCTGGTATTAGGTGTATGACTGCTACAACAAGTAGGCGCTGGCACTGTTTAGTCTTGGCACCCGCACACACAAAGAGCTAATCCTTTCACTGCCAGTGGACTCAGAGTGTCTTTCAGAACTCTTTGCTTATTCAACACAAGAGCCCGGGCTGTGAAACATGGATGCAGAAAGGTGTCAACTAGGGACATAGATCCTCATGAGCCCCCGCAATTGCGGGGGCTCATGAGGATCTAAGTCTCTTGCAGTTGGACAGTTTTCACTTTTTCTCAGTGGTGAAAGTAACTACAAATACCTACCGCATCAGACACAACGTCTCCGTCCACCCCACTCTTCTCCACGCCCTTTTCCTCCACATTGACCCCATGACCTGCCTCGACCTCTTCTTCGTTCAAGAGCAAAAGGTCATCATAGGTTGCAGGAATAAAGGTCAGTATCATGTGAGTGACGCTCATGGCTTTGACAAAGCATTTCCATGTTGGGTTGTGGTGCAGCGATCCTGACGGAGGAAACTTTCCAGTACCCAAGGAGCTGGGGCCAAGGTGGGAGGAAGGGTCAGGTCTGGGTGTGGTGACAGGTGTGGTGTTGGCGGTGTGGAAGGGTGCTGTGTCTCCTGAGTCTGCAGTCTCACTTTTATCTGGCTCCTAGGAAAAAAATAAGAAAAAAACAATTAAATGTACGAAGATTTGTTTTCTCAAAATGTACACATTTTTCACTTTGTCAACCTCCCATGACTCTTGACCTTTGTGAGTTGTGAACCAAATTAGTATGCACAGAAAGGTCTTATCATCAGCTACCTTACTGCTAACTTTGGTATAAAAATCCTGGAAACAAGAAAGGCAAAGCCCTTATGGCTCACTCGTATGTCCAATCCACATGCGTGACCTTTGTGACAATAAGTAAAGGGATGGCTTCTACACCAGCAAAATCCATGTTTTCTCAAAATTTTAGGAGTTTTCACACATCTGTCAAACACCTGTGACTCTTGACCTTTGCGATGAGTCCAATAAATTAGAATATATAGGAAGGTCTTATCACAATCAGCTACCTTTGTGCCAAATTTGATTGAAAGTTTAAAAAAAAACTGTTGATAATAACTACAATTCTGTCAAAAATTGGCATTTTTCACACATTTGCTGACCTCTTCTGACCCTTGACCTTTCCGATCATCCCATCAGGTATCTTTGTACCAAGTGTGGGTTTGAAGGTGTGAATAGTATTTGAGAAAAAAAATACATTATGTCAAATATATCTATTTTTGACCTATTTCGGGATCCCCTGTGAACTTGACCTTTGTGAAAGGTCACTCAAATTTGTATGTTTAGAAAGGTCTTGCCACAAAGTATCCTTAGGGCAAGTTTGAAGACTATGGCTTGAATAGTCTCCGAGAAATGCCAATGGTAAAGTTTACCATATGGATGACCACTGGCCCAGAACATACTCACTTTTGCTTCGCACTTGAGCCCAAAACTAAAATTCTACCCAAAAATATACATCATTTGTTGATGACTTGTGACCCTTGACCTTTCCAAGGGGTCGTCCAAATTAACATGCATAGGAAGGTCCTACCATCAGGTAATCTCTGTACCAGGTTTGGGATGGAAGTTGTTAATAGTATTTGTGAAAAAACTATTTTGTCAAAAAATGGCTATTTGTGATCTATTTCCCAAACTCTTGTGACCCTTGACCTTTCCAATGGGTCATCCAAATTAGTATGCACAGATAGGTCTTACCATCAGGTATCTCTGTAGCAAGTTCAGCTTTGAAGTTGTGAATAGTATTTGAGAAAAAACATCTTTTGTCAAAATATGGGTATATTTTCCTATTTCCAAAACTCTTGTGATACTTGACCTTTCCAAAGTGGTCAAGCAAATTAGTTTGCATAGAAAGGTCTTACCACCTGGTATCTTTGTACTAATTTTGGGTTTGAAGTTGTGAATAGTATTTGAGGATACATAAATTATGTCAAAATATTGCTATTTTCCTGATCCCATGACCTTGACCTTTGAGAGAGGTCACTCAAATCGGTATGTTTAGAAAGGTCTTGCCACAAAGTATCTATGGGCCAAGTTTGAAGACTGTGGCTTGAATAGTCTCCAAGAAAATGCCAATGTTAATGTTTACCATGGACAATGGACGTACAACCAATGGCCTAGAACACAGACAAACTTTTGCTTTGCACGTAAGCCAAATAAAAAAGGCAAAGCCATTATGGCTCATGTGTATGACCTATTTATAAATGTGTGACCTTTGTGACAATAAGTAAACGGCTGGATTCTGCACCACCAATATTCATGTTTTCTGAAAATGTCAGCATTTTTCACACATCTGTCAACCCCTGTCACCCTTGACCTTTGTGATGAGTCAACTAAATTAGTATGCATAGGAAGGTCTTATCATCAGCTACTCTTGTGCCAAATTTGATTGAAAAATTTGCAAAAATGTTGATAATACCTACAGTTTTATAAAACATTGGCATTTTACACACATTTGCCGGCCTCTTGTGACCCTTGACCTGTTGGAGGGCTCATCCAAATTAGTATGCATAGATAGGTCTTACCATCAGATATCTCTGTACCAAATTTGGGTTTGAAGATGTGAATAGTATTTGAGAAAAAAACATATTTTGTCAAAATATGGCTATTTTTTACCTATTTTCTGAGCTCTCATGACCCTTGACCTTTCCGAGGCATCAAGCAAATTAGTATGCATAGAAAGGTCTTCCCATCAGGTATCTCTGTAGCAAGTTTGGATTTGAAGTTGTGAATAGTATTTGAGAAAAAATGATTTTTTTTCTAAAATGTATTTTTTTGAAAAATACTTACCGATGGCATTACTATATGGAATACACTCTATAGCCTAACGATTATTTGTTTTTTCAAAATACATTACCGATGGCATTACTATATGAAAGAATAGCGAAGAGGAGGAGGGTGCCGACACCCAACCCCCTGTACTCTAACACCCTCCGCCGGCCCGCAAAGGAGCACTCCCGACGATTTCAGTTAAGACGTACCTATGGTGCCTGGGGTGCGCGGAGGGAGTGCTGGGCCGCAGAGATGTCGCCCACCATGGCCAGGGAGTCATGCTGGCTGGATAGGTCGCGGAGGTAGAAGCGGGCGAAGGTGGAGTCTGCATGCCAGCCTACCGCCATCACAATGTCTTTAACTGAGCAGTTGCCGCGCTGATGGCCACTACTCGGACTTCATTCGCCCAGATCTGTAACCGTATATCCCCGTCCGGGGAGAGGTCTTGGTAGGCCGAACGAATCACCCACCGTAGCCAGGACGAAACTGTCTGGGCCGAGATATCCGGCCTGCCTGGTGAAAGTGGTAGGAAGAGGCGGGTATGCCATAGACGGCGCAGCTTTGAGCGACGCAGGTAGATCTTCACTGCCCAGACCGGGTCCTGTTGATGCGGCCCGCGGGATAGGTCCGTCCCTCTGAGCGGACGTATGGTCAGCATCTGGGGCGCAGCCGAGGGAGGCCGGTTCTTGGCCAAAAAGGACAGGTCGGTGAGTAGCTGCACCGAGCCATCGGCTCGAAACTGCAGACACGCGGGCGAATCGAGAACGCATGAAGCTCGCTCACGCGGGACGCCGTGGCGAGGGCCAGGAGAAAACATGTTTTCCGGGTCAAGTTGGAGAACCGTGCCAGGGGCAGTGGTTCGAAGCGGTCCGAATTTAGCCACATCAGCACCCAGGCAAGGTCCCACCGAGGTATGAGAGAACGGGAGACTGGATGCCGGAGTTCAAAATGAGCCAAAAGTTCTGAAAGGTCTTTGCATGCGCCCGGATCCGGGAGGCCCAGGTGGCGGTATGTGTCTGCGATCATGGCGCGGTAACCCTTGACGATAATAGATGCTAAGCCTTGGTCGTCAAAGAGCCAGAAGAAGAATTCCGCCAGTTGGGGGGTAGTTAAATTCGTGGGGGGTGGGGGGGGGGGAGCTGCTGAGCGGTGCACCACGACTGGAAGACCCTCCATTTGCCTTCATACACCTTCCTGGTAGATAGCCTGCGGGCTGCTGCAATCACTGCCACTGCCGCATCCGAGAAACCTCTAGCGATGAGGGCTTGCCGGACAACCTCCAGGTGTGTAGTAGAAGGCACTCCGGGCACGGGTGGAAGAGGGCCTGCTGGGGCTGCTTGAGCATCGATGGAGGGGTGGAGAGCTCCAGGGACGGGTCCGTTGCTAAGGCGAGCAGGTCTGTGGTCCAGCTCTTGGCCCATCTGAAGGGGGTTACCAGCAGGAGAACCGCAGAGCATCCCTGAAGCTTCCACAGGATCTTCGGCACCAGAACTGATGGGGGTAGGCATAAGCAATCAACCCGTCCCAAGGAATGGAAAGCGCGTCCACCACCCAGGCGAGAGGGTCCGGGACTGGAGAGACAAAAAGCAGAAGCTGGTTGTTCCATCTGGTGGCAAACAGGTTGACTAGCGGCGTCTCCCATCGCGAGCAGATCAGGCGAAAGATGTCGGGGCGCAGGGACCACTCCGTGTAGAGAAGCTGTCCGCGGCGGAACAGGGCGTCTGCGACCACGTTCAGATGACCCGGGATGTGGCGGGCTCGAAGAGTAATGCCCTGGTCCCTGCACCAGAGCAGGAGATGGTAAAGGATGATGCACAGGGAAGGCGAGTGAATGCCCTCTTGGTTCTGTATATAGGCCAACACTGTCGAGTTGTACAAAAGTACGAGGACCTCCTGGTTGGACAGCGTCTCTTGCCAGGTGGTGAGGGCCAACCACACCACCTTCAACTCCAGCCAGTTGATGTGTTTATCCGCGCAGGCCAGAGGCCGAGACAAAGTCCCATAACAGGTGTGTGCCCCAGCCTGACAGGCTCGCGTCGGTGCAGAGGGACCAGCAGGGTGGAGGGGAGTGCAGGGGCACGCCCATCCAGAGCCAAGCTAGGTCCGCCCACCTCTGGAGGTGGGGGCGGGTCAGCGGAGTAACTGGAACCGGATCTGTCAGGACGCCAGTGGAGGGGCGCCAATGTAGAAGAAGGTGGAGTTGAAGCGGGCGAGAGTAGAGCCTGCCGAAGGGTAACAAGTCCGCTGCTGCGCTGAGCAGTCCCAGGAGCTGAAGCCAGACCCTGGCTGTGAAGGAGGACCCTAACTCCATCTGACTAGCGAGTTCGGCGATCTTCTGATACCGAGCAAACGGCAGACGGACCAGGTTGAGGTCGGTCAGGAATTCTATTCCTAAGTGCAAGAAGCGGCATTAAGGGGTGAGATCCGACTTGCCCGGATTGACTAAGAACCCGAGGCAGCGCAAGAGAGTGAGTAGGACGTCTCTGTCCTCTTTGAGAGCTGTGGCGGTCAGGTTGCACAGTAGCAAGTCGTCCAGGTAGTTGGTGGACGGACTCAGGGATCGCTGACAGAAGCTGGCCATCATCGCGTCGAGGAGCCTCGTGAAAACCCAAGGACTGATGTTGAGGCCGAAGGGGATGGCTTGGAACTGGTAGACAATCCCGCCAAAGGCAAAACGTAGATACCGGCGAGAAGACGGATGAATCGGTACATGTAGATAAGCGTCTGATAGATCGAGGCTGATAGCCAAGTCCATTGGCCGGACGGCTGTGCGAAGAATCCTGGCTGTCAAGTGAGGCGTCAAAATGAATTTGTTTAGCGCCGACAGGTCGATGACCGGTCGCCACTTGCCGCTGGCTTGGGGACGACGAAGAGTCAGCTGTAGAATGCCGGCGAGTCGTGTCGGGAGACTATTTCTGTCACAGCCTTGCTGAGCAAGGCCATCACTTCTCCGCGTAGAGCTTCTGCCTTGAGCCGGTCTTCTGGAGCCTGAGTCCAAAGGGGGGACCTGTGTAATGGCAGAGGGGACTGGAACGACAGCTCCAGGCCTGTGGAAACAGTCAAGATGATCCAAGTGTCGTCTGGGAACAGCGATCTCCAGTGGTCGCTGAAGAGGGCCAGCCGCCCGCCGACTAGAGACCCGATGACTGTCGGTGGGGGCAGAGGGGAGGGTAAGTCAGCAGGCCCTACCGCGCCCTGATTTGCGGGCGCCGCGGGACCAGGGCAAAGGGTCTAGCCGACCGCAGGGCACGACCCACGGCCATGCGGGGAAGCGCAAAAGCGAGACGAAGAGGTGCCAGTGGCAGGCCCTGGGCCACAAATCCTTAGAAGCTTCCTTCAGCGTCTGCCAAGTGTCCCCGAACAGCTTTGAACCTCCGAGAGGGGCTGGGCGGAGCTGAGTCTTCACAGTCTTGGGGAGATCCGAGCAGAGTCCCAACACCAGAGGTCACAATTGGCGGACGCCGCCATGGTGTTAGTAGAAGAGTGGTAGCCCAGTTAGCAGCCACAAGGATGGATCGGACATCGTGGAGCGGGGACGCTGACATGACTCCAGGTCCCATGTGTTCTCCAAACAGCGCAGCACAGCTTGTGTAGCCAACTCCAAGAAGCCGGAACAAGCTAGCGAATTCCGCACTAGAGACGCGATCCTGTCTAGTGGGCGAGGCCAAGCATTCAGTACCACCCTGCGACCGCCCGCCTGGTCGCTGGCTGCCGAGTCCACCAAGGGAAGAGGGATGGCGAAGGCCTGGGAGTGTCCCACGTACCAGTCCTGGCGGAAGCTCATATTGACACCCACTGGCCACCGCGAATCGGTGAAAAACCTGTTGTCGAGAAAGCTGTCCTGGTGGAGCTGCGCCGAGAAAGCGTCCGCGTGGTCCCGGAATCCGGCCGGTTGTGGGAGCAACTTGCGATGCTTAGTAGGCCTCATGGGCGGTCCGTGGCGCAGTGGTTAAGGCGCCTGCCACCAATGCTAAAGGTGCGTGGTTCGACTACGGGTTCCGGCGTCGGATTTTTCTCCTCTAGTAAGTGTCACCGTTAATTCGGGCGGACCGTCGGGGGTTCTTTCTCCGGGTACTCCGGCTCTTCCTCCCCCTCCACTTTGGTATCAGTTTCAGCCCACTTAATCAAATTTCAAATACAAACGATTTTGAATTTCCAAAAACTACAGTAGCTCGCTTGAGCTTGCCCTTAGCACCACGTGAATGTTCTGTGTTTATGTACAGTGTGTGAGTGAATGCGCGTGATTCACGTGAGCGTGCTTGTTGGGTTCAGTTCGCGGCGGCGCTTTGAGCCGATTTTCAATTGGGATAAAGCGCCTATTTAATGCGCTTATTATTATTATGGCATCAACCATGGCGGATGCTTGCCTCTTCACTGGGGGCAACGGCGAGCAGAATTCTTGCAGGGGGGTAGGAAGAGATAAGACGGGAGGCCTCTACAAGAGCACTGAAGGTCTGAGAGCCAAGCGAAGGGCCGTCATCTCTGGAAGCGGCGGAAAGCGACGAAACAGCTGAGCGAGGGGTGGGGGAGCCAGCAGGAGAGTCCCGAAAAAAGATCGCCGAAGCGGAATCCCCAGGGTGTAAGCTGAGAATGTCCTGATCCAAGTCCAAAGATCGCCTGTCGCGTGGAGACACAAGGAGGGGTGACCGGCTACGAGAGCGCTCGTCCGCCGAAGGTGATGGGCCACGGCACGAATGCGGAACAGGCAGAGCCGCCCGCGAAGCCTGTCCAGAAGGGCGTCACGGGTCGCGAGGGACCACCGTTGAGCGATGGCCGGAGGCAAATCCTGGCTCTGAACGCCCCCCCCCCCCCCCCAACTCGCCGCATGGCGGGGGGAAGGGGGGCTGCCTGTGTCGACTACGACGCGAGATCGGTTGATTGATTGATTGACTGTACATTTCTTAACATCCCGACAGCAACAAGGCTTTCTCAGGACGTGCCTGCACTGCTTGTGAAAAAAAACTAAACAGAATATTGAATGTATGTCACCAGCCAGTCCAATACCTTAAATAAACCTAAGACATGGGGCCTAAATAAAGCTAAGACCATTTAGCAACACACATCCAATATCAAGAGCTACAGGCAGGGAGAGTAGGGAGAGTTTTAATAAGGCAAATACAGGTGAATGGACCAAGGGTAGACAGAAACATGCCCCAGAATAGAGGAGAAAACCCACCCTGTGGGGCTGACCAGGGTGACCCTGGGAACTAAAAAGTAGTTAACCCCAGCCAAGTTCCCCAGGGCAGACCCGGGTGGGGGCCGATGCGAGATCGGCAAGGGGAATGCGGGTACCGTGAAGCCCGCTCCGTACAAACGAAGGGAGGCGGAAGGGGAACCCTGGCTCCCCGAGCCCGCTCGGGAGACCGTGAGCAGGGGAGGAGCTTATCATCAAAATGGCGGAACCGGTCCTGAGAGTTCGAATCTAAGTCACTCCGGGCCCACCTGGAAAATTCGGGGCTAGGGGGGGACGTTAACGTGGCTCGCCAAGCCCGCTCAGAAACATTGAAGCGGGGAGGGAGCAAAACATGGGCTCGCTGGCCCGTCTCAGAACTCTCGGATCGAGGAGAGAGCGTACTTAAGTCTCGCCGGGCCCGCCTGGAAATTACGGCCCAGCCCGCTCGGACGATTCGGAGCAGGGGGGGGGGGGGGGGGGGGGGGCCCAAATAATGGTCTTGGATCACACTCAGTGGAAACGGAGCGTGAGGGAGAGCATCTACTTTTACTACCTCGCTTACTACGCTTCTCTCTCTTCTTGTGAATGCGCTCGTTGCGCCGTGACAGCTCAGAAGAAATGGAGCGGGACGGCGTGGACATACGCTCTGCTCGCCGGGCCTGCTCAGGCAAATCGAAGCGGGGGGGGGGGGGGGGGGGGGGGGGGGGGGAGGGGGGAGCAAAATCATATAGCTCAGGCCATGCTCAGAAGAAACGGAGCATGACTCCAACACTCGCCTGTCCCACTCGGATGCCTCGGAGCGGGGAGGGAGTTTTAGCGTGGTTACAGTACAAGAAAGAGACTTACCTGCAGGCCGGATGGCCCGGACTACGGAGTGAGGAGGGGTCCGCCGAGCCGATGGAGCAACGCCATCCTGCGTGGAAGTTCGGGGAGCCTGCTGGGGGAGGGAAGGATGGTCGCTTCTGTAGAAGTCCCACAGCTGGGACCACCGGTCGTCTCTTCAATCGGCGCACACGTTACAGGTCCTGTCGGAAGAGCAGCCCGAACACGGAAGGCAGGAGTCATGAGCGTCCGAAGGCCACTGGAAATCCCCACAATGAAGGCACGTTCTCATAAGTTAAGCAGCCATAATGTCCGCCGCACACAGTCCGCTGGGAAGAGTTCACCGAATACTCTCTCCACAAAGTCACACAGTCACGAAGGAGAGCACAAGTCACAAGCCGAGCCACGAGGCCGCCGCCAACGTAAGGGTACACAGAAAGTCCAGCACCAGGCAGAAGAGCCAAAGGTGCCAAGTCCAACAAGCACTGTCAGCACTAAACAGTAGAATACCCGAGGCAAAGCCAAGGAAAGTTCGTAAAAAATCCAAGAACGAGTACGAAGAAACCGGTCGTAACACGGAGCAAGGCTAACACCCGACCGTCCACGGTCATGCTAATTGTGAAACTGGTGGGGTTTCGCCCTACACGTGACCGGATAGGGTGGTAAGGGGAAGCCACCTGGGGCTCTTATGCATGGATCCCCGGTGTCTCCTCCCCAGTTGTGTAGGAGACATAACTCTGGGCTGAAATCGTTAGGCTATAGAGTGTATTCCATATAGTAATGCCATCGGTAATGTATTTTGAAAAAACAAACATCTTTTGTCAAAATATGGCTATTTTGGTCCTATTTCCTGAGCTCTTGTGACCACCTTTCCAAGGGGTTATCCAAGTTAGTATGCATAGATAGGTCTTAACATCAGGTATCTCTGTACCAAATTTCAGTCTGAAGTTATGAATAGTAATTGAGAAAAAACATCATTGTCAAAAAATGGCTATTGTTTTTAACATATTTCCTGAGCTGTTGTGACCCTTGATGTTTCTGAGGGATCAACTAAATTAGTATGCATTGAAAGGTCTTACCATCAGGTATCTTTGTACCAAGTTTAAGTTTAAAGTTGTGAATAGTATTTGAGAAAAAATAAATTAAGTAAAAAAATAGCTATTTTATACCTTATACCTATTTCCTGATCCACTGTGACCTTGACCTTTGTGAGAGGTCACTCAAATTGGTATGTTTAGAAAGGTCTTGCCACAAAGTATCCTTGGTCCAAGTTTGAAGACTATGGCTTGAATAGTCTCCAAGAAAATGCCAACGTTAAAGTTTACCACGGACGACAGATGACAAATGACAGACGAACGGACAACCACTGGCCCGTAACATTGACTCACATTTGCTTCACACGTACGTCAAAAAATGAATACCTGTCCATCATCTTTCTCTGTAGAATTTCTATCCTTTGCTCCTCCAAAGCCCTTGTAGCAGAATGGAAATGGATGCTCCCGCAGATCTCGCTGCCGCTTTCCTAGCAGGTCGAGGAAACCGTTGGACTCCTCTAGCGTGATGAAGATTTCTTTGTCGTGAATCTCCTTGAATTTCTCATAAAGGAGGGAGAAAAGCAGCTCGTTGGACCCCTTGGGGTCGAGGCCCTCCTGTTCTGCTGATTGTCCTGAAAGCAAAGAACGTGGTAAGCCCCTTCTCTGCCTGCAGATGCAGATAATTTGAAAATCTTTGTATATTCAGTGTCAGTGATCCCCAGCTTTAAAGTAACATGGATACAAAGGGGTTTCAGCAAAAGGCATAGATCCTCATGAGCCCCCACAACTGCAGGGTTCATGAAGATCTATGCCTCTTGCAGTTAGACTGTGTTTTGTTTTTCTCATCACTGCAGAGGTTGAGTAAATACAGATGCTGTCTAGTTTTCTCCTTAGTTCTTTCTGAGCTGTTTTCAGGCTTTGAAAAATCAGACAATAGGGGTGGAGCACAGGGCCAAAGAAGACACATCAAAATTTCATCATAAATGCAGGTGTCCTTCATATGCTACTGGTATCTCTGTCTCTACAACCAATATCATCAAATCTAACCTGTATGATTCTACTGGCTGCTACTTTGTTTTCAGGTATTTGCATCGAGCATTTGGGTGACATACTGGATATGATGGCTAGTTCAGTAGCTAGTCTTTGCCTGCGAGTGTCAACTTCAGCCTCGGCAAGATTACTTCAGCTAGAACACTATCGGTGGTGACACCTGCCCAGCCAAGGTCTGCTTGCAGTGTGTGTGTGTGCTTGGCTATGTTTAGGGCTGAATGTGTCGTTACAAGCCGTAACCTGGCGGCTGCACTGGTTATAGAAATTAACTCTTAACCCTTTTAGACCCAAGGTCCCATTTCTCAAATTTTCGAGGTGTTGCCTAATGACTATGTACCAGTTGCAGGGTATGAACTGACCATGATAATTCAAGGGTAGTGCCAGATTAGCTTGGCGCCAAGCTAATCTGGCACTACCCTTGAATTATCATGGTCAAGCCATCTCCTGCTGTAGGGATCCGGGGCTAAAAGGGTTAACAAAATTACTTAGCGGCAGAGCACATAATACAGAAAATGTATGTAGTAGGCAATGAGAGACTACAGACTTACTACATACCAGCACAAGAAGCAAAACTAACCTGGCCCTATGACAAACGTGGAGAAGAGAAGTTGAGCCTGCTGACTGCGAGGGAGGAGGGTGAGCAAGTCGAAGGGAAACGGGATGAAGGTGATGGATGGCTCCAGGCGACTGGCCTCGTCCTCAACATGCCCCCCAACATGACGACGTCCAGGGGTGGATGGGGGGCTGAGTTGGAAAATGAGTTACATGTATTACAAACACTAGTAAATGTGGGCCCCCAAGAGATCTGTTATCTCCAACGTTTACTGTAATAAAACAAAGCACCATATCCCCCCATCCCTTAAAAAAAAAGCTTTTTGTTACCCTGCTCAAGCCTCACATCTGATGGTCAATTGTCACATACTGATGCAGTCTCAAACATGTTTTATCTCGGGAAGGCTGGAAGTCTGACGATACCGCTTGGCAGAAAAGACACGTAACTACACATCTTTTCTGCCTAGCGGTATTGTCAGCAGCTCTCAAGGGGTTAATTTGTGCCAACCATTTGGCTGGTGGTAGTGACAGCCAGAGGGCTAATATATCAAATAAGTGAATGAGAGGCTCAAAGTCTTTCAATGGTGGACTGAGTGCCGAGCTGGTTTCCTTGAGCTGCGCAGAATTTCTTCCCTCAGACCGTATCTCACAGAAAGGTGGTTGGTTATTTGGGTTTAACGCCGAGCAGGCGACTAAGGCCATCTCACGGCGGGATGGGTAAAAATCTGGTCAGCCAGACTAAAAGCAAGGTCTTAAGACAAGATATAAATATAGATTAAAAATCTCAGGCTAAAATGTCGCACATGTCTTAGAAACGTCTACAGACTCTCAAAAAGGGCAAATAAAAAAAAATTCACATAGTCTATGAATGCTCAGATCTTGTTAAAAATATTGCATTCTCTCAAAAAATTGAAGATTTTGTCCGGGGGAACATCCCGGAACAAAACCTTCAAGGAGTCTGCTGTGAAGTGTTTATATCTGGTGTCAATTAGGTCAGCACAATACAGCAAAAGTGTCGAACAGAAAACTGCTCATCACAGGCAAAACACCATGGACGCTCATCCTGTTTAAGTAAGTAAGAGTGCGTAACATATGTGTGCCCGATGTGGAGCCGAGCAAGGACAGTCTTCTCACGGCGGCTGCCGCAGCGGAAAGGTAAACTGTCAAACAACTTAGGAAGATCTTCATGAAGCTTGTTCCCTTCCTCTTTGTCCCACTCGGACTGCCACTCGCGGGCTATGTACGCACTAATCACAGGTTTAAAATCACTATAGACAGTCTGTGTGTCAGGGACAGGGTCACTGCGGGCACTGTTGGCAGCAGAATCTGCGATTCTGTTGCCTTCGATGCCCACATGGCCTGGGACCCAAATAAAAATGATGTCATAATATTCCTTCATCAAGTCTGTGTAGAGCTCTCTAATCTGCACCAGCAGTGGATGGTCTGTTCCCGCGCCCTGAAGGGCCTGCAGGGCAGAAAGAGAGTCAGACAAAATCAGGAAGTTCCTTTCCCGAGACTGATAGGCATGCTTGAGTGCCAGCAGAATTGCCTGCAGTTCTGCACTAAATACAGAGGAATGGTCAGGGAGACGGAGCTTAAATGGGCGTTTAGGATGGCGAGAGGACACTGCAGCCGCAGCCACCCTCCCATCCTCAGACTTGGACCCATCCATATAAAGACGACAATAGCCAGGAAAAATTGAAAGGAGTTCATTGAGGCTCTGTTGGTATATGGCTGGTGGAGTACAATCCTTCTTGTGGGCGGTCAAGTCCAGCAAGACGTCAGGAACTGGCAGTAGCCAGGGCGGAGTGACGTGTTGCAGAGATTCCGAAACTTTGTCCAGGTCCACTCCAGCCGCCTGCAGATGAGGTCGGACACAGAAGGAAAGTGGATGGACAGCTCCCGGATGGGCATCGTAAATCTCTGCAAACGACAGGTTAAAAACACAATCATAGGCAGGATTGTCTGGATGGGCCTTCAGCTTCAGAACGTAGCTGAGCATGAGGCGGATGCGGCGGAGCCTGAGAGAAGGCTCCCCTGCCTCGGCATACAGACTAGGAACTGGAGATGTCCTGAAGGGTCCCAGACATATGCGCAGACCTTGATGGTGAATTGTGTTCAGACGCTGTAGAACAGACTTTCAAGCCGAGCCATATACCACAGAGCCGTAATCCAGTTTGGACCAAACAAGGGCCCGGTACAGTCGAAGTAAGACAATGCGGTCTGCACCCCAGTCAGTATGACCAACGACACGAAGAACGTCGAGGGCCTTCTGACAAGAGGTTCTAAGGTAGTTAACATGGTTGCAGAAGGTCAATCTTTTGTCAAAGATGACCCCCAAAAACTTTGCCTCTTCGGCCACCTTAATTGGCACTCCAGCAATGCTCAGGCTAGGTTCTGGAAAAAATTTCGTCTGGTTAGTAAAATGCACACAGACTGTCTTGGAGGGCGAGAACCTGAATCCATCAAGAGACACCCACCCTTGGATGTGATCAACACACAGCTGCAAGCGCCTCTCAAGGGACGCAAGTCCTCGACCTCGTGCACACAAAGCAAAGTCGTCCACAAACAAAGAGCATTCAGAATCATCCTTGACGGCCTTTACAATGTTATTTATTTTAATGCTAAATAAAACAGGAGATAGAATACTGCCCTGCGGGACACCCATCTCCTGTTCAAAGGAGTCGGAGAGGGTGGAGCCCACACGGACATGGAACGACCTGTTGGACAAAAAATTGTGAATAAAAACGGGCAGATGCCCTTTAAAACCCATGTCCGACAAATCAGACATTATACCATGCTTCCAGGTAGTGTCATATGCCTTTTCAAGATCAAAGAAAATTGCATAGACATGCTGCTTGTTGACAAAAGCATCTCGGATAAAAGACTCAAAGCGAACTAGATGGTCAGTTGTACTACGGAAGCACCGGAAACCGCACTGGAGGTCTGTGAAGAGACCCTGTGACTCAAGATGCCACACCAGTTGGGCGTTGACCAAGCGTTCCATAGTTTTACATAAACATGATGTCAAAGCTATTGGCCGGTAGTTGCCCGGGTCAGAAGGATCCTTACCCGGCTTGGGAATTGGCACAACTACAGCCTGGCGCCAAGATGGCGGAAAAAAACCGGTAATCCAGATATTGTTAAAGGCCTTGAAAAGTACAAGGAGTGAATCCTCAGGCAGATGTGTTAGGAGCTGATAGTGGATGGTATCTAATCCAGCAGCAGAGTCAGTACATTTCTGCATGGGTTGCTGCAATTCTGAAAACGTAAAAGGGGCATTATAGTCTTCCGAGTTATCCAATATAAAATCACAAGTACAAGATTCTCGCTTCTCCTTCTCTCTCTGGAAGAAAGGTGAATAATGCTCTGTTGAAGAATTATGGGCAATGGTGGAGGCAAGCAAATTGGCCACAGCCTTTTTATCTGTGACCAAACTGGCACCATCTCTAAGATGACCGACAGAAGCCGAGCCACCCCTGCCCCTAATTCTTCGAACAGCCTTCCAGACTTTTTGGGATGGAGTCCTAGAAGATAAAGATGAGACGAAGCGTCTCCAGGAAGCACGGCGTTCACGTTTAAAAATTTAACGGGCTTTCGCCCGCTGTCTTTTAAATGTTAAAATATTTGCTTGCGACGGATTACGAAAAGCACATCACTGAGCAGATTTGCGCATTGTTTGGGCCTTGCGGCACTCTTCATTGAACCATGATACTCTCGGCTTCCGATGGAGTGATGTGGAAGTTCTAGGGATGGTTTCACCTGCAACCTCCAACAAAATAGAAGTAAAACAAGAAACAGGTTCTTCAGCTGACATGACCTCCTCTGTAAGACGAGACTGACAGAGAGAGGCGAACAGAGACCAGTTAGCTTTCTTGAGATTCCAGCGCCCCACCGGCGAATCCTCCTCACAGCTGACCGATGACAGGACTACTGGGAAGTGGTCACTACCACACAGGTCGTCGTGAACCTTCCAGTCAAAGTCCAGCATGAGAGAAGGATCACACACAGTGAGGTCTAGAACAGAACTAGATCCGGAACCTGAGTTAGAGTATGTAGGTGAGCCATCGTTAAAGACACATAGGTTAAGTTGAGAAAAAACATTTTCTAACATCTGACCTCTGCCATCAGTGGTCACTACCCCAAAGGTGAGCGTGACCGTTAAAATCCCCCATGAGAATAAAGGGAGGTGGCAGTTGATCTACTAAGTTAAAAATAGCATTGCTACAGACCCGCAGTGATGGTGGCAGGTAAATACTGCATATGGTTATATATATGGTAAATACTGCATATGGTCTTCTTTAAGGTAACCCGAGCTGCGACAGCCTGAAGACAGGTGTCGATGCTAACGGGGCTACATAAAAATTGGCTACTAATGAGAAGAGCCGCTCCACCCGAGCGCCTCTCCGAATCAGAGCCTGTATGTATAACATTAAAACCATTAAAGGACACAGGGTCAGAAGTCTTCAGGTAAGTCTCCTGAAGAGATATTACTGAGGGGTTATAGAACTTGACTAAAAGACGTATTTCCTCAAAGTTAGCTTGAAAACCACGACAATTCCACTGAAGCAAAGAGTACATGATTAAGTCTTATCTGGGGGTAAGGAGTTTTTCCCCCCCTTTTCCTTTACCTTGGAAGGAGTTGAAGAAACAGAGGGGGGGGGGGGGGCGGCTCCCGGTCCCCCTCTGGTTCTTCGGAGATGAAGGAGGTGGAGCTGCCGCAGCATCAGCAACGACAACCTCCACTCCCTCCATCTGCTCCTCCAGTGCAGCATATTTGTTTTGAAGGGGGACATCAGTGTTCCCCTTCTGGGCCCGTGCGCACAGCGGTCCCATAGATTTCTTAGACCCCTGGTCTGGGCAGCGTTCCTGCCGCTAGAGTTAGCGGCCTTAGAAGGCTGACCAGAGCCAGAAGCCTTTGGAGTTGACTAACAGGTTTGGGTGGGGGCTGAGGCTTAGGGGCAACAGAAGGCGGCACTACCGGACCGGCAGTGTCCGCCTTCTGCGTTCCCTGGTTCCTCTTCACCACCGAAGGAGGGTTACTCTCCACAGGCGAGATGAGCCGAGGTTCCGCCCCCAACCAAGAAGTTGGGGTTTGGCATGAAAAGTCTTTGGTGGGGCGCATGCCTGCCACTGCTGCACTAAAAGTATACACTGAGGTGTTAGAGGTTGGGGCAGCCGCAGCTGCACCAGGGCCTTCAACCAGTTTTTTGGCATCCAGAAAGGACAGCCCCTTCTCCACACGCACCTGCTGAATCTTGCACTCGGATATCCAACGAGGGCATTTCTTATCCGAAGCCATACGCGCCCCCTGGCATTTCACACACAGGGGGGTGGCTGTGCAGGACTCAGCAGAGTGTCCGGGCTTAGTGCAACGGGCGCATGAAGCCTCTGCCTGACGGCATGTCTTCTGCCCATGGCCATACTTTTGGCACTTAAAGCACCGGAGGGGGAGAGGGACGTACTTTTTCACTCTCAAGGAGTAGTAACCTCCCCAGATGGTAGTAGGAGGGGTGGGGGTGCCAAACGCCAGGATGATGGTGGGGAGACGGATCTCCCCACCACCTCGCTTGGAAGCGAAGCGCCTGATGTAAGTCACCCCCTGAGATTTAAGGTTCCGTACAAGTTCATCTTCTGACAGTTCTGCCAAAGCTTGATCTTTGATTACGCCTCTTGACGAATTCATAGTCTTGTGGGGTGTGACCTCCACCGGAGTGTCTCCGATGGAAGAGAGCCTCAGTAGCCCGCTGGAGTGTGCCCGGGTACGGCACTCCACTAGCAAGTCACCAGACCTGAGGCGCTGGGCATCAGGCCTGCCAACACGGCTCCTGAGGGTCTCCCCCACCATAAAATGATGCAGCTTGGTAACTGGTTTCTCCTTCACCTTGCTATGGACAATGAGGAAGCGAGGCCATACGACTGACGCCTGAGGCATCGCTTCCTCACAGTCCGAGTCACTGTCATTTTCAATGTTGGTGGCTATGTGCCGCTTCTGTGCAAGTTTGGTTTTTTTTGTTTTTTCCATATTATATTAGTAGAGATATTCATCCCCCGGGGGTCCCCGCCCGCCACCGAGCCCAACAAGGGAAAGTGCAAATGTCGGCGGATCTCCAGCCGACGCACAATGGAGACTGCCCGAAAGATATACTCAAGGGGGTAAGCCCGATTGAACCGTTTGAGCCACCGCCTTCTATCACACTGCTGAATGCAGGGGAATTCTGGCATAAAGCACCTAATCAGCAGCAGAGGCTATAGCATGGTGCTCAGCATAGCAACCCGCATGTCAACAGTGGGATAGGGCTCAACGTGACAAGAGCCGATTGACTAGGCCGGTACGACTAGCCTCCCGTTTAGGTAGAAGTCAAGGCCGAAGTGGAGTGTTGGCACCAGTGAGCCGCAGCACAAAGGGAACCTCAGCCACCAGGATCCTCTTCTCCCCCGACACGGGTCTCCAAGCACGGCAAACACTTGGGATCCAAAGGACCAAAAAGTCACGAGTATTTTTAAGGACCAATCCAACATGGTACGACCTGGGTTAGCACAGCTCCTTAAAAACCGGACCAGTGAAAAAGACTGAACAACATATCTGCTGACATCAAGTCCTAATCCTGGACAAAGATGGCACCCGTCTGCTAGCCCACTCAGTCAGTGACTGAGGAGACTACCCACCCACGCCACGTGGAGGCTGGTGCCGAGTGGGCCTCACAGAAAGTGCGGCGTCAAGACTTGTAAATGCATTCATTACGTCCAGGCTCGATTATTGCAATTCTGTACTGGCAGGTTTACCGGCAGATCAGATTTCACGCTTGCAGATGATTCAAAACAATGCGGCGCATCTCATCTTGTAGAAACGAAAGAGAGACCACGTTACGCCTCTACTGAAGCAGCTGCACTGGTTGCCTGTAAAATTCGGCTGCCAGTACAAAATTGCAATTTTCGCCTATCGGCATTTTGACGGATCTCTCCCACCGTACCTTTTTGCCAAGCTGTCTGTTTATCAGCCATCACGCACCCTCCATTCCTCTAGTGTAAAACTTTAAAAAATCCCAAAACTTAACATGACAACTGTCGGGGAGCGTTCTTTCACCTTTTTAGCCCCAAGTGTGTGGAACTCCCTGCCAACTGAAATGCGGAATCTGCCCACATTGTCACAGTTCAAAGCTCACTTAAAGACTTTTCTTTTCTGTCGGGCATTTAACACTTAGCTCATTTTTAGCTAACTGTTGACTGCCTTTTATTCTGATCCTTGAGGAAGTGAATGTATAGTGTTGGGAAGAGATGGGGTGGTTTAAAGTAGTGTATAATCGTGCGTGTGTCCGAGAGAGAGGGTGTGCTGTTGTGCATGCGCAGTCCAGTGTTTTCCTGGAGAACAGCGCTATACAAGAACTATGTATTATTATTATTATTACATGAGGTTGCATACATTATATTTTCGGGGCATGTGTTTGCATGTGTACTGGGAAAATTAGTATGCATGTATGCATGCATCATGTGTTGGCATGTGCATGGGTGACAGTGCAAAAAATTGAAGTGACTGAAAATAGTCCCCCGACTATGCCTAATAATCCATGGCCAGCAAGAGACATAAATTCTCATGAGCGCCTGCAGATGCACCAGTACAGTCCTGCAGATGCAGGGGCTCATAAGAATTTATGCCTCTTGCAGACAGTACAGGCTATCTGATTTAAGGTTGTTTGTCTGAACCAAAACACTGAAATTCTGTTTTCTGGGATTTAGAAAAAGCTGAATCAAGTCTCCAGGACTGAAGACTGTCACACATGCAAGTGTGTGCACGCGTGCACATGTACCCGACAATTTATAACTGCACCTACCTTAAAGTACCAGACTGCAGACTGTATGTCAGGTCTTAAGACAGGGACCCAATGCAGCTCGCTGACACAAGTAGATCAGACGGTTGACGAGATATGCATGTGCAATACACTAATTACCTCCCTTGATTGGCTCCACATTGTCTGGAGTTTAACAAGAGAGGCAACTAGTGGTGCATAAATGTGTGTGGCTTATTAACCCATTCAGCCCTGACGCACTACAGCAGGAGATGGGTCGACCATGATATTTCAAGGGTAGTCCCAGATTAGCTTGGCGCCGACAGGCGCCAAGCTAATCTGGCACACCCTTGAATTATCATGGTCGATCCATCTCCTGCAACAGGTGTATAGTCGTTGGATGACGCCTCCAAAATTTGGGAAATACTTGCGTCGGGCTGAACGAGTTAATACACCTACAACATATTCATAACTGCAGTTATAGTGTACCTTGAAGTACCAGACTGAATGATGTCAGGCCCAAGGCAGGGGCCAGAAGTAGCATGCTGACATAGGTAGATCAGATGGTTGAATGTTGTCAGGCTTGAGATGCACTCATAGTCCACAGGGTAAAACTGAAAACAAAAGAAAATGATGATTTAGCCAGACTTATTTAATTTCCTTTGACTTATTTTGTTAAATCCTACTTCACACCCATCAGCCAATAACAATGAGGGTGAGAGTAATCATCCCTCTTGTATGTCGAAACGACAGGCACATAATGAGATACTGTCGGTTTTCTCTTTCCCTCCCTCCTCTCCACTGTGCTACCAATTAGCTTTCAACATAATGAGGGTTACTGTACAATGCTCTTTTGCCAACTGAATGTTGTAAATCATACTGGTTGTCTCCCTTGATCCACTCTGCGCGGACAGACGTTACCTGTGTGCTTGTGAAATACACTACAGACAAGGGGGGAGGGGGCAATAATGATGTGATGTGGGTCCAGGGAGATAGAGTGAATGTGAATATGCACTAAAGCAGACAATCATCCGTATAGAACTGCTTGTATTCACAGACTTAAGTTCTGAATGTTGACACCAAATAGCAGTGTGCAATATAAGCAAGAGAGGCAAGCACATACATGTACTTATTTCCGCCCTTAGCATACATCTCCAATATTTTTCCATATTTCTGCTGTTACATGACAAAAGCCAGTACTTATATTTTTGAGAAAAGTGAGCTTTTTGTATAATGAAATTTTTGCTTTTCTCAAAAATGTACATAATGACTTTTGCTGTGTAACAGCAGATTTGTTTACATCATAAGCAACACAGTGAGATGCCCGAGTCACCTGCTCAGCATGAAACCCCAGTATCCAACTATTCTGTTTCGTCATCACACGCCACACTGAAAACTTTATTTGATCACATTTTGTTTATTTCAATAATCTATATAACCCTGATGCACTACAGCAGGAGATGGATCAACCATGTTAGTTCAAGGATAGTGCCAGATTAGCTTGGCACCATTAGGTGCCAAGCTAATCTGGCACTACCCTTGGATTATTATCAGGCGCCAGGCTAATCTGGCATTACAACTGAATTATCATGGTTGATACATGTCACATCTCCTTCCGACTGGTACATAGTTGTTAAGCGTGTGCATGCGTGTGCTAGTTGTGAGTGCGCGCTTAAAGTTATAATTATTATAAGATAAGCGCATTATAAATACCGTAATTATTATTATTATTTTTAAGCGACACCTTTTAACATTTGGGAAATGCGGCCTTGTGGTTAAATAATTAATGCTTCGTCATCTTATTTGTTGTGAAACTGAATGGTTGCCACTGTGGCTGTTAGATTTTATTGTTTATCTGAGAGATATTTTGTGACTTTGCTATGCTTATTTGTTTTTGCTTTTGCCCTTAACTGTTTTCATGATTTATATGAGAAGTGCGACACATTTGATATGCAAGTCAGCGTTTGTGACATGCCAATTACAGAAAATCTTGAACAAAGGAAACAAGAACATCAAAAACAATTGATAAAATAAATTATCAGGTGATTGCATAGTGTCCAGGCACTTGCATTGACATGTTTGCAATGTATATAACATGCAAGTCACCTTCTTTGATAAAGGAAGAAGCTTGCTGTGTGGGCAAATATTATCTACATTTGTGTGCTGGTTTGTGATTTTGGACATTATGGCCTCTGGCTGTAAGGTCCAAAATCACAGACCAGCATACAATTTGCAATTTTTGTACCATTGTCAGTACACCTATATTCACATTGGAAATGCAAGCCACTCTATAAATCAACTCTCATAACAATGGATTAAAAAAAAAAAAGGTAGGTCATTTTGGGGGGTTTTGTTTGCTTGTTCGGGGAGGGGGGGGGGGGGGGGGTGCTTGGTGGTTTTATTTAGTTGGGTTTTTTTTAGCATTTTTTTGTTGTTGTTGTTTTGTTTTATAGCAACACAGCCAACTATGAGAGCAAAGGGCAAAGAACTTGACACCAGCGATGTCCCTTGTCCTGTCATATGACACCAGCAATATCTCAGCATGTGTGTGTGTGTGTGTGTGTGTGTGTGTGTGTGTGTGTGTGTGTGTGTGTGTGTGTGTGTGTGTGTGTGTGTTTTGTTTTGCTCCTCATTAGTAAAAAAGAAAAGGGTTAAATTATACATTGCTTAACGTCCCGACAGCAACAAGGCTTTCTCAGGACATGCCTGCACTGTTTGTGAAAAGAAAAATTAAACAGAATATTGAATGTATGTCGCCAGCCGGTCTAATACATTAAATAAACCTACGCCATGGGGCCTAAATAAAGCTAAGACCATTTAGCAACACACATCCAATATCAAGAGCGACAGGCAGCGCAGACAGTAGGGAGAGTTTAAAATAGGAAAATACAGGAGAATGGACCAAGGGTAGACAGAAACACATGCCCCAGAATAGAGAGGAAACCCACCTTGTGGGGCTGACCAGGGTGACCCTGGGAACTAAAAAGTAGTTAACCCCACCCAAGTCCCCCAGGGCAGACCCGGGTGGGGGTGAAAAGGGTTAAAGGATGGCGTGACAAAAACAGTCCCAGTAGAATCATACTACTCTTTTTTACCCTTTTTCTAAAAACTGGGATACAATAAATACACTAATCAAACTTAAAAGAAATGACGGATACAGTTTTATATTAATCACTCAACAATGTCATTGCTGAATGGGGTCGCTAAGTTGCAACATAAGCAAAGTCAAAAACAATGATATGAATACTATTAATTCATCTGATTGAAAGAGACCGCTCAAACCTGAAATTATCAATGGTTAGTACTGTATCTAAAGGAATTTGACAAGCCAGCTACCTACGTGACAAAATGTGATTTTCTGTGATTTCCTATTTTGCAGCCTCAGCTACTAGGATCTTACTTACCCGATAACACGTGTGCTGGGCTGTGATTTTAGACCTTACGGCCATAGGCCAAAAGGTTCAAAATCACAGGCCAACACACAAAAGGTAGACACTTGAAATTACCTATGTTCGCATTGTTCCTGATTAAGGCAACATTCATTCATCTACCTAACAGATAACAAAGGAGTGGATCTGATTATCAAAAATTATCAATCACTCTTTGATAATGGTTAATATTAACCCATTTAGCTCTTGAGTCCTACAGCAGATGGATTGACCATGATAACTCAAGGGTAGTGCCAGATTAGCTTGGCGCCTTCAGGTGCCAAGCTAATCTGGCACTACCCTTGAATTTTCATGGTCAATCCATCCCTGCAACTGGTACATAGTCATTAGGCAACACCTCCAAAATTTGAGAAATGGGACCTTGGGGCTAAAAGAGTTAATCAGTCTTACCACTATGATATTTGAAAATCATCGACAGTCTTGCTCACTAAGAAAATAATCAATGACTGTGATAATGATTAATATTAATCAGTCTTAATGATTAATATTAATCAGTCTGGACTATATAACTGGACAATGAGTGAATTGCCAACGTGATTCTTTTCCTTTCCCTTCTAGCACTAAGTGGCTGTTATTTTTTACTGTCTGCTGTGTGTATGGCCATGTCATGCACATTTCAAAACTGGAAGTAATAAAATGTTTCGCAACAGAAGCTGTTCATGTCACTGCCATTCCATTATTACGCGTGTCATTTTTTTCACATCACTACTTCAGGTACACTTCTCATCTAAAAAAAGATAAATAGTGCATTGTTGGTAAACCCCGCACACATTTTGGAGGTGTCACCAACGACTATATCAGTTGAAGGAGGTCGACCGACCATGATAATTCAAGGGTAGCGTCAGATTAACTTGACGCCTGATGGCGTCAAGCTAATCTGGCACTACCCTTAAAATATCATAGCTGATTTATCTTCCTCAGTAGTGCGTGTGGCTAAACAGGTTAACAAACTTTTATTAGTCTTTTCTAAGCGTGTTTCTTCTTTTGCATGCTTGGTTTTCTGGGCCCCATTGTGGTTCATCTGCTCGAACGAACTGGGCTTAAAACGTGTACTGAAGAAGGTAAAGAAGGAAGTGCCAAAAAGACAGTGCGCTGATTCAAAAAAGAAATGAAAAAGGAAGGCTTTACGGATATCCAGACTGGTCAAGACGAAAGACTTTGGAGAGCTGCTGTTATCAGGACTTGAGTCTGTTCCTCATGCAGAGGAAAAGCCCCATTTGTACATGATATAAATCTACTGTCACTGCGTATGCTTTGGGCAAGTGAGGATGTCTGCAACATGCGAAAATCTTTTTCTTTTTTTTTTTTTCCTGTGCTCCCCACTATGGGCAGATCATCGGGTTTTAATCTTTCATTTGAGTTGGGTGTAATCATTTTCACCGCCATTGCCAACTCGGACAAGCTGTGGCTCAAAGGTGGCGTCTGATTTACTATACGCATGGAATGATGTCAAGTTAATCAGGCACAATCCTTGCGCTATAACGGTTCATCACACAATGAAAAATCGCTATTAATACCTGTATTGAGCAGGCGGATACAAACTGTCGCTGACAGGTGATCAAGGGGAGGTAATTATTTTCGGCATCTCTCAAAAACAAATTGTATGTGGTGCATTTCAGTTTTATTTCATTCATCCTGCTCTGAATTTCAGCTACTTTTACGCGTTATGCTCTTTCTAACTTGTTAGCGTATTGGTCATTTGTTTGCATGCTTGTTTGGGTGGGGTTTTTTTCCCCCAAAGAAAATTTGACTTGAGTAAGATTTCTTGAATTTTGAATCACAGCATCATCACAGACCCATTTTGACTCCAGAGGCGAAAAACTTATCAATGAACAATGGCAAGGGAGATAAACCGTCTTGTCTCGTTCAAGACATCCTCGTGACGACCTTGTCACAAGCGCGGGGAGAGCTGATAACTGCTGTCCTACGTGTCGGTCGTCATGTCATTTTCGTGGGTGGCGATTTCGCGTCGTGAGAAAACGAAAAATAAGCCTTCGTTTTCTCACGGCGCTCTCGCGCTGGGACCATATGGCGTTGAGGCGCGTCCCCTGGGTGGTGGCTAGGGGGTCCCTCGTGAGAGGGGTGCACCGAATGAAATAAGTTGCCGTGAACCAACGTGGTCTAAGGGAAGGTGACCCCTGACAGAAAACCCCTGGTCCTCCTAGTAAGGGGGTTGGGCGTGGGGGTAGCTTCCCCACCCTGCTTAAGGAAATAGCTACAAAAACGCCGACGAAAAGACAAACAGCAATTCCTTTCCTGGAGGAGGAAGTTTCTTCTACCAGAAGATTTATGACGTCGTGTGGTGAAAGCCGGAAGTCTTCGGAAGCCACAGGACCGAGCCGCCTCTCTCTATCCAGGGACACAACGATGGGCACATGGAATGTCAAGACCATGTACCAGAGCGGCAAGGCCGCCCAGATAGCAGCGGAAATGCAAAAGTACAACCTTTCCCTGCTAGGTATCAGTGAAGCCAGATGGACGCAGTCTGGCCAGAAAAGGCTGTTAACTGGGGAGATGATTCTGTATTCAGGTCACGAAAAGGAGAACGCCCCCCATACAGAAGGAGTAGCATTCATGCTGTCACCAGTGGCACAGAGAGCGCTGATGGGCTGGGAACCTCTTGGGCCAAGAATTATCACAGCAGCCTTTAGAACCAAGAAAAAGATCAAGCTCAACGTTATCCAGTGTTATGAGCCCACTAATGACAGTGACGAGGAAAAGAAACAAGAGTTCTACGACCGACTCCAGAGTGCTGTAGACAAATGTGCGGAGCGAGACATCACCATCGTCATGGGCGATTTTAATGCCAAAATAGGGGAGGACAACACCGGATACGAAGAGGTGATGGGGAGACAGGGACTAGGGGAGATGAGTGAGAACGGTTGATTGATTGTACATTGCTTAACGTCCCGACAGCAACAAGGCTTTCTCAGGACGTGCCTGCACTGCTTGTGAAAAAAAGAATAAACAGAACATTGAATGTATGTCGCCAGCCGGTCAAATACATTAAATAAACCTAACACATTGGGCCTAAATAAAGCTAAGACCATTTAGCAACACACATCCAATATCAAGAGCGACAGGCAGTGCAGACAGTAGGGAGAGTTTTAAAAAGGCAAATACAGGTGAATGGACAAAGGGTAGACAGAAACACATGCCCCAGAATAGAGAGAAAAACCCACCCTGTGGGGCTGACCAGGGTGACCCTGGGAACTAAAAAATACCTAACCCCACCCAAGTCCCCCAGGGCAGACCCGGGTGGGGGTACGGGGAGAGGTTTGTAGACTTTTGTGCTCTAAACAGACTTGTCATTGGAGGCAGCATCTTCCCACACAGAAGAATACACAAAGCAACTTGGGTCTCACCTGACCATACTACAGAGAACCAAATAGACCATATCTGCATTAGCAAGAAATTTAGAAGATCCCTTCAAGATGTTCGAGTGAGGAGGGGAGCAGATGTCGCCTCAGACCACCATCTGCTTACCTTAAGAATAAAGCTCAAGTTAAAGAAAAGCTGCACAAAGACAAGAAGAAGACAGCGCTATAATGTAGGCCTCCTGAGAGAGACTGGAGTGAGAGAAGAGTTCAAACTGGTGCTGTCCAACCGGTTTCAAGCGCTACAGGAGCTAGTAAATGAAGAGGAGGCGGTCACCACAGGGCAGCAGCGGAAGGCAGTTAGAGAGGCGCTGAATTCAACCTGCAAAGACACTGTAGGGTTCAGGAAACACCATCACAAGGACTGGCTGTCGGCACAGATCTTGAAGAAGATAGAAGTGAGGAAGCAGAAGAAAGCAGTTGTCAACAACAGTCGCACGAGAGCAGCCAAAGCAAGGGCACAGGAGGTATACTCGGAAGCCAACCGCGAGGTGAAGAAGAGTATCAGGGCAGACAAGAGGGCCTACACAGACAGCCTGGCAGCAGAGGCAGAAAAGGCAGCAGGCAGCGGCAACATAAAACAGCTCTACGACATTACCAGAAGATTGTCGGGCAAGTATGGCCATACAGAAAGATTGATTGATTGATTGATTGTACATTGTTTAACGTCCCGACAGCAACAAGGCTTTCTCAGGACGTGCCTGCACTGCTTGTGAAAAAAACCCTAAACAGAACATTGAATGTATGTCGCCAGCCGGTCAAATACATTAAATAAACCTAACACATGGGGCCTAAATAAAGCTAAGACCATTTAGCAACACACATCCAATATCAAGAGCTACAGGCAGTGCAGACAGCAGGGAGAGTTTTAAAAAGGCAAATACAGGTGAATGGACAAAGGGTAGACAGAAACACATGCCCCAGAATAGAGAGAAAAACCCACCCTGTGGGGCTGACCAGGGTGACCCTGGGAACTAAAAAATACCTAACCCCACCCAAGTCCCCCAGGGCAGACCCGGGTGCCATACAGAAAGACCAGTAAAAGACAAAGAAAGCAAGCCTATTGCAGACAGAGCAGACCAACTCGACAGATGGGCCGAGTATTTTGAAGAGTTACTGAACAGACCCAGCCCACCCGACCCCCCAGACATCCAGCCAGCAGAGACCGACCTAACCATCAGTTGTGACAGACCCAGCCGGGAAGAGATCAGAAGAGCAGTGGCATTTTTGAAGAACGGCAAAGCAGCAGGGCCAGATGGCATCCCAGCGGAGTCTCTGAAAGCAGACCTAGAGACAACAGTAGAGATGCTGTACCCACTGTTTGGAAAGATCTGGGAAGAGGAGGTGATGCCGGCTGACTGGAATGAGGGGTAACTAATCAAGCTTCCCAAGAAAGGCGACTTCAGCAAGTGTTTCAACTACAGAGGAATCACCTTGCTGTCAGTACTAGGAAAGGTCTTCAACAGGCTCATCCTGGAGAGAATGAAGAGCTCCGTTGACCGCCAGCTGAGAGACCAGCAAGCAGGATTCAGGAAAAACCGATCATGTAAGACCAGATCGCCACTCTCCGCATCATCGTGGAACAGTCTCTGGAGTGGAGCTCCCCGCTGTACGTCAACTATGTGGATTACGAGAAAGCATTTGACAGCGTGGACCGAGAGACTCTGTGGAAACTCCTACGACACTACGGTGTACCCAGAAAGCTCGTCCGCCTGATCAAGAGCAACTACGATGGCATGACATGTCACGTGATCCACGAAGGGCAGTTCACAAGGGAGCTCCAGGTCAGAACCGGTGTCAGGCAGGAGTGTTTGCTGTCTCCGTTCGTCTTCCTACTGGCCATAGACTGGGTCATGAAGATGACCACGGAGCACAGACGAAGTGGAATACAGTGGACACTGTGGACACAGCTTGACGACCTCGATTTTGCAGACGACTTGGCTTTACTGTCCCACACTCATCAACAAATGCAGGACAAGACCACGAGGCTTGCTGACATCTCGTCCCATGTGGGCCTCACCATCCACAAACAGAAAACAAAGACAATGAGGCTGAACGCAACCAGGGAAGAACCAGTCTTGCTTGCTGGCACCCCGTTGGAGGAGGAGGAGTCCTTCACCTATCTTTGGAGCATCATAGACAAAAAAGGCGGCACTGATGCAGATGTCAGAGCACGAATCGGTAAAGCCAGAGCAGCCTTTCTCCAGTTGAAAATAGTGTGGAGTTCCAGAGAGCTGTCACAACACACCAAAGTCTGGATTTTCAACTCCAACGTAAAAGCAGTTCTCCTATATGGCGCAGAGACTTGGAGATTGTCAAAAACCAGTCAACAGAGTACATATCTTCATAAACAGTTGCCTTAGAAGAATTTTGAAAATCCACGGGCCAGAGAAGATCAGCAACGTCAGACTCTGGGAGAGAACAGAGCAGATAACAGCAGAGAATGAAACTGGGCGAAGAAGATGGGGATGGATTGGTCACAGTCTGAGAAAGCCAGTTTCCAGTATCACTAGGCAGGCATTGTCATGGAACCCCCAGGGAAAGCGGAAAAGAGGCAGGCCGAGAAACACCTGGCGTCGAGACCTCCAAGCAGACATCAAGAGACTGGGAACCACCTGGAGTAAAATCGAAGTAGAAGCACAGGACAGGAGTCGCTGGAGGTCTCTCGTCGACGGCCTATACCCGGGGAGGGGTGACAAGCGCAAGTAAGTAAAAAGTTCTCACGACGCGAAATCGCCACCCACCAAAATGACATGACGACCGACACGTAGGACAGCAGTTGTCAGCTCTCCCCGCGCTTGTCACAAGGTCGTGACGAGGATGTCTTGAATGAGACAAGACGGGCTAGGGAAGAAGTAGCTGGAGTCTAAATTTTTTAGACTCCAGCTACTTCTTCCCTAGCCCGTTACAAAGGTTCATCACTCCTTCGTCGAAGGAGTAATGCCCCTTGTATAACAGAATACTTCTTAAGTGAATAGTGTGACAAAGTAGATGTACCCGTGTACATTTTGTTTTGACAGTGCGCAAAAAAGTATTTGAAATAGTGTTGGAAAAAAAGCGTTAGAGCTGCTTCAACCTGACTTTGTTTAGGAAGGTTATGGCTGAAACAATATATGTCTATGAAGTTATTGTTTCCTGCTACTAAGTTCATTTAGGTCACTCAGTTAAATACTGATGTTGCCGCTGACTGTAGGTAATCAATGTGCGTATGCTGTGCGAGTGTACGCTGATTATGTTGTTGCAAATCTAAATTTACGAAAAACAAGTCAAGTTTCACACTCAGATACGCACGCACGCACACACGCGCACGCGCACGCACACACACACACACACAAATAAAAAACCCACATGCAAACTCAGAGAATCAATGTGCAAGCAGTAACAGAGGCGCTCTAGTGCCAGTTATCAATGTATAAACTGACGTTCTTTAATTTGATAACAATGCGGGGGAAAAGGAATATTGTAGCTCCCTAACTGGTATAGCTGATAACGCTCGGCGGAAAAGACGCCGGGTGGCATCGTCAGTAGCAGTCACGGGGTTAACTCATTCAGCCCTGACGCACTACAGCAGGGGATGGGTCGACCATCACCCGAGTGTCGGCGCCAAGCTAATCTGGCGACTACCTTTGAATTATCATGGTCGATCCATCTCCTGCACCAGGTGCATAGTCCGCGTTAGATGACGCCTCCAAAATTTGGGAAATACTTGCGTCGGGCTGAATGAGGTAACGAAATGAAGTTTAACGCGCCGGCCAAACTCTCCCTGGTTCACTAGCGCTGCGGATAGCGAATCGAGAGAGACAAGTAGCGTGAAAACGGCCATATCGAACCGGAGTTACTAAACTGTCACGTCAAACTGACCCGGGGCAGATTTAAAGTACGGCGGCCAAGTGACCTGGGGCCAGTTGCATGGGTAAGCTTAGTCCTGCGCCCGCCACTAAGCCGAGGTGATCCGCTATGTCGCTGGCTCAGGACTAAGCTCACTCGCGCAAATGACCCCTGGGGTCGAGACGTAGGAGGAGGTGGTGGTTCTTTCTAGCGTGTTATGCCTGTAACGTGCAAAAGATTACAAACAATAAGCAATACAAGTTATTCCCACAGACAATAGGTTGTGAAAATACAGAGGACCGTTTCTGTGGCTCGCCCAGACGACTGCGGCATGCGTCCTCGTAGCACCTGGTCGTATTGTTAATACGTGATAAGCACCTCAAACTGGATGATTCAAGGGTAGTGCCAGATGAGCTTGGCGCCTGAAGGCGCCAAGCTCATCTGGCACTACCCTTGAATTATCATGGTCACAAGCCCCTGCAGCCGCAAATACTCGTGAGAACACACGCCTCTTGCAGAGGGAGCAGGACAGATGAATCCATGGCATGTTTAAAGTCCGTGCAATCTTTTACCTACTTGTGATTTAGGGATGACCTCTATTGCACCCGACTACTGATACTTACCCAGGCTTTCACCGTCAGCGTCAGACGCAAAAACTAACGAGCTTGAAGGTTGTCACTGATAAGCCAGTCACTTGAAATGCACCAAGCTAGTCAGGCACTACCACTAAACTTTCAAAGGTCGACCAATCTGCCTAAACAGTTTGCAATTGTTAATCGATTATGGCTCTGCAAATAAAAAAAGTTAATTCACCGATTTCACACATAAAACACATTATGTGTAAACTGTGGTGTCTCGTATCAGCCAAACAGTGCATGTGTAAGATCTTCTCCCTAAAACGCTAAAAATACGTGCAGTGACTTTTGTTTTGCTGTGCATACGTTTTACGTCTGGACCCGAAAAACAAAAGTCCTCGGGCCGACATCGGCAGTCATTGGACCGCGCACAACTGTGCGCGGCCGACGTCGGTCCGAGGAACAAGACATTTTGCTTAATGGGCAGTCGAAAAAAAGGTGATATTTAAAGACGCAGGATAAGCGGCATTTCGTTTCCGAGTTGCCCATTTCGCGGTTCTTCAGCATACCCCGTCCATCTTCCAGGAGTACAGATCCTCATGAGCCCCTGCAGGGAGCTAATCAAAATCTAACCCGTTACAAAGGTTCATCACTCCTTTGTCGAAGGAGTAATGCCCCTTGTATAACAGGATACTTCTTAGGTGAATAGTGTGACAAAGTAGATGTACTGTGTACATTTTGTTTTGACAGTGCGCAAAAAAGTATTTGAAATAGTGTTGGAAAAAAGCGTTAGAGCTGCTTCAACCGTTGCATTTTTATTTATTTATTTATTTATTTATTTATTTTATTTTTTTAATTATTATTATTATTTTTTTTTATTTATTTATTTATTTATTTTTTATTTATTTATTTATTTATTTTTTATTTATTTATTTATTTATTTATTTTATTATTTTTTTTTTTTGGGGGGGGGGACTGGGTCCGACTACTTACACCTGTGTTCCTCTAACTGATGAATTCGTCTGCGTTTGGGCGATGATTGTCTCTTCAGGTGGGATGTGATTTTGCTTTTCTCCACAGTCGTATACATACCTTGCGATTTTACAGCCGATGTTTGTTTCGAATGCGTCTCTCTCTCCGACCAAACCACACACACACACACACACACACACACACACACACACACATAAACGAACGCACGCACGCACTCACTTTCCCCACACCCGATTCAAAGAGACACAGACCAACAGATTGACAAACTCACAAAGCAAATGGACCAACAGACAGCGAGACACAAAATCCTAACTGCACACACACCCACACCACCACAAACAATAAGACAAGACAACAACCATAAATTCACATTCCAAGCACTGTGTAAACAAGTAACCAAGATGCATTTACATAAACATATATACACACACCCTCCACCCCAGACACAAAACAACAAACACATTTACACAAATACATGCATCCCACCCCCCAACACACACACACACACACACACACACACACACACACACACACACACACACACACACACACACACACACAGACATACACAACCAAACCAACAGATAAACACAAAGTTTTGCTCCAGGATGTATTTTACCTGTCAGTCATTTCCAAAGGAACGTTGTTGTTTTTTCAAGACTTTTTCCAAAACGTGTCATTCATTGTGTATGCCTCCGAGTGCCGACTTGTGTTTGCTGGTTTCAGGCGTAGCCTGCAGTTGGAGGAGTTGAATCTCACCCAGTTTGAGACACACGATGAGATAAAACTCTCTCCACTACATAACACACCTGATCGCGTGACGAACTTGTGACACTCTTCCCAGTTGTGCGACACTATCACCAAGTTGTGTGGCATATATATATCCTTAGCCAATTCTTAACACACGATGAGACAAAACTCTCTCCACTAAATAAGATATATCGTGACGAATTAGTGACACTCTCACCCAGTTGTGTGACCCGCTCATCCAGTAGTGTGACACAATTTCATCAACACAAGTAAAACTCTACAACCACCAGAAAATTCTCCACTCCACCCACCAGATTACAACATGAGTAATTGACGAACTTGACTTGTGCGGCTTTCTGTAAAACGCATCTCGTTGTTCCGCAGATGTTATTTTGTGGCACACCATCCGGAAATGTTAAACAAAACGACACACAAGTCTTGTGAAATGCTATGAACGAAAACTCCTCTACTTAACACACTCGATCTTGACAAAACTGGAGACACACTCAAACCAAGCTCTGCGACACATCATGAAGATGACTGGCTTACAGCAGACACACGTGGTGTAGTACCTAGTTTTTCGCAAAACAATTAAATGAGGCACGTTTGTGTCCACCAAATAGCACGTCTGACTTCATGCGAAATAATGACACGTGAGAGATCGTCAGTTAAAAAAACAAACAAAAACAACAACAATTCTTTTACATGACATTGTGACACACCAGTTACCACAGGCGTGTCACAACATTGCTTAAAACACGCCAAGAAACACACTTGATTTCACTTAGTGTTTAGCACACTCTCGCCCAGTTTTGTGACACGCGATATAAATCTCTACGACACAAGCGCATACGAGCAAGTCGAAGAACAAGTAAGGAACTCTGCACCACGAAATCAAACAACTGGCCACCCAAACTGGCACGAAAAGCCTGTATGTCCTTAACCATCTATTTTTGATGATAAAGCGAAAGTGTGGCCCTGTCCAACAGAAAACTATCTCTTTCTTAAATCGCCTGCTTTGATGACCATGCGAAAGTTTCACAATACCCAACAGAGGAAAACTAACCTTCCTTGATGATCACGGCTATCGAATTGCCTGTTCATACCTGCACATAAATCCCCTCACATTAGTCATGATTGTCCTCTGCGTGTATTTATAGCCTATCCCATAAGACTGATCACGGCGCAAGTGCTAAGCAAACATGTACCCTGTCCCTGGAAAAAGGTACAATAATCAAGGCCAGTCTCACGTTACAGTCATTCCGTCTATGTGTACTAAAAAACCGGCAGTATTTAACTCTGGGGAAAATACCCCGTTCCCCGCAATTAAGAGTACCGTAAACTGCCGCAGAACATGTTTTGAGCGAACACGCTAAGCGAGATCCCCTGTCATTATTAAAGACCATTACCTAGGTGGTTTAGCCACCTTAATGGTGGTCTTTAATGACAGGTGACACCTTCTTGCCCTTCAAGACTTCTCTTGAGAGAGCACCTGCCTTTTAAGACCACCCACTTTTTCTTGGAAAACAGATGGTTGTTCGGAACAGGTTCTGCTGTACTGGCTAAGCACATTAACTCATTGGAGACGTGCCGTATGCGGCACGTCTCCAATGAGTTAAAAGTCTTGAACACTTCCCTTTCAAAATCTGTTTGTTGTTGCTTTGTTTCTGTTTCAGATTTGTTAACTTCACTGAGAAAGTGATAAAAGTCGTCTACGAAGAATAACTCGGTACGCTACTGCTTACTCAGTATTTCCCATTAACCCATTTAACCCCGCGGCCGCATTTCCCAAATTGTGGAGATATTACCTAACGACTATGTACCAGCTGCAGGAGACGGATCGACCATGATAATTCAAGGGTAGTGCCAGATGAGCTTGGCGCCTTCAGGCGCCAAGCTCATCTGGCACTACCCTTGAATTATCATGGTCGATCCATCTCCTGCTGTAGGGCGTTGGGGCTAAAAGGGTTAATACATTTCACAAAGACAGAGGGGCTAGTCTGTAGTCATTACTCTACTCGTGAAATGCCATGTGTGCTCAGGTGTAACATACTTTCACACAAGCTTTCATTACCATATAAATTAGTACTGTCCATGTTCCGGAATATACAAGAACACATTAGTTCTGTGTCAAGTAACACCAACTGTGTATTTTATACATCTCGACAATGTCATGCATGCTGTATCCGGTAAAGATTTTAACTCTTAAACTCCCAGAACTAAATGACTTCCATTTTATAGAATGGAAGTCATTTAGTTTCTGGGAGTTTAAGAGTTAACCGTTTGGCTGTCGGTATCGGTTTTTGTCGCGATGATTCCTGCACTGAGGAATCACTGCGACAACAGCCTAACGGCAACCACTTTAGTAAACGGTTTAGTCTAGACAAAAGATTCTCAGTCAAGTTTCATTGAAAAACAATTCAAGTTTCCAAAGAACAAGTTTCAGCTGAAAGTCAAGCTCTCAGTGCATTATAAACGATGGCATTTCTTGAAGAATAAGTACAAAATATTATTTTCAGAAAGGACATCATAAAGTACAACTGCACAAACAGAAAGTGATGACTGCGCCATTTCACGCACTGCCAAACAGTCGAACGCTATCGTCACTAACAGTGAAGGAGTTCAACTGGACAGTTCCACACTGAGCAAAGCAAAAAGTGCATTTAACAATACAGCGCGGATGCCAAGATATATAGCTCCTTAATGGTTGTAAACCTGGGTCTATAAAAGCTGAGAGTACTTGCATTCATGACAAATCACCTTCTGTGCACAAGTCACTCCCAAACTAGGGCACGTGTGGTCAGTCCAAATGTGCTGTGTTTGCTAGAAATATACACAGTCTTTATCACGGGCAAACGATGAAAAAGACTGACCTAAAATTGACGTTACCTCAGTTTCGGTCATATCCCTTCACTGTCAGCGCTCGCAGATTATGTGTCTGAAACCTTTGTTCACTCAACACCAAAGTTCCATTCATCCAGGAAGTTGGGTACAAAGTACGGGTCAGACAGAGGCAAAGATCGCATGCGTCCTCGCTGTTGCCCTCTTGCATTTGAGTTCTACTAGCTGCGTTCCGGCAGTGAAGGGGTTAACAACTTTTGCAAGAAATAGAAAAATATTCAACTAAAGAAGCTGCTGAAACAGCCTGCATCATGGATAACTTCTCAACAAGCAGTAACGTGACACGTTTGTAACGGTCACTTGACACGTTTTTAACGCGTCGCTTGACACGTTTGTAACGCGTCACTTGACACGTTTGTAACGCGTAACGTGACGTTTCTAACCAAAATGGCAGATAACCGAAGGTCAAAACATGGTTCTAAAACTTGAGAACCAAGACCCACTTATTTCTACAACTTCAAGAAAAAAAAGAGAAATATTCACGTCTGCGTGTACGTAGTTAACATCCTGACGACAGTGTCATGCACACACAAAACAACTTCAAGTTATAAACTTTCTGAGACGAGTCCTGCAGTGTCCTACATTTTAAGAACCACTTATGTCTCCAATTTCTGAAGAGAAAAAAAAAAAAAGGAAAATATTTTCAAGACTAAGCGCACCTTGACAATTAACGTCCTCGCGACAATTCGACAATGAAATGCAACATACAAATCTTTAAAAAATCAAAACTTACTGAGACGAGACACCTACGACCACTAACGTACAACACCAACGACGGCCAAGTCCATCTTGGAAAAAATCCAACCACCGAGGCAAAATGTCCTCCGACCAGTGCTGAGACCGTCCGGTAGATAGTGAAGAATAGTCTGAAGTACGACACGAGGACGACTTCTGGTCCGGTACATAGGTCATCGGGCTGTCGACCGCAGTCCAACAACCCAGACACACTGTCCCCGACCTGTGGCCAGACCCGTCCGGCAGATAGTGAAGAATGGTCTGAAGTAAGATACGAGGACAGGTTTCTGGTCCACGACTCGGTGGGCAATAGGTCCTCCGACTGACATCGGCCGCAGCTGGCCCGCCCGCCGACTGCGACCGAAACTTGACACTGTCCGAGGGCCCTTCGCGTACTGCGGAGGACCTCTCTGCGGCGTGCCTTGAGTCTTGGTACCTCTGGTATTCCAAACGTCGAGGGGGCATAGTCAACACTCCAATTCAGCAAACGTCTCCTCTGATCGAGAATCAACGAAATAAATAAATGTTACTAGCAAGAGGCATAGATCCTCATGAGCCCCCGCAATTGCGGGGGCTCATGAGGATCTACGCCTGTTGCAGTTGGCTGGTGTCTTGAGGACTGGATCTCGATGGGATGCGCACCGGCTGTCAACCAAGCTACGAGTAGCCTAGATGTGTGCCTACGTTGTACAGGTATTGAGTCACACCGCTAGATTATCAGCGTGGTACAGTGGTGTGTGTATGAGCTTATGAAAGGGGGGCGGGAGGGGGGGGGGGGGTACGTGAGCGATTGATTGATTGATTGTACATTGCTTAACGTCCCGACAGCAACAAGGCTTTCTCAGGACGTGCCTGCACTGCTTGTGAAAAAAAACTAAACAGAAAATTGAATGTATGTCGCCAGCCGGTCAAATACATTAAATAAACCTACAACATGGGGCATAAATAAAGCTAAGACCATTTAGCAACACACATCCAATATCAAGAGCTACAGGCAGTGCAGACAGTAGGGAGAGTTTTAAAAAGGCAAATACAGGTGAATGGACAAAGGGTAGACAGAAACGCATGCCCCAGAATAGAGAGAAGAGAGTGAGGGGAGTCGACTCTCAACAGGTCGCCAAAATCATGCCTTCATGAACACGCCTGTCCAAAGCCTAACGCCCCACCCACCTAACACTCCCCCACCCCCTCACTACATCCCCTTAACTGCACCCCACCTTCTTTCTTAAAGCTCTCTGTCTTTACATTTTGCACAGTTCATAATCAAACGGTCTGTGAAACAACAAAAGATCCCTCCCCTCAATCATCCAAGATAGATCTAAATCGCCGCTCTGATAACCTGCCCAATACACCGATTTATGTCTAGAAATCCAGTGCTCCTTTGCCCTCATTCTTTGCTGGACGGCCAAGTTTGCGGACCTTATCCTAATGTCCATTCTTAGCACGCAACAATAACTTAGTCTATCATGGAAACACCACGCGTGTCAGCAAAACTGAACGAATCCAAAGGCCGAGCGCGTGCTGTCTTTGACAAAATTGATTCATGCCTGTCATGTACACAGCATCGTTCTTACAAGCAGGAGACAGATCCTCATAGCCACTGCAACCTGCACGGATTCATGAATATCTATGTCTCTTGCAGACGCAGGTTTTGGCTGCAGGATTTGCGCTGATAAGCCTAGCTGTATCCCAAGCAACAGATGCTTCTGAAGACACAAGTCCCCACGCCCGTCAAAACGGGTCCTTTTGAATGTATCTCTAGTCTGCCCTTACAACCTGCAAGACGCACAGATTCTCATAAGCTCCTGCAGCAGCAGGGGCACACGAGAATCTATTGCCTCTTGAAGGTAATGATAAGATCCGTTATATCAATGATTTACTTCGAAGATGGATGTATCCATGCTGGTTAAGACTGAACTACGACAGTTGAAGTTATCTCTAGACTAGCCTTACATAACCATGCCACTATTTCATACCGTTGGTAAACTTTAGGGATCTGGGCCGGGGTGGGATTTACAATTTTCTTAGAGAGCAAATAGACAAAAATAATACTTAAATCTAGGAAATGACCAAAGTAATACGTATATATATATATATATATATATATATATATATATATATATATATATATATATATATATATATATATATATATATATATATATATATATATATATATATATATATAACAAACGGACAAGAGGGCATGAGATGTTCTCAATGTGCTGTATCTCGATAACAAGAAACCAAACCAAACAACACTTAATTCTGTATGAAGACTGTGCATTCTCTAACAGTGAGCAATTATCGGGGCAAGATCTAAAGGGGCCTTAAGATCAAGACTTCTGAATGAACATGACATTCCTGCGTGCACAATCACGTGCCAAAACCTGAGGATAACGCAGTTGGGACACGTTCAAACATACTTTGTTAAAAGTGAACTACATTTCGGAAATGCCGTGAACAGTACAGACAAACATACACACATGCACGCACGTCCGCCACCACCACGCACAAGATAAATAAAATAAATAAATAAATCTTCGCCTGATCGCCTGTAATCGGCTCACTGCAAACCTGCCGTTGCAAGAAATGCGAGAGAGGGGAGACTGGGAGCGACAGTCCACCCTGGGTAGCTTATCGGGCAATGTTTGATCAGTTTATCGGCACCTACCCCTGTGTCTAGATACCCGCCCTACCCTGGCCAACACTGCCAGCTACAACCAAAACCCCTTTCTGTCAACAGGCACAGATCGTCTTGAGCCCAGGGAAATCCCGCAGCCGAGCTCACACTACTATAGGCATAGATCCTCATGTACCCTTGCAGTTTTAGAAGCTCACGTAAAAACCTTGCCGGAGCTCTCCATCATCCAACCCACTGACCACCAAAGAACGGCAAACACAATCCAACTGCAAGAGGCATAGATCCTCATGAGCACCCGCAGCTGCAGAAACCTGGCCTGGTCCTTCAGACCAAAGGTTAAGCGAATGACATGAGAGGACCTCATCTCCAAGCAGAACCCAGATACAAGAATGCCCAGAGAAAAATACATCTCCATGAGCCCCCGCATGCCTGCGGGGGTTCATGAGGGTCTATGTCTCTTGGAGATGGACAGTTTGTGCAGTTTGAAAGTGGCGCCCGAAGCCCCTAGTTTAGTGGCCCCTGTATAAAACTCCATTACAAAGACAAATACTTCTCCCCGCTGCCCCCCTCAACACAGGTATGGTAGGGACGCGGTCTGGTCAGACCTCTTGCCAAGTCAATTTGCTGAAATAGTCAATGTCATAATTTATGCGTACGTTAGACAGAACTCATGCTCTATACCGAGAGTCAGGCTAATTAGGGACCGAAGAATGTTAACGGAATTTGTGCATGCATGAACAGAAAAAAAAAAAAATCGGTCACGCGAGGTCCAAATGAGCCCTCTTACCCTCCCCCATCCCATCCCCTCAACAGAGCGACCAGAGCTCCCCAAAAGAAAATACAACATTGAAAACTATAATGAAGATATCACTGCAAGTCCCTTCAGCAAACCTCCCTAAAGCTATCATGAACTTATTTTGCAAGGATTTATGTATGATAGTGCGAGCATGTGTGTGTGTGTGTGTGTCGAGGGGGGGGGGGGGGTGGGTGGGTAGAAATTTACGTAGCAATGTGCACAAAAAATTAATTGAAGAATGTCCACGCCAAAATATCTTGCAATACCAAAACCTCTGAGCTTACATACAGCTGTGATCTGTGATGAATTAATAAATAATAATAATAATAATACCGTTATTATATAGGCGGTTTTCCTCAATTTTGGGGAAATCGACTCAAAGCGCCGCGCCTGAAACCCAACACACTCACTCACGAAACAGACACGGATTTACGCCATTTAAGACAAACACAGTACAAACACAGTACAAGACAAACGAAGGGCCAGTCAGCTACTGAAGTTACAGAGATTTTTGATCGCTTGTATTTGAAATTTGTAAAGTGGCCTGAGACCGGTACCAAAGTGTGGGAGTGGGGGTGGGGGTGGGGGGGGGTGGGGTGGGGGGTGGAAGAACCGGAGTACCCGGAGAAAGAACCCCTGACGGTCCGCCCGAATTACCTCATGATCTTGCATTATTTCCAAAATGCCATTATGTCGTACAACGAAACTTATTTTTATAAAAATGGCCAAGTAGGCTGAAAATTTTCCACTTGTTACTGTTCAGGCGTGGCTGATATGGCCCTCTGTATGCACAGTCACCCGCCACAATGGCTGCCCAAATTTGACCAAGACAGGCGTACAGTGATTAGCATGCGCGCAAATCCGGACACACTATAAAACAATGTGTGCTGGTCTGAGATTTTGGATCTTACGACTGTCAGCCAAATAATGTGTGCATATGTGTCTAAATTGTTACTTGGGCCTCCGAAAATTAATCACTGTTTCTGAAATTAATTTGAGAAACTCACATCAATACAACAAATGAGGACCTTAATTAATTCAGTGCGTATTTGATTTGCATTACTGCTGTGTTAACCCATTTAGCCTCAAGTCCCTACAGCAGGAGATTGATTGACCATGATAATTCAAGAGTAGTGCCAGATTAGAATGGCGCCTTTAGGCGCCAAGCTAATATGGCACTACCCATGAATTATCATAGTCAATCCATCTCCTGCAACTGGTACAGCCATTAGGCAACACCTCCAATGTTTGAGAAATGGGATCTTGGGGATAAAAGGGTTAAGTCAAAAGCTAGTTAAGCCCATTTTGGTGAAAAGCCGGATCTGTGTACTACAATGAAAATCTCGCGTATTACGAAACAGATTTACTGTCTTTTTGCCTTCACACGGCAGACTAGTTCGTACTAGACTATGTACTATACCCCCTCCCAACCACGCCCTCCTCCCCGCCCCCCAAACCCGCCATGCCTATTTAAACGTTCACGTTCATATTCTCAGCGTTTCAAGTAGGGAAAACACTTACCGATATTCAGTCCTGCGATTTTATGAAATCTCATCATCATCAGTCCCTTGCCCGAACTGGGCGTTGGGGGGACTGAAAGGCAGCAGCAACAGACAGTGCTCTCCACTGAGTTCTATTTTGGGCGGTGGCAAGCAAGTCTGGCATCTCGAGTTCGGTCCATTCTTTTATGTTTGCGACCCAACTCTTTCTCTGACGACCTCGCCGACGACTTCCTTCGAGAGTGCCTTGGAGGATAGTCTTGGACAAGGTGTTGTGTCGGGTCACGTGGCCAAACCAAGCAAGCTTGCGCCGTTTCACGGTTGCCAGAAGGGGTTCATGTGGGCCCACCAGGGAAGTGACGATGCTCCGTACATATTCGTTGGTCTTGTGCTCGCGGTACGAGATGCGGAGCAACTTCCTCAGGCACTTGTTCTCAAAGGCCTGGATTTTCTTTTCTGAGTCTGCAAGCAGTGTCCAAGTCTCACAGCCGTAGAGCAGAATAGACACTACGAGGGACTTGTAAAGCCTGTACTTGATGGTGAAGCTGATGGAGTTACTTCGCCATATCCTGTCCAGCCTGGCCATTGCGGATGTTGCTGTACCTATCCTGATACGGATCTCTGCTATGCAACTACCGTCTTTGGACAGGGTGGCTCCTAAGTACTTGAAGCTATTGACCTCTTCTAGCTTCTGGCCGTTCAAATCTCAATCCAATATTAAACCCCTTGACTGGCGGTGGATAAGAATTAAATTTCCGACACCATCGAATCATGCATGCCCGATAACCATCCTGCGCGAGGCACACAGAATTGAATGGAGTAAGCAAGAGGCACAGATTCTCATGAGCCTCCGCATCTGCGGTGGCTCATGAGGATCTATGCCTCTTGCAATTGTGTAGCGCGTGCCAACACTTGACACCGTGTGTACTCACTGTTAAGAAAGCTTTTCTAAGCACTAAAGCTAAGGTGAATCTTAATCAGGGTTCAGACTGTTTGACCAAGGCCGGGGCCCACTGAGAGATTTCATCACCAGGACTGACCAAAGCAAAGAGCGGTGGTGTAACTATGCAAGTTGTGAAGGAGACTAAGTTGTACTCTTTTAGCTTAAACCTTTAGACGTTTACCCCTACTTGAGGAGAGAGTGACCCTTTCACTGCTAGAACATGAGCCGCCCCCACTGCAGGAGGCATAGATCCTCATGAGCCCCAGCAGTGCACGCGTATCCACAGAAGTAACTAATTTTAAAAAAAGCATGTGTGTACACCAACAAAAATAAAATAATTTAATTTCTATACTTTCAAAAAACTTCACATTAGGATTTCTGAGACCCCACCCAACTTAATCAATTGTGAACTGGTCTGTGATTTTGTACCTCACGGCTGTAATCACGGACCAGCACACATTAATGAATTTGAAGCACCTGGAAACACAAGCACTGGATGTCTGTGTAACCGAAGTGAACGTAGATACGTGCAATTCACGACAACCTGGGTAACTGGGGATTGGAAGAAGTACAAACTGTTGGTATGCGCGGATTTAGAATAGCGTCTGTAGCGTAGTATAACTGTCTACCCATGGAAGAATTCAGAAGACAGGCTTCCACTACAACCTAAACGGAAGTTATACTCACACAACAAAAGCTAAATCACAATCGGCAAAAGTTAGTACAGCTGACACTGTCTAATTATTAAAAAAATAAGAATAAAGTACGACTTCCAATTCTTATCGTGCGGGCGTCTGTAAAGATTTTATCCCAGCTGTGGGAGATGGATGCGGGGCGTTCCCTGTGCTCATTAGGATCGACCATGACAGTTTCTCAGGGAAGTGCCAGATTAAAGCTTGGCGCCTTCCGAACCGCCACGCAGAGTTGGCACATCCCTTGAACTACATGTATACTGACGAGCAAAAGAAATGCGACATCAGCATACTCTAGACGACCCATCGAACACTGTGGTGAGCTTCAATATAATTTTTTTTAAATGGTGTCTGTGCGCGCGCATGAGCGGGAGTGGTATGGACAAGGAGGCCACTATCACGAATGTAGACTGGTACATTTCTGCCCTGCAAAAGCTAAAGGCACACGTCCATTTTGTGAAAAGCGAGATTTTCATTGTAATACAAAGAAAATCTTGCTTTCGAGAAGAAGAAGAAAAAAAAAAGGACTCCCTGTCTGTTGCCTTCTCTGGGCAGACGACAGGTATATTATTTATACAGCAATGTGAAAAATACGGTCGGCAGGACAAGCAAGTTGTAAACCACTGGTTACTTAGTACCCACGGTATCCGCACGACACCCAACTCTTATACCCCGGCTGTACACGAACACCCGCTACCTGGTTAGCAATAGGTGATCGGGCCGACATCGGCCGCAGTTGGCCCCGCGCACAGCCGCTATGCGCGGGGTCATGAGTGAGCTTAGTCCTCCGCCAGCCACTAAGCAAGGTGCTCCGCAATAGCGGCTGGCGCAGGACTAAGCTACCTCATGCAACTGACCCCCCTCTTCTTCCCTATCAAGGCAAAAGACAATATGTCCATTTCTTGTGAAAAGCGCGATCTTCACTGTAATACAGTGAAAATGTCGCTTTTCGCAAAGATTTTTTACTGTCTTTTGCCTTCAAACAGCCGACGTCGGACTAATGGTATTTAACGTAATGTATATTAACTCTTCCTCGCGCTGGGACCATACGGCGTTGAGGCGCGTCCCCTGGGTGGTGGATAGGGGGTCCCTCGTGAGAGGGGTGCACCGAATGAAATAAGGTGCCGTGAACCAACATGGTCTAAGGGAAGGTGACCCCGACAGAAAACCCCTGGTCCTCCTAGTAAGGGGGTTGGGCGTGGGGTTAGCTTCCCCACCCTGCAAAAAAGGAAATAGCTACAAAAACGCCGACGAAAAGACTAACAGTAATTCCTTTCCTGGAGGAGGAAGGTTCTTCTACTAGAAGACTTATGACGTCCTGTGGTGAAAGCCGGAAGTCTTCGGAAGCCACAGGACCGAGCCGCCTCTCTCTATCCAGGGATACAACCATGGGCACATGGAACGTCAAGACCATGTACCAGAGCGGCAAGGCCGCCCAGATAGCAGCGGAAATGCAAAAGTACAACCTTTCCCTGCTAGGCATCAGTGAAGCCAGATGGACGCAGTCTGGCCAGAAAAGGCTGTTAAATGGGGAGATGATTCTGTATTCAGGTCATGAAGAGGAGAATGCCCCCCATACAGAAGGAGTAGCACTCATGCTGTCACCAGTGGCACAGAGAGCGCTGATGGGCTGGGAACCTCTTGGGCCAAGAATTATAACAGCAGCCTTTAGAACCAAGAAAAAGCTCAAGCTGAACGTCATCCAGTGTTATGCGCCCACCAATGACAGTGACGAGGAAGAGAAACAAGAGTTCTACGACCGACTCCAGAGTGCCGTGGACAAATGTGCGGAGCGAGACATCACCATCGTCATGGGCGATTTTAATGCCAAAATAGGGGAGGACAACACCGGATACGAAGAGGTGATGGGGAGACAGGGACTAGGCTCGGAGATGAGTGAGAACGGGGAGAGGTTTGTAGACTTTTGTGCTCTAAACCGACTTGTCATTGGAGGCAGCATCTTCCCACACAGAAGAATACACAAAGCAACTTGGGTCTCACCTGACCATACAACAGAGAACCAAATAGACCATATCTGCATTAGCAAGAAATTCAGAAGATCCCTTCAAGATGTTCGAGTGAGGAGGGGAGCAGATGTCGCCTCAGACCACCATCTGCTTACCTTAAGAATGAAGCTCAAGCTAAAGAAAAGCCGCACAGAGACAACAAGAAGACAGCGCTATAATGTAGGCCTCCTGAGAGAAACTGGAGTTAGAGAAGAGTTCAAACTGGTGCTGTCCAACCGGTTTCAAGCGCTACAGGAGCTAGTAAATGAAGAGGAGGCGGTCACCACAGAGCAGCAGTGGAAGGCAGTTAGAGAGGCGCTGAACTCAACCTGCAAAGACACTGTAGGGTTCAGGAAACACCACCACAAGGACTGGCTGTCGGCACAGACCTTGAAGAAGATAGAAGCGAGGAAGCAGAAGAAAGCAGCGGTCAACAACAGTCGCACGAGAGCAGCCAAAGTAAGGGCACAGGGGGAATACTCGGAAGCCAACCGCGAGGTGAAGAGGAGTATCAGGGCAGACAAGAGGGCCTACACAGAAAGCCTGGCAGCAGAGGCAGAAAAGGCAGCAGGCAGCGGCAACATGAAACAGCTCTACGACATTACCAGAAGATTGTCGGGTAAGTATGGCCATACAGAAAGACCAGTAAAAGACAAAGAAGGCAAGCCTATTGCAGACAGAGCAGACCAACTCGACAGATGGGCCGAGTATTTTGAAGAGTTACTGAACAGACCTAGCCCACCCGACCCCCCCGACATCCAGCCGGCAGAGACCGACCTACCCATCAGCTGTGACAGACCCAGCCGGGAAGAGATCAGAAAAGCAGTGGCATTTTTGAAGAATGGCAAAGCAGCAGGGCCAGATGGCATCCCAGCGGAGTCTCTGAAAGCAGACCTAGAGACAACAGTTGAGATGCTGTACCCACTGTTTGGAAAGATCTGGGAAGAGGAGGTGATGCCGGACTGACTGGAAGGAGGGGTACCTAATCAAGCTTCCCAAGAAAGGCGACCTCAGCAAGTGTTCCAACTACAGAGGAATCACCTTGCTGTCAGTACCAGGAAAGGTCTTCAACAGGATCATCCTAGAAAGAATGAAGAGCTCCGTTGACCCCCAGCTGAGAGACCAGCAAGCAGGATTCAGGAAGAACCGATCATGTACAGACCAGATCGCCACTCTCCGCATCATCGTGGAACAGTCTCTGGAGTGGAGCTCCCCGCTGTACGTCAACTTTGTGGATTATGAGAAAGCATTTGACAGCGTGGACCGAGAGACAATGTGGAAACTCCTACGACACTACGGTGTACCCACAAAGCTCGTCCGCCTGATCAAGAGCAGCTATGATGGCATGACATGTCGCGTGATCCACGAAGGGCAGTTCACCAGAGAGCTCCAGGTCAGAACTGGTGTCAGGCAGGGGTGTCTGCTGTCTCCGTTCCTCTTCCTACTGGCCATAGACTGGGTCATGAAGATGACCACAGAGCACAGACGAAGTGGAAGAATCAGTGGACACTGTGGACACAGCTTGACGACCTCGATTTTGCAGACGACTTGGCATTACTGTCCCACACTCATCAACAAATGCAGGACAAGACCACGAGGCTTGCTGACATCTCGTCCCAAGTGGGCCTCACCATTCACAAACAGAAAACAAAGACAATAAGGCTGAACGCAACCAGGGAAGAACCAGTCTTGCTTGCTGGCACCCCGTTGGAGGAGGCGGAGTCCTTCACCTATCTCGGGAGCATCATAGACAAAAAAGGTGGCACTGATGCAGATGTCAGAGCACGAATCGGTAAAGCCAGAGCAGCCTTTCTCCAGTTGAAAAAAGTATGGAGTTCCAGAGAGCTGTCACAACACACCAAAGTCCGGATTTTCAACTCCAATGTAAAAGCAGTTCTCCTATATGGAGCAGAGACATGGAGATTGACAAAAACCACAGTCAACAGAGTACAGACCTTCATGAACAGTTGCCTTAGAAGAATTTTGAAAATCCACTGGCCAGAGAAGATCAGCAACGTCAGACTCTGGGAGAGAACAGAGCAGATAACAGCAGAGAATGAAATTGGGCGAAGAAGATGGGGATGGATCGGTCACAGTCTGAGAAAGCCAGCTTCCAGTATCACTAGGCAGGCATTGTCATGGAACCCCCAGGGAAAGAGGAAAAGAGGTAGGCCGAGAAACTCCTGGCGTCGAGACCTCCAAGCAGACATCAAGAGACTGGGAACCACCTGGAGTAGAATCGAAGGAGAAGCACAGGACAGGAGTTGCTGGCGGTCTCTCGTCGACGGCCTATACCCGGGTAGGGGTGACAGGCGTAAGTAAGTAATATTAACTCTTAAAGACGGTACACGAATACCCGTTATAACTCTCACAGACGATACACGGATACCTGTAATAAATCTATCACGGGCAAAACTATCGTCCCAGAAAAGCTGTATGTCCACAGGCTGAAATGACGTGAATACAAAAGTTTAAGTCAGATCAGATTTTTAGACTTTCAGACAAAAGTTGACTGACAAGCGCGTAAAATGGGAAGAAAGAAACACGTTTAGAAAGAGCAAGTGAAACATTGTAACTACTATTGCACTTTCTTATTGTTTCTTTTGGAATTTTTTAAAATGTTATTTTAAATTTACCGTGTTTAATCATTTGATCGTGTCACAACGACAACAGGCCGTTCAACAAAAAATATTTTTGAAACAGGCATAAGAGGAAGCTAACCAACAACGAGAAAGCAATAATTTAACTCCTTCATTGCCAACGGGCGCAGCACTGTCGCAAATTCACGAACAAATCGCCCCAACTGCACAAGAAACAGATGCAAGCGGCAAAGAACCTCACGAGTCCCTGCAGATGCGTGGGCATATGAGATCTGTTGCCTCGTGCAGCTTGGGTTAAAAGAGTTGACTGGCAAAGGCACTCGAGACTCGACCACCCCGTCCTGTCACCAGGTACCCACCGGGGTAGACAAAAATGTGGCCGCGAACGTGCATAAGCCAAGTGTGTCTACTGCTTTCACTGCCGGGGCCAAACGCGGGGGACGGATAGATATTAAGAGGTCAAGGGTGGTGTCTGATTAGCCTGGCGCCAAGCTAATGTGGCACTAACCTTCAAAATTGCGTATTAGCCATTTCCCCTGACTTCAGCGTAGTTTGTAGCAGACGGTAGCGACAATCAAGTTATTGCATTTCAAAGTGGAAAGGATTTAAGCTATGTTTACCGTATACGCACTCCAAAGACAAAACGACCGTTGCCTGCATGAGGCATATATCCTCAAGAACGCATTACATTTCGCTACGGATCGTAATGATTTAAATGTATTGTTAGCAAATTTGCATCTACGTTTTTTTCAGGTAGAGGAGTGTTTCGATCATGAATGTACACATCTCATTTCCAGACGCAAATTACTGACCGTTTCGTTGTATAATCGTCGGCTAAAGTAATGTTTAATATATGTATCAATCGCAGAAGAACGACCATAAAAATGGATTGACCATGGTAGTTCAAGGGTAGTGCCAGATTAGCTTGGCGCCTCCCGGGGCCAAGCTAATCTGGCACTACCCTTGAACAATCAACTTCGTTTCATCTTCCGCAAACAACTCATGGCGCGGAGTCAGAAAAATGTACATCATGGTCATCCCAACAACTGGACAATGTCGGAAAAACACGTAGCTCTGTTCTGTCAAAAGCGAAAGGCGATCTGTCACTGTGAAACGCCCTCCAACAATCAATACGACAAAACTTGTTGAAAATTCGAGCGAGCGATAGGTAACCAAAACATCTCGAAGTTTCTCGAAGTCACAAAGGTATTAAAAAGAAAATCGGTGAGACCCTGACGCTCTGCCGGCCAACCGAAATATTGCATCAACTGAAACAAGTCAAAGCAGTGTGTCTGCGGTGTCCACACTCGTAAATTCTGTTATATTTTAAGCTATGTAAAGTGAATCGATTTATTGAAATATACTGCTGAAAACACGTATGCGGTAATTGTACGATCGTAAATCACAATCCATGTGTACGCGACCAAATACCAGGAACCGCTTCCCGCTACCTGTTGTGTCGCCACTGTCTCGGATGCAGGCCGCTGTGATGCACATCATTATCTGACGTTACAAGCAACGAACAACACTCCCCATGACGTCACATAATGACGTGTTGTAGCTGCATGCATCCCATATAGTGCCCCGTAGGGTATTAGCACTAAACTTTCATAAATATCTTTAAAGTCTTCAACAAAACTAGTACATGTACCCGACCCTCAACTTCTGCCCCCATTACCCCGCCCACCCTATGGCCACTCCCACCACCCCAACCCTTCAAACTACAGCTCCCCTGGCGTCTAAAAACACCACTTAATCTCAAAACACGTGTTACACCCTCCAGTCCTAATAATCTTCCTTTTATATTGCACAAACGTGTCAAACCGGAATTCATTTTCAAATCAAAACTATCTGATCACCCAACGTCTTTCTACACCCGAGAAAGACATATATAAATGGGTCTGAAAAAAGGCACATATCCTCATGAACCCCGGCATCCTGCGGGGGTATATGAGGATCTATGCCTGCTGCCAAACTGATAGTTTTGGACCCGTCAATCAGAAGGAGGGCCCTACCAATAAAGATTTTTAAGGAGGGTTGTTTCTTTGCAAACACTGTGATACAAAGCGATATTACATTACACTATTTAGGCCTACATTTTAAGTAAACATAAGTGTACCTTCACAGATGTGTTTTTACGTTGAAATGCCGTTTAACTTGTTAACAATAAGTGCTATTTTAACTGTTTTAACAATCATTATAAATGTGTTGTCCGTGATAAATCGAAAGCGTGTTCTATCTTGTCGACTGTTTCGTGCTACTCTTTTCCTTGCATGCCTGTTTGCTTGCTTGCCAATTAGCTTGGTTTGAAAACTGACTATTCACCGTTGTTAAATAAAGTTTTGTTGAATCTTTGCATGGGTGCTTGATGGCTGGTTTTAGTGTTTTAACACGTAACACTTGGCTGTCCTTAGCGCTGTTTGTTGAGGTGATTCCTGTAGGAATCATCTCAACAAACAGCGCTATGGACAACCAAAGCGTTAAATATCCAATGCGAAAATCATAAGTAACTGCCGACTAATTTTCTCAAACTCTCTATTGCAAATTGATACACTACATCAAAAACGCGTCACTAGAACACAGCTTGTGAAATGATGTGCGTTGTTCGTTTTTTAACACGTATTAAGTCTAGACAAACGATAAGCATCCTAAAAAAAAGAAAACCACCTGACTTTCGCAACACATGTTCATTCCAACATTCGTAATCTGTGGACACATGTTCCTAAGCTCATGGGAAACGACATTTTTCAATCCGAGATAACACAGACAAGACACTTGACACAGGAAAACCGAATCTGTCACGACAGTATTGACATATCTAACAGTATAAGGCACACGTGTACCGATCTGCCTGCCGGCCACTTTCTACTGCATACGTGCAATATATTGAGTGACCGAACAGGGGGTATGCTCCTCATACTACTGTAGTCATAACACAAGGATGAAAAAGTGATCTGACAATCAATGAAACGATACTGCAATGTCCATCTGATACAACTGTTACACAAAATATTTCACAAACATGAAACATCACAAAAGCCAGCCACAAATTCATACGAACACAGAGATGGACAATGCGACTCTACCATACCCCCTATTATGAGGGGGGACACAACAAATACAGCAGATTCTTTCAGGAGCATCCAGTCTGTAGCCTGCAGCAGCGAACCCACACCACTGTGAGCTGGAAGAGTTAGATCTGGCAGTGAATCTAACTCTGTTGCCAAAGACCCAATCTTCCAACTGACAGGGATGCAGCCATCTCCGTAACCATGGTATCGCTGAACTAGAACGGAGTTGAACCAACGTCAAGAACTTAGTTGAACAAACGCCAGGAACTTAGCTGAACTAACGCCAAACCTCACACTGGCTGCCTCCCTCAATTCGCTGCGCCGCAGTAATCGAGGGAGGCAACCAGTGTGACCAAACTCTTGACTTCAACGATTCTCAAAAACCATCCTGCAAGGCAACACTGGGAAGGCCCAAAAGGGAGGGAATTCATCTCAACAAGGGAGACAAAATAAGGTAACGCCTTCTCAGATACGTGTGCTGGTCTGTAGGGAACGCCATCTTCCTATCAATCCTAAACAACCACAGCAACATTCGCTACGAACTTGCAGCTAATGTTGACTCACAAACCTGATAAAACCCATTCATCACGTGACAAATTATAGGGAGAAAACTCACAGAAGGGGGCGTGATCACTAACTCTAAAGAGGCCAAAAATATGACCACAATTAAAAAAATGTCAAGTTGCAATAAGTAGTATTTACTAACTTTCCGGGGCAAAATATATGACCTAATTATCATCACGTTGAAAAAAGTGTGGAGTTCCAGAGAGCTGTCACAACACACCAAAGTCCGGATTTTCAACTCCAATGTAAAAGCAGTTCTCCTATATGGAGCAGAGACATGGAGATTGACAAAAACCACAGTCAACAGAGTACAGACCTTCATGAACAGTTGCCTTAGAAGAATTTTGAAAATCCACTGGCCAGAGAAGATCAGCAACGTCAGACTCTGGGAGAGAACAGAGCAGATAACAGCAGAGAATGAAATTGGGCGAAGAAGATGGGGATGGATCGGTCACAGTCTGAGAAAGCCAGCTTCCAGTATCACTAGGCAGGCATTGTCATGGAACCCCCAGGGAAAGAGGAAAAGAGGTAGGCCGAGAAACTCCTGGCGTCGAGACCTCCAAGCAGACATCAAGAGACTGGGAACCACCTGGAGTAGAATCGAAGTTGAAGCACAGGACAGGAGTTGCTGGAGGTCTCTCGTCGACGGCCTATACCCGGGTAGGGGTGACAGGCGTAAGTAAAGTGAGTAAGTAATTATCATCACGATGATGCAACATGGAGCGAAACAAGGGACCATTCTGAAACAGTCACTGACGCGCTTCTAAGTTAATATAATTGCTTGCACGCGCGTTTAAAACGAAGCAATCTATTTTGTAAGTTCAAAATGAAGACTGATCGCTGACTCAGCAATGAAAGAGAAAAATTAAAATAGAACTTGCATCTTGAGAATTCAACCTCACACATTCCGAAACCTTCCCGCAACATAAACCTGAACTATATTTGACTGAACTTCCGTTGGAAGGAAATTGGCATCCCGAAGCAAAAACTGCTGGTAGCAATGACCATATTTGATCGCCTACCATCCTAAATGTGTATGCCTGTCTGTGATGTTGGACCTTGCGGCTTCAAGCCGTAAGGTCCAAAATCACAGACCAGCCCACGTGTTAAATCCACTTCTCCCGGAAAGCAAGTATACTACTCCAGAAAGACTCGTATCTTTCTCAGGAAAACCAGAAGCCTACGACAAAAAGTAACGTGGATCAGAAACAGCCGCCAACTCTCTACAACGTCCCCACACGAATCTGAACGCCTTATAAATGGGGAAAAGAAGAATAGAAGCTCTGATGGCTTAACCCTTGTCCGTTTAACCCCTGTACCCCACTCTGAGCTGTCTCATGCTCATCGTATTGAAATGAATGCGAGTTTCGAAACCCGCTCCTAATCCGATTAACCTGTAACATTAACCTAGCGAGCATCTAACCTTAACCCAAGCATCTCAATCACTTCTGCGGTGAACTTGATCCATCTGCAAGAGGCATAGATCTGCACGAGCCCCCGCATTGCGGGCTCATGCAGATCAATGCCTCTTGTTGGATCTTGTTAAGATTCTAACCCACTCGACTGACGGGGCTTACAGCGTTAAAGTTATGGTGGAAATGAAAAATTGAAACACGACCTGAGCTGACTTCCTTACAGATTCGCCCCAACATAAAGCTGTGTATCTTCATGGCTGGGATCCTCAGACGCCCGCTGGTGAGACATCTCCTTTTGGGGACCCTGAAGTCAATCTGGTTTCAATTGCTGCATTTTTTCGGTCCTTTCATTTTCACTTTCAAACGGAAGTCGACCTGCGCTGTGCAGCAGATGGAAGCCTGAACAGTGGCCGAGCAAACTCAGGAATGACTATTCCGTTCTTGGAATTATTCTAAAGAAGACTAACTCAGACGGTATGCAACGCTGATTCAAAATGTTCTGCGATTTCTTTGTCTGCCTGTCGAAAGTTTGCCAGGAAAATAATTTTCAAGCAGTAGGACTTGTAGGTTGACGTGTTCTTGGTCTTGAAGCGTGGCAGTAAAACAGCCATAAAAATGTTTTGATTCAAGAATGTCCTGTCCTTTCTTCATCTTACTGTAGAAAATATACGTGGTAGATAGCTTACAAACTGTACGATTTCTATGTTGACTTTTCCAGGCCTTAAAGCATTTTGCAAGCTGTAGAACTTCTGGGTTGACTTGTCCAAGCGTTGTATCAGGCAAAGCAAACAGCTACGGAAAAACAGTCCTGTGCAAATCTTCTGAGCCACCGCCCACCGCTGGAAAACCACTGCTTATATATCGTGGGTATTAGGTCTCTCTATACGTCAGCTGTTCTAACCTGCCTAGCCCCACTTGTGCAAGCAGCCACCGCTACTGTGTTCCTCTCTGCCTAACGAATGCAGACGGACCTAAGACCTATTAGCAGTGACAATGCGAGGGGGGCGGGCTAGTTTATGAAGGCATCTCCGATGTCACTTTGCACTTTGACTTCGCCTGACCACCCTATTGTTACGGTAGCTGGGGTGCGTGGTGGGCTTACCCATCTCTAATTGCGAGGGTGGATAGGTTGGTAGTTAGGCTGCTGCAGGCTGTCTGAGATGATGCTCAAAGAATCCGCTGTCAAAATTCGAATAAAAAAAATATATGTGCTGGTCTGTGATTTTGGATCTTACGGCTAACAGCCGTAAGATCCAAAATTACAGACCAGCATACCAGTAATTTCAGACATTCACAAAGACAAACGCATAAAAACTCATACCCACAAACAAGCATACAAAAAAAACAACCGCACACTGACAGACAAGAACAACAGATACGAAAGAAGGCCTTTTACGCTGAAAAACACAATTTCACAACCGAAATGAATTATTAAGTAAATAACATAAAATCATTTGTGTTTGGTGTTTTTTTTTCTGTGATGCATCCTTAGATTATGTATGCACTTTATCAAAGATCAATGATCATATCAAACTGCAAGACAATGATCAGTAAGTATGATGACAAAGTTTACAAACACACGCTACATCAGAATTTTTCAGCAGCAGAAGTAATATTAGTACAATTATTATCATTATTACTATTATTCGTGCATTATTCTTATTATTATATTATTATTACTGAAATTATTATTATTATTGGCGTTCAATATTTTTTTCAATCAAAATCTGTCCTGAAAAATCACACATTTGTCCAAAAACAAACCTCTCGTCCACCCCTCGGGCGCAATAGGACAGTCCCATGCAAGAAGATAACCTGTTGTCATATCGACTATCGTAAAGAAATAAATTGAGACAAAGCAAACAGGGAGTTAGATAGGCCCAGGCCTAGCTTAAGACTGTTATCATTCCGTCAGAAATCTTGATTTAATGCTCGATGGGCTCCACAGTAGGTACACAGATATAAATGATTCCAACAAGAGGTATTATATCCTCATGAGCCTCCGCTTCAGCGGGGGCTCATGAGGATCTATGCCTCTTGCAAATACTGCGATAGTTTAAGACTGTTGAGTCACTCGGAATAATGGCACTTCACGCTAAAACATCGAACGTCTTCTCTCTTCATGCGACACAGATCTTCATTATCCCTGCACGCTGCGGGGGCTCATACGATTCCATACTCTTACTTATGCCATTTATATATATTTTTCAAAGGAGAAGCAAGTCAAAAGGTTTCCGTCAATGCTACTTAAAATCACCCAAACTCTTGCTGTTTGAACTTGTTCTCTCCGTGTGTGAGATGACCACATTATGTACAGGAGACACCGGCGGAGATTGCCGGGGCTAAGAGGATGATAACAGAAGTTTTACAAGTTTGTGCAGGTTTGTGTGCGGCCGCAAAATCAGCTTTCAAACACACGAGCACACGTGTGTTGGTCTTTGATATTGGACCGTACGTACAGGTCACAACACAAACCATAGCAAGAGCTAGATTTTTTTTTTTCATTTTTATTTTTATTTTTACAATCGGTATTTTCTTAACACATTCTATTTCTACCCCAGGACCGAAATCCCCAAATTTTGAAGTTGCCCTCTGAAGGACTGTATTACAATTCTAGAGACAGATGGAGCATGATAGTTCAAGGGTGGTGACAGACTAGCTTGGCGCCCACGCGCCAAGCTAGTCTGTCACCGCCCTTGAACTATCATGCTCGATCCTTGTCTTGCTGTGGTGTGTTGGGGCTGAATGAGTTAATATTTTCGGTAGTACCTGGCCGAAATTGCGCAAACTGTCGAAATCGGCAAATCCTGCTTCGGAAAATCAAACACACACACACACACACACACACACACACACACACACACACACACACACACACACACACACACACACACACACACACACATTTCAACTTTACACAACTTCCTCATTCATCACTCTTCGCATACGGCAGTCTATATCATCGCTTACAACACAGTCGGACGTAACAACAGTCGCGTATTACACCACTTTCTCGGAAGTCCTGACAGCACTCTTTCTATGTAAATTACCTCGCTTACAACAAACATCGGATAAAAGAACCAGAAGAAAAAAAAAACTGAGTCCCCTGGCGATGTGTTACATCCATCTGTTACTGTATTTGCGCTATTCCAGCGTCCGCAATCACTGTTTTTCTTTCCTAACCGGTAACGCCTACCGGTTGCTTCTCTCGTTTCCGGTATTTGCCTACAAAACCGGTCAAATACACGAGAATTACTGGTTAACCCTTTTAGCCCCGAGTCCCTACAGCAGGAGATTGATTGACCGTGATAATTCAAGGGTAGTGCCAGATCAGCTTGGTGCCTGAAGGCGCCAAGCTAATCTGGCACTACCCTTGAATTATCATGGTCAATCCACCTCCTTCGACTGATACACAGTAATTAAGTAGCACTTTGAAAATGTGGGAAATTGGACCTAGGGGCTAAAAGGGTTAACGCGGACATTGACAAACCGCTCAAGTTTATAAGGAAGAGCCCTGGAAGATTGATTGTACATTGCTTAACGTCCCGACAGCAACAAGGCTTTCTCAGGACGTGCCTGCACTGCTTGTGAAAAAAACCCCAACTAAACAGAACATTGAATGTATGTCGCCAGCCGGTCAAATACATTAAATAAACCTAACACGTGGGGCCTAAATAAAGCCAAGAACATTTAGCAACACACATCCAATATCAAGAGTTACAGGCAGCGCAGACAGTAGGGAGAGTTTAAAAAAGGCAAATACAGGTGAATGGACAAAGGGTAGACAGAAACACATGCCCCAGAATAGAAAGGAAAACCCACCCTGTGGGGCTGACCAGGGTGACCCTGGGAACTAAAAAGTAGTTACCCCACCCAAGTCCCCCTGGGCAGACCCGGGTGGGGGACCCATGGAAGAAAGAAACGCGTTCAGAAAAGACAGTAACAACATAATTCAGTAATATTTCACGTTAACCCCCCTTTATTTTCCAAATGGACAAACAAACAAGTGCAAAATTTGCAACTTATATTTTTCGTGAAGAGAACATGCATGTTCCCTTCACGAAAAAAAAAAAAGTTGCAAATTGTGAACTTGCTTGTACGTGTCTGTTGTGAAAAAGCATTTTAACCCGAAATATTATTAATTGTGGTGTCGCTGACTTTACTAGCTAAGCGGGTTTCTTTCTTTGTTGGGTTCTTCTCCGCATTTTACACGCTAGGCAGTCACCTTCCTGCTTTGGGTTTCAACCTTACAAGAGTAATCTACATGCAAACTCAGCACAAGAGCATCGCCAATTAATGCGTAACGTCATTATTTCGCTTAGCGTACAACTATGTAATGATACACGTTTGACATAAGTCACTGCAGTTTGCTTCGCTTAGTATTAGACATCTTAACCCTTTGACTGTCGGTAGTACTTTCTCTTGACACGATTGCAGCAGGAATCACCTTGACAGAAAGTGTTACCGACAGCCAAAGAGTTAATTCATTCCAGATGTGCTGTTATAAGGATACGCGGCACGTATTGAATGAGCCAACCCCACGTGCATGCAGACACAAGCACTGTACACAGTATCGGTGGTTGCATACGCAAGGGGTTAATTTTCTATTACTGAACTTGCAAAATGCATGTCCCACAGATACATTAAAACTGTGCACGTAGGGGCAAGGACCTGTATTTCTTTAACCCTTTTAGCCCCGGGATCCTACAGCATGAGATGGATTGATCATGAGAATTCAAGGGTAGTGCTAGATGAGCTTGGCGCCTGAAGGCGCCAAGCTCATCTGGCACTACCCTTGAATTATCATGATCAATCCATCTCCTACATCTGGTACACAGTCGTTAGGCAACACCTCCAAAATTTGAGAAATGGGACCTTGGGGTTAAAATGGTTAACATGGGGACCCTCTGTATCTCACTTACAACAACTTTAGTCCATATATGGTCTGTGAACAACCCCCGCCCCTCCCCCCCCCCCCCCCCCCCCCCACAAAAAAAAAAAAAAAAAAAAAAGAAAAAAAAAAGACTTTTTCTTGCTGTAAATTATTGGGCATTTTGTTCTGACGGGAAACGGTCAAAACGACCTGCTGCAGGTAATAAAGGATTATCTCCTGTACAAATGTTCTTAGTATGTCTCACGATAATGCTGGACAGAAGGGGTGGCTTAAATTATTAAGTGTGGAGGTCGTAAAATAAAAGACTTTTCTGATCTTCTTTTCCTTTGCACGTATAAGAGTTCCACCAAATCGCACCAGGGGCAGTAGACAACCTCTGCTACGTGTTCTTACTAAACATGGATTGTGAAAAGAAATGTATTAGCTTAGCCGAGACAACACTGACAACCCGCTGAGTCGACAAATTCAGCAAAAGAAACACACGCCCTGAAACAGATCATTTTGATTTACCATATCTAAGACTGTGAACTTCGGGTATAATAAAATATCTCGGGGCCAAAGTTTTTAGTTGTGGAGACAAAGTGATTTACGTGGAAAAAGTGTGGTTGGGATTTTAACTCATTGGAGACGTGCAGCATTCGGATACGCGGCTGAAAGCCGCGTATCCGAATGCGGCACGTTTCGAATGTGTTAAAATGTTACATGAGGGTGCGGTGGGGGTTAAATCCCACTTGTGATACACCCAACACCGTTAACCCTCTTAGCCTCAAGGTCCCATTTCTCAAATTTTGGAGGTGTTGCATAACGACTATGTACCAGTTGCAGGAGATGGTTTGATTGTACATTGCTTAACGTCCCGACAGCAACAAGGCTTTCTCAGGACGTGCCTGCACTGCTTGTGAAAAAAAATAAATAAACAGAACACTGAATGTATGTCGCCAGCCGGTCAAATGCGTTAAATAAACCTAACACATGGGGCTAAATAAAGCTAAGACCATTTAGCAACACACATCCAATATCAAGAGCTACAGGCAGTGCAGACAGTAGGGAGAGTTTTAAAAAGGCAAATACAGGTGAATGGACCTCGGGTAGACAGAAACACATGCCCCAGAATAGAGAGAAAAACCCACCCTGTGGGGCTGAACAGGGAACTAAAAAATACCTAACCCCACCCAAGTCCCCCAGGGCAGACCCGGGTGGGGTACAGGAGATGGATTGACCATGATAATTCAAGGGTAGTGCCAGATTAGCTTGGCGCCTGAAGGCGCCAAGCTAATGTGGCACTACCCTTGAATTATCATGGTCAATCAATCTCCTGCTGTAGGGACTTGGGGCTAAAAGAGAAGTCGACAGCAAGTGGTGTACAGTAACCCATTGCAGTCTTCATCTCTAGTGCATAGCTGTCCCGAATCAGCCTACAATATCGATCTTGGAAAATCTCAATCTCAATCTATCTCTATCTCTCTCCATGGACCCCTTACCCGAGTCAAAACTTGCCAAAGCTGCAAAGCAAAGGGCAGCTACTGTAGAGGATGTGTCCCGTGCCCTAATCTCAACGCTCCAAAATCAGGCCCTTGATTAACACCTCGATACTTTCTCCTTCAACGGAAAAGTAGACATGCATTACAGTAAATTCCGGACAGATCGTGTAACGCATGCCTGGGGACTCAATTATGATTGTCGTTCCAAAGAGAAGTCTAGATGGAGAAGGGTTTCTGCTGCATCCCTTGTGACACGCCTAAGACATCACGAGTCAAGAGAATGAGTGAGTGATTCGAAGTTTTTGACAAGCTAAACAATTTTTATAGAAAAGTGAGAAGGGACCTCTGCAACAGTGTTGTTATGTATTACTTTTGTTGGATCCAACACTGTTATATGAGGTGACTGTACATGGGAGATCTTCCCTGGTAATATTATAAGCGAAGTCGACTCAACGTGCACGGGGCAAAGACCCTACACGCACCAGCAAGAGATATACATTTTCATGAGACCCTGCCATTGCAGGGTCTCATGAAAATGTATGCCTCTTGCAGATGGAAGGCTGATGACCATCTATGCCGACGCAGGCAGATGGGCCTGTTCCACTGCCCACGAGGCTCTAATCTTCCCTTACCTGGGCCCTCACGGATGGGACAGGAGCAAAGGTATGGGCGATAAGATAAACGGCCTCTCCGTCCCTGGCTCTACCTGGGAAAGGCTCAGGCAGGCCGCGATAACAGAGCTCTTCACCAAGAAAGAAAGATAACTGTCGAAAAGGGGACGAGCCGGGACTAGAAGACGAGAGATAGCTAGCTATCCCAGTGGCAAACCGTCTTCGGGCCCACGGCGGTCGCAGGCCCACTGCTGCCGTTGTGGGCCCGAGAACCTGTGCTTACTGGGTAGTAGGTCAGGTGGACGGGACATGCAAAAATGGGTAAAGATAGTGTAGACGCCCCTTAAATTTCTGCAAAATTATGTGCACAAGTTTCTGCAAGCTTCCCTGATACTGACTGCACTGAATTTTTTATTTTAAAAAAGTCCAATAACACAAAATATTTGTTGTAATATTTCTGAAGTTTGTTATAAGCTGACAAAGCATTAACCCTTTTATCCCCATGGTCCCATTTTTCAAATTTCGGAGGTGTTGCCTGCCGACTATGTACCAGTTGCAGGAGATGGCTTGATCATGATAATTCAAGGGTAGTGCCAGATTAGCTTGGCGCCTGAGGATGCCAAGCTAATCTGGCACTACCCTTGAATTATCATGGTCAAGCCATCTCCTGATGTAGGGATCCAGGCTAAAAGGGTTAAATTGCATTAACGTGGGTATGGAATCTGAAAAAAAAAAAAAACAAAGCGTTGTGATAAACTGTATACAAATTTCGTTATATCCGACATTTTTGTAAGATGAGTTGCCAATATTAATGAAAATAGATATATCGTCCCGACAGCAACAAGACTTTCTCAGGACGTGCCTGCACTGCTTGTGAAAAAAACAACTAAACAGAATATTGAATGCACGTCGCCAACCGGTCTAATATGCTAAATAAACCCAAGACCATTTAGCAACACACATCCAATATCAAGAGCTACAGGAGGCGCAGACAGTAGGAAGATTTTAAAAACGAAAAATACAGGTGAATGGACCAAGGGTAAACAGAAACACATGCCCTAGAACAGAGGGGAAAACCCACCCTTTGGGGCTGACCAGGGTGACCCTGGGAACTAAATAGTAGTTAACCCCACCCACGTCCCCCAGCGCAGACCCGGGTGAGGGTTGTCGGGTGGGGGTTGTAAGAATATATATTTAATAATATATTTTAAAATGTGTATATATAAAAATAAAGGGACCTGCTCCTGGCAATAAAGGGTTAATAGTTGGCAATATCTCCTATGTAAATGTTCTCAGTGTGCCTTACAATAACGCTGGAAAGAAGAAGGGTTAACTTCGCCTATGAAGTTTGAATGTCGTAAAATGAAAGACTTTTCCGCCCATAGGCGCCAAGCTATTCTGGCACCACCCTTGAACTATCACGCCCGATCTGTCTCTAGAATTGTAATACAGTCCTTCAGAGGGCAACTTTAAAATTTGGGGATTTTGGTCCTGGGGCAGAACGTGTTAACGCGATCTGCTTCAGAGCGGACTTTTACTACTACTACAATTTGCCGATAGAACGGGTGTTCAATGTTGACCTGCCTCAAATACGACGTTTCTACCCTTCTTTACACGGTGATCTTGAAATGTAATAGTGCCAAAAATGGGGATCCCATATTTTAACTGCAAACTGAGCGCGTTTCAATATTCGATGTCTGTGGTAAATGTATCCACAGTAAATTGACTGTACGGCATTTCATTCAGAGTTTGATAGGTGCAACTGTGTCCAGCTTTGCCTACAATGTTGCTGCAGAGCGGGAAGCTAAAGCGTTGAAAACCAAAACCTACTGTACTTTATATGCAAACTGTTCGTTACAGCCCATGTTCTCTATTGTGCGCGTGAAAACCAACTTTACATTTCCGACTGCCCCTGACAAAAAGTAAAATGCACAGATTCTCACTGTTAACCCTTTTAGCCCCGGGACCCTGCAGCAGGAGGAGATGGATTGATCGTGATAACTCAAGGGTAGTGCCAGATGAGCTTGGCGCCTGAAGGCGCCAAGCTCATCTGGCACTATCCTTGAGTTATCATGATCAATCCATCTCCTGCAAGTGGCACACAGTCGTTAGGCAATACCTCCAAAATTTGAGAAATGGGACCTTGGGGCTGAAAGGGTTAAGCTACTGACAACTACGACTGTGTGCTGGTCTGTGATTTTAGAAGCTGTAAGTTCCAAAATCACAGACCAGCACACATTTCCCCACGAAACCTGTCAGCAATTTTAACACTAATGACTATGGCTGTCGGCAGCGTCTTTTCGTCGCGATGATTCCTGCAGGAATCATCGCGCCGAAAAGCTCTACTGACAGCGAAGCGCTACCGATAGCCAAAGGGTTAATATATTTTTCATAGTGCTTTCATCGTTCGAGATTTGCGTTTTTACAGGTTTTTGAAGGTAAATATCTGAAGAAACGATAGCAGCCGCGTAAGCGAGACCGATTAAAAAAAGAAACAAAAAAAACAAAAAAACAAAAAAAAACACAAGGCCGTGAGTTTGGGAATACTTGTAACGAAAATCGTTGAAGAATACCGGAATTTATCATAAATTCGAGATGTAAATTTGTGTACATGCCACCCCCCTCCCCTCCGCCACCCCCCACCCCATCTTCCACCCCTGCGTTTGATTGCAGTTGCGTATACAAATTTTAACAGTAGCACATACACGTATTATCTGGGGCAATGCTTACACGCCGCTAAAAATTGCAGGAAATCTTAGCAACACCAAAACCTCCCAGCAAATATAACCCACATTATCAACTTCTCAATAAACCGTGGAGGCTAAAAGTCAGACTGCACGTACCAAAGGTGTCGTACGGTCCTCTAGCACTACACCAAAACAATAGACACAGCGATAAACCAATCTCACACACTTACCACTATCTGCGCTAATCACTCTAAGAAGAAGATACATGATGTTAGTTATTAGGACTTAACCTTTAACTCATTCGAGACGTGCCACATCCGGATACGCGGCAATAAGCTGGCAATGCATTAAGCCACGTATCCGGATGCGGTACGTCTTGAATGAGTTAACCCTTTTAGCCCCAAGGCCCCTTTTCTCAAATTTGGGAGGTGTTACCTAACGACTATGTATCCGTTGTAGGAGATGGATTGATCGTGATAATTCAAGGGTAGTGCCAGATGAGCTTGGCGCCTTCTCCTGCTGCAGGGTCCTGGGGCTAAAAGGGTTAAGCAGGCTACTATGGCCATCTCACGATGGATGTGTGCTGGTCTGTGATTTTAGACCTTACAACCTAGACCGCAGAGGCGTGGAACATTTGGCCATGGAAGTGTAAGCATTAACCTGTTCACTGCCGATACAAACTGAACACCACCCACCTACAAGAGGCACAGATGCTCATGAACCCCCGCAGTGGCGGGGGTTCATTAGGATTTGAGCCTTTTGCTGAAAGCACCTCGAATTCATTTTTTTTTCCTCACAAATACAATCTACATGCACTGGCAGTAAAGGGATACAGGAGACAGCAGTAGTTCACTGTATTCTCATCTGTGGTACAGGACCTAACTGCCTCGAGTCGTAAGGTCCATATTCAAGGACCAGCATACAATATAGCTGACCTTGATTCTCCTTGAAAACTGAGCTGGTCTGTGATTTTAGACCTTATGGCTGGTAAATCACGGACCAGAATACAAATGAGTTAACCCTTTGGCTGTCGGTAGCGGTTTTTGTTGCGATGATTCCTGTTGGAATCATCGCGACAAAAACCACTACCGACAGCCAAAGGGTTAACCTAGACTATCTTCAAGATGATGCCTGCAGCAGTCTTAATCCTTCACAGCTTTTTTTCCCCCCACAGATTTCGATCCAATAAATCCTGTGTAAATCCTCTGCATGGTCAAAAGGTCAACATACTCTGCGGCGAGTTGACACAAGAGCTGTTCAAGTTACCTGTCCAAGTTACAAACACAGCTGTCAGACTAACCCGTTCAAAGTCACCAAAGTTTGTCACTTCTTGTGCCTAATGCCACACTGATTGACTCCCTCCTTTCACTACGGCGGAAGCGAATCGACTGAGGCAACCAGAGTGACCTAATGTATTTGCACAAGTCAACAGCTTATGCGGGTCAAAGAAAATCAAATCAATGTTCAATAGCATGTCTGTAAGGTCCTGTGCTGTGGAGTGCGCCTGAATTTATCATTGTTCAGGTTGTACTTCATGGGCGATAGGTGTCCCTGACTCCCATAACCCATCCCTTTGGGCCGTTCATTATCACGTGCCATGGACGTTAAACCCCTAACTAATCAATCAATCAATTAATTAATCAATCAATCAAAAGCATTGAAAAAGGAACTTGAAACTCTAAACTGAATTCATTAAAGGCTTTAGAAATGAACGTTGCAAGCATTTTTTTTTTTACGCCATAAGGTTAACCCTTTTCATCCTGATACACCCATTGCTTGAAATAAATCTGACTGATAGTTCAAGGGTGGTGCCAGAATAGCTTGGCGCCTGAGGCGCCAAGCTATTCTGGCACCACCCTTGAACGAAATGCTTGTTACATCTCCTAATCTGTATTGTAACGCTCACAGAACAGTAATTTTTGCTTAAAATCAGCCTCTGGATGTAATGGGTTAAAGGACAGACCAGTGTAGAATTATAGCCCACCTAAGAGACACTGTGGAACAAAAGGATTAAATGCATCAAGATAGCCCTACTTGTAGTTTATCTGTGGAAATCAGCAAGCTGCTTGGTCAAGTACGTGCAAGAGTAGACGTGCTTCATCATCTGTGTGCGTTGGTCTGGGATTTCGGACCTTCGGCTCAGAACATTCATTATCTGCTACGTTGCTAGTCTGTGATTTTGAAACTTATGGTCTGTCGTAAGGTCCAAAATCACCGACCAGCACATGGTAATCATGTGATACAGAGAACTCTAAATATCGTACACCTTGATGTGACCCCCTCAATGCCAAGCAAAACTGAACACCACCCAAGGGCAAGAGGCACAGATCCTCATGAGCCCCCGCAGTCGCCACCTTGTATCCATGTTCCTTCAACAGCTGTGGATCTTGGACATCGATTTAACAAGGATTGCAAAGCCAATCTGCGCCTATTGGCGGTGAAGGGGTTAAAGTCATCTGACGGTTGCCTCCACGTGAGGATGAAGTAAGAGATCTAGATCTCAGCAAACAAGAGTCACACATTTTCATGAGCCCCAGTGGCTGCAGAGGCTCATGAGAATCTATGTCTCCTGCAGCTGTAGCTGGCTGGCAAAAGGACTTTTATCAAAATCATGATCTTCAAACTTTTCGCACCCATTAACATACGATTTAGATTTTTTAACCCTTATCATTCGGAGTACACCAATGTGTGAAATAAGTTTGACTAAAATAGTTCAAGGGTAGTGCCAGAATAGCTTGGCACCTCTAGGCGCCAAGCTATTCTGGCAATACCCTTGAACTATAGCCACTGGTCTGTATCCTTATATGTAAGTACTATAAAATGTAGCTTGCATTTTGAAGCTTTCAGCCTCTGTACGATATGGGTTAAATGAGGGCTCAGCATGTTATGCATTTTAACCCCATCACTGCCCAGAAAAACTGAACTGGAATCAGCTGCAAGAGGCATAGATCCTCATGAGACCCCGCAGTTGCGGGGTCTCATGAGGATCTATGCCTCTTGATCCATGTTACTTACTTGGACTCGTTGGTGTTGGCAGTGAAAGGGTTAAAAAGGTCACAAAGCAAAGGCAATCAATGACATGCAAAAGTGTACATGTCCATGTTTGTAGACGCGAACATGCCCAATCAGCATTTCTTAGAACATGCTGTGGCACGCAAATTAACGTTAGTCATGTGTACTAAACAAGAGTGAAACCAGTTTGACGCTTACCATGTCCCGAGATCTATATACTTTTTCAAACCCGTCAAAGTTGTCACATTTTTAAAGTGCATAAGTGTACGTGCAAAGATGATCCCTTTCTTCCCTCTTTCACTCTAGCAAACTCTGATGTGTAAATGTACAACTCACTTATATGACATGCTATAATGACTTCATATTTTCATGAGCAGATCAGGTGTGTTTATGCTTTTTTTCACGGCAGCGTCTGGGAGGCATTTTTGACTCATTCAAGATCAGTTACTGAATTTTTTTTTACAGTTAAAATGCATCCTGGAGCATAAACAAAACAAAAGTGGGTGCACAAGTACAGATGCACCCAGGTGCAGATGCACGCACACTCACACAAATGAACACACACAAACACATGAACACTCACACAAACATGAACACACAATCTACAAGTTGACACTTACCTTGCACAAGTTGCAGCAAAGATACAGTTGGTCACTTACGTGGATGAACAAGTGAATATAGCAGAACTGGTTCTGAGCTACCACCCTAATGACAGAGCACCTGCCATGAAAGACCATCATTTTGGTGACTGTAGCCACCTAAATAATGATCTTAATAACAGGTGACACTATAACGTTATTCAGCCCTTATGCACTACAGCAGGAGCTGGGTCAACCATGATAAGCTTGGCATCTGTCGGCGCCAAGCCAATCTGGCACTACCTTTGAATTATCATGGTCGATCCATCTCCTGCAACTGGTGCATAGTCATTAGATGACGCCTCCAAAATTTGGGAAATAGGGCCGTCGGGCTGAGTAAGTTAAGCCTTTCCAGAAAGCACATACTTTTCTCTTGCAAAAAAAGAGAAGTGTTTGCTCAAAACAAGTTCTATTGTAAACATTTCTTTAAATTCACTCAGAATAAGGTATTCCTTAATAAAAGGGAAAGCCAGCATATATAAGGAGCAGCATCTGGTGCCTAGCTGTCAGTGTATAAGCAACTTGTCTGCCACCAGCTCTCAACTGTCAGCATTTGGGCCCAGATGTGTGCATGCTAGCCATGCCAGCAAGAATATCTATGGTAAATTGTTCCAAAACTGAAATGTGTGCTTGTCAGTGAGTTTTCACCGTATGGCTTTATGATACTGATGACTATGTGCCTTTTTCTGCTGAACAGTTTTGAGAGTGAAGTAACTACTCGACCATACCAGCATACAGTATCATCAGTAACTACGTGTCTTTTCCACCAAGGGGCGTCATCAGTAACCCTTTTCATCATGATACACCCACTGCATGAAATAAATTTAACTATGGTAGTTCAAGGGTGATGCCAGAATAGCTTGGCACCTGAGGCGCCAAGCTATTCTGGCACCACCCTTGAACTAAAACTGTTGCTCTGTCTCCTAATCTGTAATGTAGGACATAGGACAATAAGCAAATCTTAGAAGAAAAAAAAAATCAGCCTCAGGAAATAATGGTTTAAGGAAATAACCAAGCAAGAAACACACTTCAGAAAACAAGGATGAATGATTTTTTGATGTTTTTTTTCTGAAGCAGGTGTTTTTCTTCCTTTCTTGGTTATTTCCTTAGAAGCTTGGCCCACGCTACCACAAACACCTATTGCCGGGCGCAATTTTGTGGCGGCAATGTTGCCGCCTCAATTAGGGGCGCCTACAATATTGCCGCCACAAATTGCGACCCGATACAAACCGAGTCTATTCATTTGTGGTAGCCGGCAAGGCTCGAGCAATGTTGCCGCCTCTCAGCCAATCAGCGGTGTTCTTGCGCCACTTCCCGTTTCTTCATCTTCCGGCGAGCCGGAAAAAATGGCGGAGAAGCTGAGCGACGGCCGACGGCTTTGAGACTGTAATATTCATTGGAGACGCGCCGCATGTGAAACCGCTGCTAAACAGCTGCGTATCCGTATGCGGCACGTCTCCAGTGAGTAAATTGATCAACCTTGTCCGAGAGTTCCCATGCATATGGGACTCCTGCAGCTCTGAATATTTCAACCAGGCGCGCCGTGAGAGCTGTTCCATATATAGTAATGGCAGGTCAGTCAGTACAAAACATTGCGCGTACATTGAAACGTGTGCCACGAAGCCGATGTGGCAGGGGGCAAATTGTTGCTTACCACACATTGCTAGTGGCAAATTCTGGTAGCGTGGGCCCAGCTTCTTAATTTTACACCCATGCGACTTTTGCAAGAGGCAATAAAACTCATGAGCCCCTACCAATGATGTTCCTTGGCCTCTTGCAGGAGCTATTTATCTCTATGTTCCCTGGGTGGATGGGTTTATTTGGTGCTGACTTTTTTTATTGTTTCCAAAACATGATTTGTGTCCACTGGCATGCGAGGGCTAATACATTTAGAGTCACTATAAAAACAATCACAGACGAGCACACAGATCAGCACCCAAAACAACCCAATTTTTTTTTTTTAAAAAAAGCTTGTCAACTCACTGCTTTGGCCAATTCTGTGCGCGTCAGTCCGTCAAAGTGCAGACGTTCTGGTGTGTTCTTTATGCAGACACCAAACTGTGGCTCGATCCAACATTCCGTCACGATCTGCACCTCACCGTCTGCCTCCGCAGTCTCCATCTCATCCATGTCCTCTTCTGACACGCTGCCATGGAAACAAAAATAATCCCCTTTCTATGTGATAATTTTTTTTTTAAACCCTTTTAGCCCCAAGGTCCCATTTCTCAAATTTTGGAGGTGTTGCCTAATGACTATGTACAAGTTCAAGGAGATGGATTTGCCATGATAATTCAAGGGTAGTGCCAGATTAGCTTGTTCCCTGAGAAGGCACCAAGCTAATCTGGCACTACCCAACAGTATTATCATGGTCAATCCATCTCATGCTGTAGGGACTCGGGGCTGAATGGGTTAACTATCAATTTTTTCAAACACGTTTGTGACCTGCTTTTTCATGGGACTAACAGTGATGATGGCTACATGCACATGCACAGGACAGTTCACACAATAAGGAAGCCCAATTCTTACCTGTCTCGTGATGTCTTGCTGTGAGGTGGAAAGACGATGTACTGTATAACACAAGTCTGATGTTCATCGTCAGATTCTTCTCGTTTGGAATCCACAGCTGGGGTGAAATGCTTGTCCTGCAATTTATGATAACCTTTGGCTGCCAGTAGCGCTTTTTGTCATGATGATTCCTGTAGGAATCATCGCGACAAAAAGCGCTACAGACAGCCAAAGGGTTAAACAAATTAGTGCTGAAGGGAAGAGAAGAGAAGAGAAGGGAGGACGAGACAAGACAAGACGAGACGAGAAGGGAAGGGAAGGGAAGGGATGCGACAAGACGACAATAGACAAGAAGAGAAGATCCCTCGTATCTATTATAGTAATGACAATCGAAATGAGTTTTGTTAACCTAAGTATGCAAATCGAGCCAAATTCTCCAGAAGAGACATGGATCCTCATAAGCCCCTGAAGACTGCAGGGGCTCAAGAGAATCTATGCCTCTTGCAGATGGATGTTTTTAAAAGATTAACATCTTAACCCACACAAGTATGTAAACCTGAAGATGCAAACGCAGCTTGTCAGCCAAAAAGAGGAACAGATTCTCATGAGCCCCTTCAGACTGCAGGGGCTCATGAGACTCTATGCCTCTTGCAGATGGATTGGATGGACAAGTGACTGTCCACAATGCAGGAAGAATGTTCATTTAGAATTAGACAGAACCCCTCACCCCCCAAAAAGCACAAAACAAAAACAGCAATAATAATAATAATAATGAGAATTCACAAGGCGCCGGCACATGATAAAATGCCAGTTCTCCACAACCACAATAATTCATAAAACAAAAAACACATGAATACTGACCATCATGTCGACCTCCAGAACCATGTTACAGATTCCAGAGTTGGCAGCAGCAAAGTGGAAGCCCTCCTGCAAACGGATCCTGTATAAAAAAAAAAATAGGATAATTGCTAATACAGTCAACTCTGCTTTAAAACCCTTATCATTCGGAATACACCCGTGTGTGTTAGTAAGTTTGACTAAAATAGTTCAAGGGTAGTGCCAAAATGGCTTGGCGCCTCTAGGCGCCAAGCTATTCTGGCACCACCCTTGAACTAAAGCCATTGGTCTATATCCTTATCTGTAAGTGCTATAATGTAGCTTGCATATGGCAGTGTACAAATTTGAAGCTTTTAGCCTCAGAATGATATGGGTTAAAAGAAGGTTAGACATAACAAAAGTCAGATATAACTACACTTTTTCAGAGTTACAGACTCCACATTTACAATTAAATAACAAACCTCTGTCATAACAACAAAAAATGTTTTGGTACCCTAATGTTTTGTTATATACAAAGTTTAAAAAAAAAAATACAATAAAATAAAATAAAAAGTATATGACATTATTCCCATGAGAAACAACATTCTAAAAAGATATAACAATTTCCTGTAAATACAAGATACAGAATCCAGACCAAATAGCTGATTTCCATGCATGTTAAATGCAAAAAAAAAAAAACAACAAACACCCAGGAATGAAAGAAACAGGTCAGGTTAAGTACAACACAATCTTTGACATTTCCAGAACAAATATACAGACAGAAATGGATGGCACATATACTGACAAGCAAAAGAAATTTGACATCATTCGAGTCATCGGAAACATTGCAGGCTTCTGATTACTCGAAAGATGTCACATTTCTTTTGTTCGTCAGTATCCCTATATGTTTTCAGTAAGGCAAGAAGCAAGGGAGTTGCACAGAACTTGAGGTAATACTTCAGTTTCATTACCTTTTCCACACAAAGACACACACTACTCACTTGGTAAGAGTCTGCAGCATTTTGCCGATGGTATGCAGCGACACTGGCACTGAGGAAGCCACCTGGACTGACCACACCCAGCGATGGTGCAGCATGTAGTGGGACAAGGTGTTGAACTTGCTGTTGATTTGTTTCACACCTGACCGCCCCGGCCCTGCCCCGGCCAGACCATCAGGACTGACTGACCCCCGAGGTCGCTCCTCCACCAGCCACATGTCTTCTGGCTTTTGTTCATATCTGGGGAAAAAAGATATAATAATAATAATACAGATGCAACATGACGGGTTAAACAAATTAGTAAACTACTAATAACAAAAATAAAAATACAGTCTACTTTGCTAACAACAAGGATGGACACAACAAAAGTCTGAGAAAACAACTCCTTTTTTTAGAGATCCCAACAGCAGCTTTTGCTATGCTATTTACTTGACTTATAAAAACTTCATATACAACAAGAAGAAAACTTGAGTCCCCTGCTGATCTGTTATATCCGAAGTTTACTGTAATACAATGATGACGATGATGATGAAGATAATAATAATAATTTGTTCAAGGGTAGTGTAACGAGCGCCTTTGGGGCAGGTTTCGGTCGGACGATGGTGTGACGTCATTAGCGGTTGGACCGCTAAACACCTTCGTTACAGGTAGTCAGAGTAGCTTGGTGCCTGCAGATGCCAAGCTACTCTGATAACACCCTTGAACTATCATGTTCGACCAATAGCTTGTTTTAGTGTGTCAGGGCTGAACCGGTTGGTTTTCTAGGAGCAAAACAAATGAAACTCAATGTACAGCAGAACCTGTTTGAGCAAACACCCTTTTGAGAGATCTCCTGTTACTAAAGACCATCATTCAGGTGGCTACAGCCACCTAAATGCTGGTCTTAAATGACAGGTGACCCTTTTTGCCTTTGAAAACTTCACTTGTGAGTGCACCTGTTATTTTAAACAACCTTTTTCTTGCTAAAAAAAAAAAAAAGGTGGTTGCTCAAATCAAGTCCTACTGTAAACACTTTACCTGATCAGAATTTTCTCTACAGGTTTGCAGAGCACAGTGCAGCAGTTGATCTCCGACCACTCTCTCAGCAAAGGTGCTTTGCGTTCCACCTCTGTACCCGGCCCTGAAGCCACCTTCAACACGGACTTCTTATCTGACTTCTGGGTGTAGCGCTGAGGGAATTTCAACTGAGCCAACTCAAACTTTAGACCATGGATTTCCTGGCGACGGAGGTGGGATGGAGTTCCTCCGAGGAAAGCGAGGCGCAAAATGACGTAAGGGGCTTTGGTTGTTATGCGCAGCAGGCAGAAGAAAGATGGCGGTTTGTCTGTCTCCCTGGAGCAAACGAGAAAATAATTCAAATTAGCACAAGAATTTGACCGTACACATAAACACTGGCACGTTTGTTTATCAATACGAGTGCAAAATATTTTTATTTTAAAAAACTCTGACATTTTTATAACTTAGTCTATAAATGTATGCTCGTCTGTGATTCTAGAGACGTAAGGTCAGTCACTGACCAATCCTTATTTACTTAAAATCAAATATAAATTATCAGATAATCACCAGATTTTAACTCATTCAGCCCCAACACAGCACAGCAGAGCAAGACATGAATCAAGCATGGGCGCCAAGCTATTCTGGCACCACCCTTGAACTATCATGCTTGATCTGTCTCTAGAACTGTAATACAGTCCTTCAGAGGACAATTTCAAAATTTGGGGATTTCGGTCTTGTGGCAGAAAAAATAAACCTACTGCAGGTGTGAGTGCTGGTATATAAGCTGTCAGTTGCAAAATTACAAGCTGCACATTTTGTGCCTAATATCTCTATGCGGTAAGGTCCAAACTCGCAAACCTGGACAATAAGAGAGGTGTTCTGCAAATCAGAAGCAAGTGAAAAACTGCGTGACTTTCGATGCAAAAAGTGGATTAACCCATATCATCCTGAGGCTAAAAGCTTCAAATTTGTACACTGCCATATGCAAGCTACATTATAGTACTTACAGATAAGGATATAGACCAATGGCTTTAGTTGAAAGGTTGTGCCAGAATAGCTTGGCGCCTAGAGGCGCCAAGCTATTCTGGCACTACCCTTAACTATTTTAGTCAAAATTATTTAACACACTGGTGTATTCCCAATGATAAGGGTTAAAAAGCCCAGACAAACACGCGTTACCGCAAGTTTGTCCAGGCTTTCAATCCACTGGTTTCATTTAAACATTTTACTTCTGGCTTGCAAAAAACGTTTATAGAATTGAACTCACTTGGAGAGGAACTTAATGTACGAATGATTTTCTGCAAGCACAAAAGTTCCCCAGGTGCGCAGAAGCTGGTTCAGTGAAGCCAAAGCCTGACGACACTGCAGGACATTAAAACGGCCACTAGAGTTCGGAACATGCAGGTAGCGGGGTAACGGCAAGTCCTGCTCCAGGACGAGCCCAATTCGATGCGAGTGCACCCACTTCTGCCAAATGTTGGTGTCCAGCATGATGACAGGTTTCCATAGTGATGCAAACTGGGATAGTGTGGATTCTCTAGATAGAAAAGAGCAACATGAGAAGTCCACCTATCCGAGGTTTGTTAGGTCATCTCAACAACTTCTTAACCCTTTTAACCCCATGGCCGCTTTTCCCAATTTTTCACAGAATTTTGGTGGTGTCACCTAACCACTATGTACCAGCTGCAGGAGACGGATCAGCCATGATAAACAAGCGTAGTGCCAGATTAGCTTGGCACCATCAGCTAACCTGACACTATTTTTGGATTATCAAGTGTCGATCCATCTACTGCTGAAGTATGTCAGGGCTACTTGGGTTAACCTTTTTGCTTTTGGTAGCGCTTTTGGTCGAGGTGATTCCTGCAGGAATCTCCTGGATCTGAAGCCGTACTGACAGCCAAAGCTTTAGTCACTTTTAAATAACCTTCATCTGAGTTACTTCCTGCCTCACAGAAAAAAAAGGTAAGTACATATTATGGTCAACCACTATCTGTGTTTCTATTTTGAAAATGTAATCAACTGTATTGTACTTGTCCTCTCTAAACGTGTTTTGTCGTTGCTTTTAGTTTCTTTACATTTTACATGCTTGAAAGTCACCATTCTTTCAGCACAGAGTTTTTTGTTTGTTTGTTTTTTTGCCCCCTAAGCATGCTGCTTGCTTGGAGTGGATACACATTACAAGTGGATATCATCATCATCAGCAGCAGCACACTTCAGCATTCCACAAAATAATACTGACCTGGTGCTGAGCTGTGAGTTGAGGACGGGGTTGACGGGGTCAAGGATGAAGAGGGGCACACCACTGCGGATGGACTCAGGCACCTCGTGAAACAGTGGGTTAGTGTCAAAAGATTGCAGGTGTGCCAGAAGTTGGTCAGTCTGTGATATACTGGATACAAAAAAGAGAAAAAGATATGGCCAACCCCCAAAAATCATATTAAAATAAACGAATACAAATATGACTAATTTCTAAGCATTTGACAAATAATCCAGGACACTGATTATCACACCACCCTCCTGATGTCAGATCCCATGGCATCATATCAGTGGTGAGATCAAAAACATGCGTTAGCATGTGTAAGACAGGCACATTAACCTATTTATCCCCAAGACCACGTTTCCCAAATTTATCATGGTCCATCCATCTCCTGCTGTAGGAATGTGGGGCTAAATGGGTTAACTTGGTGTAAAGTCTAAGGTCAGACCGTGCAAGAAAAGGTGTGAACTGATGTGCGAACTGATTGCACGATGATATTTGTGTCACTCCGCTATCGAAATCGCATGAATTCACAAAAGATAAATATTAAGTGGGTGGGCTAAACTTCGGCTGAAAGATGACGGTAAGGTGACTTTTGGAAAATAAGGTTTACCTCTTCAAGAAATAGATCATGCCTAAAAGCAAACTGAAAGGAGCGAAAGACAATACCAGTCAAAACTTTGACTGTCAGCAGCTACCCATAGTTACAGGGTTAAATATACAATGAAGCATACACTTACTGCTGAAGGACCTGCCAGAATTTCTTGATGTTGGCCGTACGGAAGGGACTGTTGACCTTGCGACCTCGGCTGCAAGTGATTTCATGAAGAAAATCATAGCTGCCCTCCACAAAAATCTCCACCCTGGTTGGCACACTGAAAAACAAAGTAAAGGTGTATGAACAAATTCACTTTCATTTTTAAAGAGAAAATCAATCACACAGTTGCAGTTTTCTTGTAAATAACTACCTCCTCACTTTCACACATGTACATATGCTATATATCATATTTTTGAAGAAAATCAGCCACTTACACAATTACCGACCATGGTAATTCAAGGGCAGTGCCAGATTAGCTTGGCGCCATCAGGCACCAAGCTTATCTGGCACTACCCTTGAATTATCATGGTTGATCCATCTCCTCTAACTGGTACATAGATGCTATGTGACAACCTCAAACCTTTGGAAACATGGGGTTACATGGGTTCATTATGTAACCCTTTGTTTGACTCCTTGACTGCTGACGACAATACCGCTTGGCGGAAAAGATGCAAGGCTACACATCTTTTCCACCAAACAGCATTGTCACTTAGTAGTCCAAGGGTTATTCTGCCTTGCTGGTTTTACATCTGTCATATAGCAACAACGCCTTAAGGCTGATAGGGACAACAGAGGCCAACACACATTTTCTTCTCCCAATATTCATAGGATCACCTGTTTTTCTCCATAGGCCAACATGCTGTCGCTATGTATTCAATTTTCCCATAGTCTCGCCATGGTAACACCAGCTTCACCTCTATCTCAGTCATGCCTGCAGAGAAAACAACACATAAGACAAGTGAGAGCAACTTTTGCTATACTGACAAGCAAAAGAAATGTGATATTTTTGGAATCATCAGAAACACTAAAGTGTTTCTGATGATTCCAAAAATGTCGCATTTCTTTTGCTCATCAGTATATTACAATCCATAATTGCCTGCATTTTTTTCTTCATTCTGGTGTAACAACTAAGCTTACAACTTACAGCAAAACAGGTCAGCCTCATTATTATGCACTCCAGTATACCGCAGTATCTGACGAAAATGCACACAGGTGAGCAAAAGGTCCTCAGGACAACTTCTGCCTTTGCTGGCCCACACACAGCTGAGCGCGGGCTAGCTCAGGTTAATGCTGACCTAAGGTCCAAGGGCCAGTTGCATGAGCGAGCTTAGTCCTGCACCAGCCACTAAGCAAGGTGCGCCGCTGAAGTGGCGCGCCTTGCTTAGTGGCTGGTGCAGGACTAAGCTTGCTCATGCAACTGACCCCAAATACTTACCCGATGCTTTTCTTCACAAGTGTACTTGCTCCCAGGTACCAGATATACTGAGGCTGACCTGTATGTGACACTTGACAACATTTTCCCCCTTCAATCTGGTGTAACATTACTAACAACTAAACTTATGACTATACAAATGTAGCAGACAACTGCCTACATTCTGTCCGCATTCAACCCCGACACAACACAACATGCACCAACCATAATACTTAGTTATTAGGTGGTGCCAGAATAGCTTGGCGCCCAAGCTATTCTGGCACCACCCTACAACTATCATGGTCAATCTATCTCCAGAACAGAAGAACTCTTCCCCCAAATTTTGGAATTCCAACACCAGGGCTTAACCCCTATGTGTATGCAGCCACCAGTACTGTATGCAGTCACCAGTACTCACCACAGTACTGTATGCAGCCACCAGTAGTGTTAATAGTACCAGCTAGTGCATGAATAATAATAATAATACCGCTATTATATAGGCGCTTTTTCTCAATTTTGGGGCGAATCGACTCAAAGTGCCGTGAACTGAAACCCAACACGCACACTCACGTAACAGACACGGATTTACGCCATTTAAGACAAGCACAGTACAAGTCAGACGAAGGGCCAGTTCAGCTACTGAAGTTACAGAGATTTTTGATCGCTTGTATTTGAAATTTGTGAAGTGGCCTGAAACCGGTACCAAAGTGTGGGGGGTGGGGGGATGGGTGGGGGGTGGGTGAACAAAAGGATGAACCTCTTCACTGCCAATGGATGCAGATTTGCATTAAAAAAAAAAAAAATCTTTATTAACCCTTATCATTCAGAATACACCAGTGTGTGGAATGAGTTTGACAAAAACAGTTCAAGGGTGGTGCCAGAATAGCTTGGCGCCTCTAAGCGCCAAGCTATTCTGGCACCACCCTTGAACAAAAGCCATTGGTCTGCATCCTTATCTGTAAGTGCTATAATGTAGCTTGCGTATGGCAGTGTACAAATTTGAAGCTTTTAGCCTCAGTGTGATATGGGTTAATTCAGCATCACAGATCCCGATCCATCAAAGGAACATGGAAACAAAGTGGTTTCAAGAAGAGATTCAGATCCTCATGAGCTGGGTTCATGAGGATCTATACCTCTTGCAGTTTTTCAGTCAATGGGTCAGTCTGGTCTAACAAACAACAAGACAAGAATCAAACCTTTGTGAAAGCGCACTTCTTTGATGGTGTACCCTTCTCGCAGGCGAACGGACAGCACTCCACTCAAACTGGCCTGTACAACCTGCTCCTGGTGTTTCTTCCGCAAAACCTCCAGACCAAAACTGCCTCCGTGAAGCGGGTGGGAATACAGGCGTCTGCACAATTATTTCAGTCAAAGAAAACACTCAATGCAATGGTCGCCATTGTAAACTCCCCATGTTCTCACCTGCAATTGCAAATATGAAATCACTTGTTCTTTTGGAAAGCAGCTCGATCGTACCTTTTATGCTTGATGTACTTGTGCTGGTCTAAACTGAAAGTTCCCAAATCCCAGATCACTACACACTGCATTTTCACTTGTCTGATGTACTCGCAAACCAGATAGGTGAGGCTATCGCTGGTAGAGTGTACACATACCAAGGGGAATTACCCAGCGCTGAACAGACAAACAGTTAGATCCTCTGCCCCCACCTATTAGGCACCCAATCTAGCTATTGGGTGCCTGATAGGTGGGGGCAGGGGATCTAACTGTACTTGTCTGATGTGACAGGAAGCTAGTTATGTACTTACTTACATTTGACAGTCATGCTCACAGTGACCACAATAACAGCAAAATCTTATTTTTTCTATAATGTTTCGTTACTTGCCAATCATTCCATTAACCCATTCAGCCCTGACGCACTACAGCAGGAGATGGATCGACCATGATAATCCAAGGGTAGTGCCAAATTAGCTTGGCGCCTGTTGGTGCCAAGCTAATCTGGCACTACCCTTCATGGATGATCCATCTCCTGCAACAGGTGCATAGTCGTTAGATGACGCCTCCAAAATTTGGGAAATACGGCCATCGGGCTGAATGAGTTCACCCTTTGTGTGTTGGTAGCAGTTTTAGTCATGATGATTTCTGTAGGAATCATTGCAACTTAACCACTGCCACGCAAAGGGTTAATTTGCTGGTCAATGTTTAAGTTACATTTTTCTTCATATTATGTATTTAGTTGCCTAACCTGTGAACCCAGCTTGGTGATCCGATGTTATCAGGGTCATCCTCAAGGTCATCATAACAGAATCCCTCCAGTCCCTTCTGGAAGGACCAGTAGTACATGGCTTGGTGGTACACATTGGGCCCTCCTATATCCTCGTCTCTCTACATAAATTAACACAGGAACCATTACACAGACTCACTTTTGCAATCGCATGTGAACCAAAAACTATGCCTGTTGGCACACAGACCTAGAGTTTTCTCAATTTGGGGGAACTTCTTGTACCACGGACAAAAGTTTCAGATGTTCTGTGCACCTAAACAAATCCTTCGGACAGTACAGCAGAACCCATTTTGAGTGATCACCCTTATGAGAGATCCCCTGTCAATAAAGACCATTATGTAGGTGGCTTGGCACTGACATGATGGTCTTTAATGACAAGTGACAGTTTAGCGCACCTGTCGTTTAAAACCACTTCTTTCTTGCAAAACTAAGTGGTTGATCAAAGCAGGTACTAATATACCTATAACCCTTGTCGTTATGATACACACACTGCTTGAAATAAATTTGACTGTGATAGTTCAAGGGTGGTGCCAAAATAGCTTGGCGCTTGAGGCGCCAAGCTATTCTGGCACCACCCTTGAACTAAAATGCTTGATCTATCTCCTAATCTTTAATGTAGACTTCACAGTGCAGTAAGCAAGTTTGTTAAAAATCATCCTCAGGTTGTAATGGGTTAAGTGTCTGCAAAAGCATTTAGCCGTTACTCACCAGATCAGGGCAGGAGCTGAAATAGCCACCAAAGGTTGCTGTGGCAATGAACTGCATCAGCTCCACGTTGGGCACGTGACCAAACTGCTGCTGAATGGGCAAGGTCGGGCCGATCTTCAGAAAGGAACAGCTGATAGTGCTGTTGCGCAGCTGTGTGAGGAGCGATTCAAGGAAGTACGCTTCAGGTACGCCCACTAGTCCGTCTGTGATCACCACAATCCCTGAAATTTTGAAACAAAATGCAATGTCTGCGAGGCCATCTCAGGCTGGAGTCCACCAGAGGGCTTTTTGCTCGCTGTGTGCTTTTTCTTCATAAGCCTTTGTAAGCACACCACCACACTAACATGACCGCTAATAACATGGCCCAACTTTACGGCTCCTAGGTACTGCGATATGAGATTGACCTGCATCATGGCCAATCCATTTTTAACCCTTTTCACCCCAAGGTCCCATTTGTCAAATTTTGGAGGTGTTGCCTAATGACTATGTACCAGTTGCAGGAGATTGATCGACCATAATAATTCAAGGGCAGTGCCAGATTAGCTTAAAGCCGTCAGGCACCAAGCTAATCTGGCACTACCCTTTAATTATCATGGTCATTCACTCTCCTGCCTTACGGACTCGGGGCTAAATGGGTTAAACTAAGGCATCTTAGCCCCTTCCCTGCCACTGGACATGCTTGGTTTCTGGAATCTTCCTTTGTTCAATGACCAAGCACCACAACCGTTTGAGGTACATGGATACAAACTGGTCTCGGCAAGAGGCATCGATTCTCATGAGCCCCCAAAACACATGAGGCTGTGGGGACTCATGAGGATCTTCACCTCTTGGAGGCGAGTGGTGTTCAATTTTCTCAGCAGCAAAAGTGTTAACCCCTTCCCTCCCAGTGGCAAGACATTGTGAGGCATTAACCCATTTAACTCCAAAGCCGCATTTCCCAAATTTTGCAGGAGTTACGTAACAACTATGTACCAGTTGCAGGAGATTGATTGACCATGCCAAGCTCATCTGGCACTACCCTTGAATTTTTATGGTCAATTCCTTCTTCTTTAGTGTGCCATGATAAATGCGTTCAACCTCATAAGCCACAGCACCTGGGTGTGTGTAAGGGGTGGGGGGGGGGGGGGGTGGGTGTTCATGGGGTTTTATGCCTCTTGCATCGCTCATTCTTGGCAGTAAAAGGGCTACAGGTGAGTGTGTCAACGTACCAGCGCTGGAGTTTTCAGGCAGCATCTGTAGTGCCAGTATCCCACATCGCAGCATGTCGACAAAGCCGGCCTCTGGAGACACCATGATGTCATCTGTCTTCAGCGAACTCACATGATGGTCCTCCTCCTCCTCCAGGAAAAAGTTCTGTTCTGCTCGCTGAAATAAACAAAAAGTATGGCTGACTTTTCTGTAACAATGTTAAATAAAAATTATACAAATGCCAGGTAAAAAAAGATTTTGCAGAGATTCTAACAAAACTAATTCCAAGTGAATTCTCCTTCTTAGAATATTGCTTATAAACTTATACTACAGCAACTACAAATTATCTTATGCATCCAACATTCACTGTATTAAATCTGAGATTGTTATTTGCTAACCCAGAGTTGCTCTGCGAAGGCAAAAGACAGCCAGGGTTCCTTCTGAAAATGTATGCACATGGGTTATTGACCCGCAGAGTACACATCCAATGGGTCATTTCTTACACGGGATGGGCCAAACATGTGTGAGTACCTTCCCACCAACTGCAAAACCCGGGGGATGGGGGGAGGGTCGGGGGAGGGGGGGGGGGGGGCAACTGCAGAAATATCGAGAAGCGGGACCTTGGGGAGGAGGGGGAGAAAATAAGATGGGTGGGTCTTTACAAAGACGTGAAAATGAATTTTTCTCTAAAATGTATTTTTTCGAAAAATACTTACCGATGACATTACTGTTAGGAATAGTGTCTTAGCTAGCCTAATTTCAGCCAAAATTGTTGTGTACCTATATGGCAGGGGAGGCAACAAGGGGCGCTATAACCTAGCCAGTAACCCGAGTAGCCTCCCTTCCATCCCCAATCAGTCACACGCCCACCGGATTCCCGCCAGTCTGTTTGCTTAGCGGACGAGCGGCAAGCGGGGCAGGTGGGAGGGTCAATCGAGTAATGTCATCGGTAAGTATATTTCGAGAAAATACATTTTAGAGAAAAATTCATTTGTTTCCTGAAAACACATTATCGATGACATTACTGTTAGGAAGAATAGCAAAGCGGAGGTGGGTGCCGCTTATAACGCCCCTAACCCCTAATACTGCCAACGAGACCCACCCTCCCTGGAGCAACCTCCCGATAATTTCAGTTAAGAATTACCTACAGCACCTGGGGTGCCGGGAGGGAGTATTGCGCCGCTGCGATGTCTCCCACCAGCGATAGGTTCTCGTGCTGGCTGAAGAGGTCCCTCAGGTAGAATCAGGGGAAAGTCGGCTCTGCTCGCCAGCCCACGGCCGCCACAATGTCTTTGACAGCGCAGTTGTGGTCGAAAGCGAGGCTTGCGGCCATGGCTCTGACCTCGTGCGCCCTGATGTTCATTTGTTTGGCTGCATCAGGGGAGAGGTCCTGGTAGGTGGAGCGTATCACCCATCAGAGCCAGGAGGATATAGTCTGGGCCGAGATGTCATTTCTACCTAGGGACAGAGGGCAGAATAGGCGGGTGAGTCCCCTGCGTAGCGGCTTGGTCCGGCGCAGGTACACACGTAAGGCTCTCCCAAGATCCTGCTGTCTGATCTCTCAGGCAGAGCCTGAATCCCTCAAGGGTTGAATGGTGACCATCTGTGGGGTGGCCAATGGAGATCGGGTCTTGGCCAGGAAAGCCGGGTCGAGCAGCAGTTGTACAGAGCTGTCCATCCGGAACTGCAAGCATGAGGGACGTGCTGATAGAGCGTACAACTCGCTGACCCTGGAAGCAGTGGCGAGGGCCAGTAGGAAGCAGGTCTTCCGCATCACGTCATCTCTCTCTCTCTCTCTCTCTCCCCCTTATTTTTTGAGTTACCCTTGAAGACGGTTTCACAACTACCTACTCTCCACTTATACCAATATTCTCTTACTGATTTTGATTCTTTGCTTTGTTTTCATGACTTATTACTTGTTGTGTACCGTGCTAAATGCTGGGGTTTTTTTCCCGGGGTCCTCCCGTTTTTCCCCGAGGTAGTCCTCAACTTGAAGGTGATATAAAGTTTGCCTTCGGGTTGGTGTTTAGCAGGCTTTGTGTATTAGACACTCAGCCTACTTCGTGCCCAAGGGTACTCCCCATTCGTTCTCTCTCTTTCTCTCTCTCCGTCTCGCTCTCTCTCTCTCTCTCTCTCTCTCTTTCTCTCTCTCTCTCTCTCTCTCTCTCTCTCTCTCTCTCTCTCTCTCTCTCTCTCTCTTTCTCTGGCCTCATCTACACGCCTTTTCTTTCGCTCGCTCCTGCACGTGCTTGCACACACTCTTGTCTCTCGTGTTCAGGTTCTTTCCGAGTCTCTCTCTTACGCGATTTTTCGTTGACGTCATTTTTACTTTTTCCGCACTTTTGTTCTTCCTTTTCTTTTCTTTTATTTTACGTCACCTCCTTCAGTTGCCACATTCCTTCTGCCATTGAAGATAAGTAGCGGCTAATCTCTATGTTTGTTTGTTTGTCTATTTTGACAAAGGGTATTTACCCGAAATATTAATAAATTGTGTTGTACCCGTCTTTTCTAAGCGTGTTTCTTTCTCCGTTGGGTACTTCTTTGGTCTGAGTTGAGCCACGTTAGCACCCAGGGTAGGTCCCATCACGGCACCAGCGAGCGAAGGGCAGGATGTTGTAGACCGAAATGGGCCATAAGATCAACGAGGTCTTTGCAGGCAACAGGGTTGGGTCGTCCCAAATGCCGGTACTTGTCAGTGATCATGGCCAGGTAGCCCCGAATGGTGATTGGCGCCAAGAGCTGGTCGGTGAAGAGCCAGAGGAAGAACTCCGCCAGCTGGGGAACCCTCAGATCCGTTAGTTATTTAGTTATTTGGGTTTAACGCCGAGCAGGCGACTAAGGCCATCTCATGGCGGGATGGGTAAAAATCTGGTCAGCCAGACTAAAAGCAAGGTCATAAGACAAGATGTAAATATAGCTTAAAAATGTCAGGCTAAAATATCGCATATGTCTTTAAAATTAACGTCTACAGACTCTCAAAAAGGGCAAATTTTTAAAAAAAATTCACATAGTCTATGAATGCTCAAATCTTGTTAAAAATATTGCATTCTCTCAAGAAATTGAAGATTTTGTCCAGGGGAATATCCCGGAACAAAACCTTCAAGGAGTGTGCTGTGAAGTGTTTATATCTCGTGTCAATTAGATCAGCACAATACAGCAGAAAGTGTCGAACAGAAAACTGCTCATCACAGGCAAAACACCATAGACGCTCATCCTGTTTAAGCAAATAAGAGTAACATATGTGTGCCCGATGTGGAGCCGAGTAAGGACAGTCTCCTCACGGCAGCTGCCGCAGCGGAAAGGTAGACTGTCGGACACCGTAGGAAGAGCTTCATGCAACTTGTTCCCTTCCTCTTTGTCCCACTCGGACTGCCACTCGCAGGCTATGTACGCACTAATCACAGCTTTAACTCAATCAGCACTGGCTGTTTTTTCGTTAGCAATGCTCTGTATACTAGCTGTTTCGATGGGTTAGAAAAAAAATCATTAAAAAAAAACTTTCTGACAAATGTAAATACAATTTTCAGGTTAGTTCATTAGTAAATGTGTGCATGCATATACAAAATTTTGAGTTACTAACCCCAAAAATGTATATTCTGGAGCATAGTAAAGATACCATTTATTTTCCACACTGCACTTCCAAGTGTAATCGGTTATCAGTTCATTTGTGACCCACCAAACAGTTCAATCAGATGCATTCTTCTCACTCTCTGCTGTTTCAAAATCGCTATCACTGTCTTCATCAGCCTCTTCTGCATCAGAATCCTCAATCTGGATGATTTCTATCACTTCTCTGACAGTAAATTGACGATTACTTTGCACTCTTGTTGTGAGTGAAGCACGCAGAAACGCCATGTTGTTTCGCAAATGTAAGCAAAGCTAGTATGTTCGAAAACCACGCTCTACTACAGTAACTGTGAGGCCTAGTGATAAAAATAGGAATGAGGGTCATTGTACGAAAACAGAGCTGCACACTAGGCATGTTAGTTTCGTATTCAGAAATCCCCAGTTCTTGTAGAAGGCGGCCAACATCACAACCCGCGATCGCGGTGATCAGAGTGCAAGCGTTGTGCAGGCCATCACCGGGATCGCGGTGATCCGGGTGGAGTGAGTTAAAATCACTATAAACAGTCTGTGTGTCAGGGACAGGGTCACTGCGGGCACTGTTGGCAGCAGAATCTGCGAAAGGAGGCAGTCCCGGCTTCGGAGGATGCGCTGTGGCAGGACGATCAATGGGGGCTGTCTCATGCCTGGAGGTAGGTCTATGGTGCCGGCTGGCATCCGAGTCGCAGGAAGCAGTCCGCAGGCGAGTCAGCCTGTCCCGTGAGCGCGTACGCCATCGAGGTATGGGGGTCCGCTCGGTTCTTCTATCAGCCAGTGGCCTCTCCGCACCGGAGGGTAGACGGGGCGTGCGAGATCGCAAGCCCGGCTCGTCCCTTTTACTTTTATCCGACGAGCGGGCACACGTTAGTCCAGCACTCTTGTCCAGTCATGGGCACCTGTCACTGACCTTGGAGCGGGACGCCGAACGTCTGTGCTGGACTTGTGCCAAGGATTTGGAGGGTCATACTCCCAGAAGCCGCCACCGGGCTCGCAGCCGGGGGGGCGGGTCGTGCATGCACTTTGCGGGCCAAACTCATATTGGATACTCTCAGTACTTAACAAGTTGGCGCGAAAACCGGCCAAAGTCCTAGGATCAGTAGGGCCTAGTCTATCCCGTGCAGTCCGAGACTCCACAACCGGGGAAACACGTCTTGACCCATCTGTGGAAGTAGCAGGGGCGGGTGCAGGTGCTCGCTCTCGGGGTGGTGTCAGCCGTTCATGGCGGTAGGACCCCCACAGCTGAGACCACTGCTCTTCCAGCCAGGGGGCGCAGACCATGCACGGATGAGTGGAAGCACAGCCGGAACAGGGTAGGCACACGGCATGCTCGTCACTCGGCCAAGAAAGTCCCCACAGCGCGTGTAGGCACAGACTTGAAAACTGCAACACACAGTCAACATTGATAGCGAGCGAGCGTAGCCCCCGAGGCCCTGCAAACAAGCATATGCATGCGAAGACGAGTTACGAAAACCAAGCCAAGTGCATGGCGTGTGCCGACACCCGGCGCTCCTTCCCTCTCCCCTGAGCGCCAGTCGTGGGCAATAACCGAGGTTTTACCTTGTCATAACGGGAAGACCAGCGAACCAACGAAGGTCATAGGGGACCAACCAAGTCGCAGCGGCGACGCCCAGCACCAACCACCGGCAGAGGCCCCACCAAGTCCGCCGCAGGCTCGCCAAAGTCCAGAGTAACTCCACATTAAACCCCAGGAAGAAACTCCCACAGGTAAAGCTTCCAAGCTTAGCACAGAGCACACAGTAACTAGCACAGAGATACGTGAAGCGAGTCCAAGTCACACGACGACCGGTCACACTATACACAGCCGAAGAGCTAGATGCATAGGTACACAGTCTAGCTAAGAAACAGACTGGCGGGAATCTGGTGGGTGCGTGACTGGATGGGGATGGAAGGGAGGCTACTCGGGTTTCTGGCTAGGTTATAGCGCCCCTTGTTGCCTCCCCTGCCATATAGGTACACAACAATTTTGGCCGAAATTAGGCTAGCTGACACTATTCCTAACAGTAATGTCATCAGTAATTTGTTTTGATGAAACAAAGGTGGGCCTGTTGCCTACATAACCTATGGGTCATTGACCCCTCAGCTCAAAATGTTATGGGTCATATTGGGGAATGGCGCAGGGCGTGCTCCAAGAATGAATTGATTGATTGATTGTACATTGTTTAACGTCCCGACAGCAACAAGGCTGTCTCAGGACGTGCCTGCACTGCTTGTGAAAAAAATATATAAACAGAACACTGAATGTATGTTGCCAGCCGGTCAATACATTAAATAAACCTAACACATGTGGCCTAAATAAAGCTAAGACCATTTAGCAACACACATCCAATATCAAGAGCTACAGGCAGTGCAGACAGTAGGGAGAGTTTTAAAAAGGCAAATACAGGTGAATGGACAAAGGGTAGACAGAAACACATGCCCCAGAATAGAGAGAAAACCCCACCCTGTGGGGCTGACCAGGGTGACCCTGGGAACTAAAAAATACCTAACCCCACCCAAGTCCCCCAGGGCAGACCCGGGTGGGGATCCAAGAATGAACCCTGGGCAGCATGTACAGTTTGTAAAAAGCAAGCTTTTTAATGCAATTAATAATGCAATTCATAGGGTGGTTGAGCTCCCCCCGAATAATAATGATTATGATAATAACAAAATAATACCAGAATATTCATCCCTTTTGTGTACACTCATACATAATTTTGTGTACGACACAAAAACATAATTATATCCATGAAACCAAAAATGTATTTTTCTCTAAAATGTATTTTTTCAAAAAATACTTACTGATGGCATTACTATTAGGAAGTTACACTTAGCTTACCGATTTCAGCCTAAGAACCCATTGTGTGTTCCTACACAACCAGGGAAGTAACTCTAGCAAGCAGTTACCATGAACCTTGAGTAGTCTCCCTTGAGCCGTGTAGTCATGCCAGTCTTACTCTTAGCATATTGGCGGCAAGCGGGGTAGGTGGGAGGACCTTTGAGTAATGCCGTCGGTAAGTATTTTTCAAAAAAATACATTTTAGAGAAAAATACATTTGTTTCTTCAGAAACATCACCGATGGCATTACTATTAGGAAGAATAGTGAAGAGGAGGAGGGTGCCGCCCACTACGTCCTACCCCTGCGTTAAGCTCTTAGCGAGTTCCCTGCTAGGCGCAAACTCCAGACGATTTCAGCTAAGTGTTACCTATGGCGCCCTCGGCGCCGGGAGAGAATGTTGCGCTGCTGCAATGTCCCCTACTAGGGCCAGGTTCTCCCGTTGGCCGGAAAGGTCTCTGAGGTAGAACTGGGCGAAGGTTGATTCTGCCCACCAGCACCACAATGTCCCTCACAGCGCAGTTGCGGTCGAAGGCGATGCTCGTGGCAACGGCTCTGACCTCATGTGCCCTGATCTGCAGCTCTCAGCTCCCTGTGGGGAGAGGTCTTCGTACGTGGACCGGATAACCTCATGTAGCCATGCGGAGATCTGAGCTGAGATGTCGTTTCGGCCCGGCGCCAAGGGCAGGAAGAGGCGGGATTGTCCTCTCCTGAGTAGCTTTGACCTGCGTAGGTATATTTTCAATGCCCAGACCGGGTCCTGATGTCGGGATTCCCGGAACTATTCACGGCCCTTGAGTGGGCGAAGGGTTATCGCCTAAGCGGCGGCTAAGGGGGCCTATTATTGCCTAAGAATGTCAGGCTGGTTAGGAGCTGAACCGAGCCATCGGCCCTGAGCTGCAGACAGGAGGGATGCACTGAGAGCGCGTGTAGCTCGCTCACTCTAGACGCTGTGGCAAGGGCCAGCAGGAAGCACGTCTTCTTGGTCAAGTTGGCGAACTGCGCCAAGGGTAGTGGTTCAAACCGATTCGAGTTCAGCCATGTTAGTACCCACGGCAGGTCCCAGCATGGGATCAGCGAGCGGGTCATCGGCCGCTGTAGCTTGAAGTGGGCCATCAGGTCGGAGAGGTCTTTGCAGGCTCCCGGGTCTGGCTGGCCCAAGTGCCGGTACGTGTCAGCCATCATAGCCAGGTAGCCCTTGATGGTGATATGCACCAAGTTCTGCTCTAAGAAGAGCCACAGAAAAAACTCGGCTAGCTGGGGTATAGTCAGATCCGTGGGGGAGAGGTGCTCGGCGCCGCACCAGGACTGCATGACCCTCCACTTCCTCTCATAGACTCTCCGGGTCAAAGGTCTGCGTGCTGCTGCAATAGCATCCACTGCCGCACCCGAGAAGCCTCTTGTGGCGAGGGCCTGCTGCACAACCTCCAGGCTTGTAAAGAAATCTCTCTGGGCAAGGGTGGAAGAGATCCTGCCGGGGCTGCTTCAGCATCGTGTACGGCGTGTGAAGCCTCAGGGGAGGGTCCGTGGCAAGGCTCAGGAGGTCGGTGATCCAGTTCTTGTTTGAAATGAATGGGGCCACCAGGATCAGTGCTGCATTGCAGCCCCTGAGCTTCAGAGAGGGGAAGCTGCCTGTTCTATCTCGTCGCGAATAGGTCGATCATGGGCGTCTCCCAGCACGCATATCATCCGGAAGATGTCGGGGCAGAGGGACCACTCGGTGTGGAGTAGTTGGCCCTGCCGCGAGAGGGAGTCCACCACAATATTCATGTGGCCTGGGATGTGTTATGCCCGAAACGAGATGCCGCGATCTCTGCACCACAGGAGCACTTGATACAGTAGGATGCAGAGAGAGGGGGAGTGCGTCCTGCACTGCTTCTGGATCTAGGCCACGACTGTCGTGTTTTCGGAGAGGATCAGGACCTCCTGATGCCTGCGGCAAGTCTCTCAAACTGCCTTCAACTCCAGCCAGTTGCGCTGAAGTCCGGGAGCAGGTGCGCTCCCCATCCGGAGAGGCTTGAGTCTGCGCAAAGGGACAGGCGGGGTAAGGGGGAGGAGAGGGGTACTCCCATCGCTAGCCAAGATGGGTCTGTCCATCTCTGAAGGTGCAGCCCGGACAAGCTGGGACACTGTGACCAAGGCCTCGAGGTTGTCCGAGGACGGGTGCCAATGAAGCAGGAGAGGCAGCTGGAGCGGTCGTGAGTAGAACCTGCCGAGAGGTAAAAGGTTTGCTGCTGAGCTCATGAGCCAAACCCTGGCAGGAACCACTTCGGCGTGGGACACTTGAAGGGCCATCACAACAACCTCTGGATACGTGCCTCGGGTAGTCTCACCGTGTTGAGGTCGGTCAGGAATTCCATGCCGAGGTGGGTAAACCTGCGGGACAGCGTGAGGTTCGACTTTCCCAAGTTGACCAGGAAGACGAGTTCTTGTAGAAAGGAGAGCAGCATGTCCCTGTCGCCCACTAGAGAGGTCGCGTCCTGGTTCCTGAGGAGAAGGTCATCTAGATAGTTGGAGGTCGGGTTCGTTGGAGGTCGGACTAGATAGTTGGAGGTCGGGCTCGAAGACAACTGCCTGGCCCTGGCAACCACCGCGCCATGATCCTGGTGAAGACCCAGGGGTTGATGTTGAGGCCGAAGGGGAGGGCTCAGAATTGGTATACCACCCCGTGGAAGGTGAAGTGGAGGTAACGGCGAGCCGCAGGGTGCACGGGCACGTGCAGGTAAGCGTCGGACAAGTCGAGACTGATGGCAAAGTCCTTGGGTTGGACCGACGCTCTCAAGGCTCTGGTTGTTTCCATGCGGAAGGTCAGTGCGGCAATATACTTGTCTGGCACCGAGAGATCTTTGACATGCCGCCACTTGCCGTCTGGCTTTGGAACGATGAAGAGGCAGCTGTAGAAGGCTGTAGAGTCATGACGAGCGACCACCTCCATGGTGGCCTTGCAGAGACTCTGCCTTGACCTGGTTGCCCGGAACCCGCGTCCAGAGAGGGGAGCATCGCAGCGGAGGTGGAGACCGAAAGGAGATCTGTAGACCCTCTGAGATGGTCGTAAGGATCCAAGGGTCGTCCAGCAGCAGCGAAAGCCACGCGTCACTGTGCAGCGCCAGCCTCCCACCGACTGGGGCAAACCGGTAGGTGAGTCAGCAGGCCCTACCACGCACAGGACCTGGAGGAAGGGTGGGGGAAGGGTCTGGAGCTCCGCAGGGCGCGACCCATGGTCTTGCAGGAAGCCTTAAAGCAAGCGGAGGTCGGTCCTGTGGCGCCGGATCAGAGATCCTTGGTTCGAATCCATGACTGATTACCAGGTAGGGCCAAACAGCAGTGCCTCTTAGCGGAGCCTGGCGCAGCTGGGACTTCATCGTCGCGGGTAAACATGGGCAAGACCTGAGAATGACATCCCGCCGCATCAAGTCGCAGTTGGCCGCCACTGCCATGGCGTTAACTGAGGTGTGATAACCCACCCGATTCGCCACAACCGCTAAGGAATGTATGTCGCGCAATGGGGCCGATGTCTCTGGATCCCAGGTGTCCTCCACACATCTGACAACCACCTGCGTAGTGAGTTCCAGGAAGCCCATGCATGCCAGGGCATTGTGGTTCAGACTGGCTGTCTTCTCCAGACCATGAGGCGTCTAGAGCTGTATGGACCTGCGACCTCCTGCCTGCAACTCTGTTGCGACGTCGAGCAACGGCAGGGGGCAGGAGAAGGATGGGGAGTGTCTGGCATATCATCGTTGACGGAATCTATGTCGACTGCAGCCGGTCACTTGGTGTCTGAGAAAAAACCTGAGTCCCGCAAGTTTCCCTGTTGCAGATGATCGGAGAACGCATCTGAGAGGTCCCGGAAGCCTGGTGACTGAGGAAGGGACTTCAATCTTTTGGGCTGGTGCGGGGCGTCCACTAAGGCCGAGGCCTTCCTCTTGAGCGGTGGGGCTGGGGGTCAAACCTCCGGAGGTAGAATACCCGAGATCAGCTGCGCTCCCTCTTCCAACAAACGGAGGGTCTCTGTCCTTGGTGTATTGTAGGTGGACGAAGATGACAGGCAAAACAGCGGGCGGGGTGCGGGGGGGGGGGGGGGGGGGGGGGGGGGGCGGCTCGGAGACGAGAGACGATGGTCATACTGAAATAGGGCCAAGCCAGAGTCCTCTAGGTGAAGGCTGAGGGTGTCGTCCTCATCTGCTGCAGCAGTGCGCCGGGGAGTAAGGAGATTAACGTCCGAAGGAGGGGATCTGCCGCATGGGAGAGGGCGTGGGGATCTGAGTCTCGACGAGGCTGAGGGGATGTCCACCGGGGCAGGTGGGAGCCGGACTCGAGACAGGAAAACCGACGGTCCCAAACTCGGTCCGGGGAGGAAGAGTGAGGGCTCACCTGGTGTCGGGGGCAAGGACGACGGGGCCACGTGGATGAGAAACCTCTTGGAGCCTGGTGGGGTGAGCTGTCGCTCCAGCGTGTAGCCCAGCGACTATCGGGTGAACAGCTGCAAGGTCTAACGCCTGGTCACCGTGGCCTGGAGCGTGAATCCTGCCGAGGGGAGGCGAGAGGCCAAGCCCACTCCCTCGTCATCGAGATTGGGTCCTGGCACTGGGGCGGCGGCACTGAACAGCCGGAGCGTCGAGGGTCCGTCCGAGGCCCAGACGAGGTGCTCATTGAGTGGCGAGAGACTGAGGACATGTGTGGCCTGTGCGTGTGACTGTCCCCCCGTCTTACCGTCTGGCCCCTCGGCTCCAGTGCTCTGGGAGAGGCCCCCGCCGAGCTGTGTCTGCTGTCCGCTGAGTGGTGGGGCTTCTGTCGCTGATGACCCGTCTCCTTGGAGCGGGCGGCGAGGTCCGGGTAGACACATTGGGGCCAGAGGATTTCCTCACCGCGTAACGGGGCAACTTCAGCCGCTGCCAACCACGCTCCTTGGAGCAGGTGGGCAAGGTCTCGGAGGACCTATGGGGGTCACAGTATAGTTTCAATGCGTAGTGGGGCAACTTCAGTCGCTGCCGACCACGCTCCTTGGAGTGAGTGGGCAAGGTCCCGGGGGACCTGTCGTACGGACCAAAGGATGTTTCGACCGAAAAGCGGAGCGACTTCAGCTGCTGCCGACCCCGCGCGTGGCAAGGTCCGGGGGGCCAAAGGCGTCAACTGGGCCTGACGTGCAAACATCCCGACTATGTTCAAGGTGGCGCGCCTGTGGACTCTGGCGCGGGCGGAGCCGGGGCGGGGGGGGGGGGGGGGGGGGTGGTTCCTTAGACCTCATTGGCTGCTCGCGCCGGTAAAACCCCCACAGTTGGGACCAGAGCTCCTCCTACCAGGGTGTGCACGTCTCACACGCCCGTCCGGAAGCACAACCTGAACAGGGGAGGCACAATGCGTGGGTCACTAAAAATCCCCATAGTTGGGGCAGGTCTTCACCTGTGTCCTGCAACATAGAGCATATACGTGAAACACAACCGCGCGTGGCGCCTGAGGCCATGTGAACTGAGCTCGCGACCACTCGCACTCTGTCTGAGCCCCCAAGTCGAAAAATTGACAGTACATTTCCACGGAAAATGACAGAGCCAGTCCTAAATCCCTGACAGCTTGGTGGCATTATCCGAGGCTTTACCTTGACATATCCAGCAAAGTCTGAAAAACTTCTAGTCGAAAGGTAACCCAGTTGAAGGTTCCTGAGAAGGCTGAACCGGTAACCTTTCCCAAGGAAGCTAAGTGTAAGACTGGCAAGACTACACGTCTCAAGTGAGGAGGAAGGGAGACTACTCAGGGTTCATGGTAACTGCTTGCTAGAGTTACTTCCCTGGTTGTGTAGAAACACATAAATGGTTCATAGGCTGAAATCGGTAAGCTAAGTGTACCTTCCTAATAGTAATGCTATCGGTAATGTTTTTGAAGAAACAAATTACATTTTAACCCTTTCAGCCCTGAGTAAATAAGAAGTCTATATACCATTCAGCCCTGACTTTATTTGAAAAATTTCTGTTGAAAATGGGTGTGCACTGCAAAATATTTGTAAAAAAATAATAATCCCCATAAAAGTATATATGTACTGATTTGCCATTGGATGGACTACCGTTTTATGGATTTGACCACTCTGTGTCACCTGTCGTAATGCCTGGTGACAAAAATAAATAGTGACAGGTGACAATAAACTTGGAAAAAATGTCTTTCGTGCATGACAGGTCGCTGTTACTTAACTCATTCTACCCCAACACCGAAATCCACGAATGTTGCCGTTGTCCTCTGAAGACTGCATTGCAGTGCAGGACACAGATCGACCATGATAGTTCAAGGGTGATGCCAGAATAGCTTGGTGCCCATAGGCTCCAAGCTATTCTGGCATCACCCTTGAACTATCATGGTCGATCCTTATCTTGCTGTGGTGTGTCTGGGGTAGAATGAGTTAACATGCATCACTAAATAGGGTGTCTGTTACTGTGACACATTAGCGTCCATGCATTTCCAGCATGCCGATTCACTGTAAGGCCCCTACCTTGTCACCAGATGTCAATGTTTACACCTGCCCCTGATACGGTATATCCACGGCCTAGACAACATGTAATAAGCGGCATCGATGATCAGTGTCTGTGTTGTTTTTCGTACACGATTGGAAAGAAGTACCAGTGTTGTAAAGACTATACACATACTACACATGTCAACAATGTGTGTCATTGGTGTCGGCACAGAGTCACCTACAGGTGCACCAAGATGTGGCATCAAAAGAATGGAATATCCATTAGAACCCTCAAATTCGGCATCAGAATCAAGCTGTAAGTCATTGCTGTTGTCAGTGCATCAACCGTCGATCGCTCCAGCTGACACTGCAAACACGTGGTTATGCTGCCACGCGGTAGGTGGGCACACATGTCCCAATACATCAAAGCTATCTGCTTTTGAAACCATGTCTCAAAACACAAAATTTTATCACTCCGAATATCTATACATCCACTCGCCATTTCGACTGTAATTCCCACTCTAGCACCTCAAAACTGACCGCATACCACAGATGTAGTGTAAACAGGATGCGTCAGTGCAAAAGGCGAGGTCACCACACGCACAGCAAGGCTCGCGCATCACCGGGCATGTGATACGAAACACCTGACACCACTCTAGCGGTTTGCCGAGCTAAACGGTATACGAGACCGCCAACCACTACAGCGGTTTGCCGGGCCAAAAGGGTTAACCCTTATCATTCGGAATACACCAGTGTGTGAAATAAGTTTGAATAAAATAGTTCAAGGGTAGTGCCAGAAAAGCTTGGCGCCTCTAGGCGCCAAGCTATTTTGGCACCACCCTTGAACTAAAGCCATTGGTCTATATCTTTATCTGTAAGTACTATAATGTAGCTTGCATATGCAGTGTACAAACTTGAAGCTATTAGCCTCAGTATGATATGGGTTAACGATTAACAGCAATTTAGAATGTGCCAAACATCGTTGAGAGTGCACAATGGAGACAAAGCTACTAATATCACCATTGGTACCCACCTTTGCATTGATTTGATCAAGAAATTTGATGAAACTGAAGGAGAGGGCATGCTGGAAGCTGCGCAGCTGCTCGCGTGTGTAGTGCAAAATGTCATCAACATTGTCCTGGGACACGCTCACACCGTGAACCATCACCTGGTGACATGAAACAAAAATGTTTTAGTATTATCCTCAAAAATTATCACATGTGACAAAGCGAAAAATATAATTTGACTGAAAATGATTCAAAAGTTCTGCTGTAGAGTTAAATACATATGCCATTGTGGCTCATCCATGTCAACAAGAGACACTGATTTTCATGAGCCCCTGTGACTGCAGGGGCTCATGAGAATCTATGTCTCTTTCACCTGGAATGAGCTGGCCGACAGACTGTTTTCTTAAATACAGCTTTCTGGGATTTAGAGAAAGCTGAATCAGTCTCCAGGACTGAAGACCGTAATCCTGGTCACTTATAATCACAAGCGCACACATTGAGAATCATTTCACACTCGTGCTATCCACATTATGCCCATTCCTAATTAAGCTAATTCTCAGTTGGTTTGAGCCATCAGCGACGCGAGCCAATTCTCAGTCCACACTGCTTGGTCTGCTCTCTTTCTGTGCTTACAATTTCCACTCAAATTCAACATTAATTTCTTAACAGCTATGTAGCCATCCTCCTTATCCATCTTTTGTGCAAAGCCATAACATCTAGTCATATTTTCATTTTTTGTGTATTTTCTTTAGCTATTTATTTAGAAATAAATTTGATAAACACACTAAATACCTTTTCACGCAAAAATGTATTTTTTGGAAAAATACTTACTGATGTCATTACTAATAGGAAGGTATGCTTAGCTTACCAATTTCAGCACAAAAAAAACGTTGTGTATACCACACAACCAGGGAGGCGACTCTAGGGAGTTGTTACCAAAAAACCCTGAGCGAAAAGCGAGGCAGGAGGGAGGGACCTCTGAGTAATGCCATCGGTAAGTATTTAAAAAAAAAAAAAAAAAACATTTTAGAGAAAAATACATTTGTTTTCTCAAAACTCTTACTGATGGCATTACTAATAGGAAGAATAGCGAATAGGAGGTGGGTGCCGCCCCCTATGCATCTCCCACATGTTCACTTTGCCAGGAAAAACGCACTGCATCGTGCGTTAAGCTATCGAGCCCCCCCCCCCCCTCCACTCCCGACATTTCAGCTAGGCGTGACCTATGGCACCTGTGGCGCCGGGAGGGAGTGTTGCGCTGCCAAGATGTCCCCCACTAGGGCCAGGCTGCCGTGCTGGCCAGATAGGTCTTGTAAGTTGAGGCAGGTGAAGGTGGATCCACCCGCCACCCCACGGCCGCTTCAATGTCTCTCCCTGCGCAGAAGCAGTCAAGGCAGTGCTCGCAGCCACTCCTCCGATCTCATGTGCCCGGATGCGCATAGTCTTTGCCTGCTCCTCTCCCTCTGGGCGTGGGGACTGAGCTCCTGATGCCTGGACTCGCCTAGGGAGCACATCCCGTCGTGAGCGGACTGGCAAACCTCTCACTGGATGCGCTTGTCTGTCCCGGGAAGCCACGTCCGCCCAGGGCCCAGGGCAGGAAGGCGAGAGCGCCCTTGACTGAGTGGCTTAGTTCTGCGCAGGTGATTCCAACGCCCGGACGGGGTCCTGCAGGTGGGACTCCCAGGACTGGTACTTCGCCTAGAGCTGGCGGACAGTCAGCACCTGAGGTGCGGCTGCTGGGGCCGGTTCCTGGCCAGAACGTTGGGTCGGTGAGGGGCTGTACCGAACCATCGGCCCTGAAATGGAGACAGGAGGGTCGCCCCGTAAAGCATGGATCTTGCTCACCTTGGACGCCGTGGCGAGGGCGAGAAGGAAGCAGGTCTTCCTGGTTAGGTCTCTGAGCCATGGTGGGAGTAGAGGCTCGAGCCGCTCCGAGTTGAGCCCGGTTAGCACCCAGGACAAGTCCCAGCGAGGGATCCAGGCACACCATCAAATCCGAGCGGTCCTTGCAGGCCCCCGGGACCGGTACGCCCAGGTGTCGATATGTGTCTGCAATCATCGCCAGGCAATCTCTGATGGTGATGGGGGCCAGGTTCTGCTGGGAGAAGGGCCACAGAATGGGTCAGCCAACTGGGGGGTAGTCAGGTCCGAGGAGAAGAGCTGCTCGACTGTGCACCAGGACTGGAGGACCCGCCGCTTTCCCTTGTAGACGTTACGGGTAGAGGCCCTGCGAGCCACTGCGATCGCTTCCACCGCTGCACCCGAGAAGCCTCTTGCAGTGAGGGACTGCCGGACAATCTCCAAGCGTGCAGTAGCAGCCATTCTGGGCACGGGTGAAACAGCTGTTTTTGGGGCTGCTTGAGCATCGTTCAAGGCATGGGAAGCCTAAGCGGAGGGTCTGTGGCGAGACTCAGAAGGCCTGTGGTCCTGCTCTTGGTCCAGCTGAACGACACCACGAGGAACAGAACCGTGTTGCCACCCTTGAGCTTCTGAAGCACCTTTGGTACCAGGACGGTGGGGGGGGGGGGGGGGGGGGAGAGAAACGCTCGTGGATTCAGAATGGGGAAGACAAAGAGCGGGAGCTGCCTGCTCCCCCTCGTGGTAAAGAGGTCAATCAAGGGCGCCTCCTAGCGCGTGCAGAGTAGCTGGAAGATATCCAGGCGCAAGGACCCCTCTGTGTTGAGAAGCTGGCCGGCGACGCGAGAGGGAGTCCACGAGGACGTTCAGATGGCCCGGGATGTGCCGCGAGAGATAGATAATGTGGGTCTCCCACCCCACCCCTCCCCCAAACAATTGATTTATTCTAATTAACACGGTAATTAAGCAAGCCCACGTCAACCAAGACAGTCAATGCCTCTATTACCTAGCCGTACTAGTTCCACCCCAGAAATCATTTAAGCAACGATTTTTAATCAGCTGTCAACCCGCGATTATTAAGGCAGATACCCCACCCAACCTAAATTATTAATGCTGTCATTGACTTTTTTAAGCAAAATTATTATATTACATTATAAAATGAATCAAGACGAATTGCTACTTCTAAGTGATATCTGTGCTGTAGAGAACAAAGACTTAGACTCTAAAAAACAAAGGCTTATCTCTGTTGTTGTTTCTGGAAAATCAAAAGCTTTTCTCGGTAAACAATACATGACAGAAGACATAGAATCCCTTACTGCTGATGAGCTAATTAAACTACATTCTAAATATGAAAATCACATTGCTTCACTAATGACACGTGATTTGAGTCGATCTCTTGTCTGCCTATACACAAAAGCTGTAAGTCACTTCCTACCTGTTGATAGTGACAGCCTTTCACATGATCTAGAAAGCAACCCCATAGTTTCAAGTTCAATAGGTAAATTAGCATGCCTTATGTTTTACAAGTTTGGGAATTACCTTGCACCTGCTGTAACCTTACTTGTTACTAGTAGTCATATTGATTTTTCTAAAATAAATTTTAAATTAGAAGAAAATGGACGAGACGACTCCACAACAGAGCCATGTCTTGACACAGGTTCAAACAATGACTAAGACTAAAAGTCCAGGTCGAATAGAGGCTGGGAAAAGATTAGCTGAATATAACAGACAAAAGAAATTACAGCTTCAAGCATTAACAGAAAAGACTGACGTAACATCATCAGTGACACTACCATTAGAACCAACACATACCCCACAAAGTGATAAAAAAAACAACTAAACATGAAACAACAAAATATATAGTTGCTGGATTTGTTGTCGGATTTGGTTATGTAGGTTACCAATTATATAAAAAATACAAACCACAGACTCAAACAGTGTACAAAAAATCAAACACTCCAAAAATAAAAGAAGAAGTCTCCACATTACCAGCAACACCCAAAGCCGTGGACCCATTTTACATGCAGTAAATAAATTTATTATTTTAATTTTTATGGTATAAGAAAATGAGCGACACAAAGAACTTAATGAACCTTGTCTATCACTCTGCTGTAATAAGTGGACTAGCAGTAGCTTATTCTATGCTGGGAAAAAGTCTTCTCAAAATGAAATCAGCAGACCTTAGTAAATTAGACTTCGAAGACAGTGCTAAACTAGTAGTTGTTATAACAGCATCGATTGCAACAAAAGATTTTCTAGTCAAGCAAGGAATTATTCCAGAAAATATTTCTATGTAAATAAAAATATGGCAACTATAGCTGTCATGATTGGTGGTGCAGTTATTAACGCATTAGCTTTTAGTGGATCAAACTATTTCTTTTCAAAAGTTAGTAAAGAAGAATCAGCAGAAGAAATGAAGCGACACAATGAGGCATCTGAAAAACTAGCTCAAGCTCAACAAGATTATGAAAAGCAAAGAATTGAGAAACTTGATTTTATTAATGAAAAACTAAAACTTGAGGGTCACGCACAGCATACATTTTCAAATGTCGATGACGCTATCAAAGAATACTATCTTGTAACTGGTGAAGACATGTCTATTCCACAACCAAAACTTAGTGACTACTACCAACCAAGCCCAGAACAAAGAAATGGAGAAATAATATTTGTTTTAGTAGGAATGACATTAGTATATTTTACAGGAGTTTATATTGCTAGAAAAAATGGCAGACGCTAAACTATCAAAAATATATTACTCCCCAATTGGCTACTGGAAAGGGAATACTGCAATAAAAAAATTACATGCTGCTGTGGGTGGAGATGTTAACCAAATAAAACAGTGGCTTAAAAAACAGGCAATTTGGCAAATATATCTTCCTGCTCCAAGAAAAATAACAAGGCCTCATTTTGAAAACACATCACCTAATGACACACACCAAATGGACCTCCTGTTTCTTCCGCATGACACAATAAGAAAGAAACGATACAAGTATGCATTAACTGTTGTTGACATAGCTTCAAGGTATAAGGATGCAGAACCCATAACTGACAAAAAAGCTGTAACAGTGGCCACTGCATTATCAAAAATATATAGTCGAGGTCCTTTAAAATACCCTAGGCTTGTGCAGGTTGATGATGGGAGTGAATTTAAAGGGGCTGTTAATCAATTATTTGCAAAGCATGGCGTACTGGTTAGACGCGGTATTCCAGGCTTGCATAGATCACAGGCAATTGTTGAAAACTTTAACAAGCAATTATCGGAGAGACTTTTTAGCTATCAGTATTCTAAGGAACTCATGCATGACGCACGTAACACTGAGTGGGTTAAAAGATTACCTTCTGTGATAAAAGCAATGAATAATGATGGTCACCCTAAACCTGTTGATTCTATTAAATTGAAAACAATACCGTCAGAAATAAAAGCAATAACACCTCCAGACACTAACTTATTTACAAAACAGGTGAGATATTTTTATCAACCTGGTGAGGCTGAAAATGACGTTAGACGTAGGGCAACTGATCCAATTTGGTCTACATCTGTTCATAATATAAAAAAATAGTTCCTTCAGCTAATGCAACAATATATTATCTGTATGAGCCTGCACCAAAGAGGGCATTTGTCAGAGAAGAATTACAGATTATTCCCCCAGACACCGTTACTCATTTCAGTAACTAACTCATCAATTAATTCATCAACCAGTTCGTCAGCTATTTCTTCAGATAACTTGAGTCTGTAATGACCAGGTGCATAAGCTTTTTCCTTACTATGAAACACTCGTTCTGTGTCTCCAACTGCCAGAGACTTCTTATGTGTTTGGATCATTTCAAGATTATGTTTGTTTGATCTCAGTGACTTGTTTGGATAATCAGGCATTAATGCACCATCTAACACTTGCTTGTAATGTTCATGACGAATGTCTTTATTTTTTATCGCTGTTTTCTTGATACCTTTGGCTTTTGACTGACTACCCTTCTGGTGCAGTATAGAATACATTTTTGATCTCAGTCCAACGTACTCAACTATAGGCACACCATTTAGTTCATCCTTAAACTTACCAGGCACTTTCTTGTTTTGTGTGCTAAACAGTGGATGGTCTTTAGGGTAGTCAGACGTGTCATACATGTGTAACTCTGTTTTCATGTCTTCATAAAAGTCTTCAGTACACACATCAATGATCATAGAGTCAGTGTCAGTGTATAACAGACGGCAGTCAGGATACTTTGGTTTGAAGTAATCATAATAAAATTCAAGCATTAATAATTTTGACAACTCCAGAATAGCCATACCTATAAATACTGGCTTGTCCAGTTTAACAATCTTTTTTTTGAGTGACACTGCATACAATGATGAATGAAATTCTTTGTACCCTGTGTACTGTGGCTTGCCTGTAAGTTTAATTGCACCCAATTCAGTTGTGACAAGTCTCACATCTTTGCGGTGATGAGGATTTTCCATTGTCTTGCCAAAACAGGCATTGTTCATAAGCTTAAAGAAGTCTTTGTCAAATGCAGTGTTACCTTCTCTCGCACGCAATGTTGTATTCTTCATTATGTAATCTTTCATGAAAGCACTTTGTTCAAATTGAATTCCTCTGTGAACTTTCTTTAGTACTAACCCATGTCTGATGTAAAACTGTAACAATCGATAGTGACAAACGTAATTAAATTTGTCATTTAGATTTGGCACAAGTTTGGTGTCTTCTTTTTTTCCCGTCATACTCATTTTTTCAACTGCTAATGGATAATCATTATGGTAATCATGTAGGTGGTGTGGGTACTCAAGGTCTACTTCAAAGATCCAACCCTTTTCATCATTTTGACCTCGATCCATAATATATTTTGTTAATTTTTTTATGCCATACTGTGACAAATCATACAAACAAAAGTTTTTTAATGGTAATAATTCACACATCGCGAATCCGTACAAATTGTTAGCGTCCACGTACGTAATAAATGACCTTGACATTGAGGGGTCAAAGTCGTCAAGATATTTATTATTTGCCTTGGCATAATTATTTGCTGCAATACTAATGCCACCCCTCAATCCACGTTCCATCATTTCACCCATCGTACGATCATACAACAGGTCTATAAATATCTTACTGGATTTCAAAAATGCATCCCATGTCATGCCAGGACTAGTTATGTAGCAAGCAGGGTCAAGACTGTAGTGCAACAAACCCTTTTCACGATAACTTTCAAATACATCTGCTAGCAAGCAAACGTCAGCTTTCAAGTACTGATCATGGTAATCACCAATTGTCTGACACCCTAATTTATCCCACGCATCAAGTGCATGCTGGTATTCAGAGTCAGAAATACTTTTACCAGTTAGTGTAGAATAAAATTTCTCTTTTGGAGGCAGTCTCCTTTCCTCAAAAACTACCCAGTCACTGATGTACTCATATGGATAAACACCTTTTTTAATCAAGTCCGGCTCAAAATATTTACTTGTTATTGGATACTCACTCAGTCCTTCTGCCAGACTAGCAAGACCTAAAGACAAATGTTGCATGGAGTCATACAATGCTAATTTGTCCAATCTAAAAGTCAAGTACTTCTCAGTTGTCTGGGCAATGCAACTAATTTTTCTGTAAGACTCATCAACAGCCTGCATGATGATGTGTGAATCATATCCCTTCAGATTGTGAAAAAAGATTGGTAACTTATATGTCTTAGGATCTGTTTTTAATAATAAGTTACAATTGTTATGTGCAGCACCTCTGTAACGCCCAGTTATGTGATCGTGGTCACGAACTTTATCACCTCCCAGAGGCTGTTCACAAATCCAACACGTCTCTGCTGTATCAAATTTTAGTTTGTCTTCTTCTGTCATCACCAAAGGCATCTGACATGTTGTGAGATATTGTACTACCTGACTATACAGTTGTCTCATTTCTGTTAAAAACAGGCATGCTGCATTTTCACCCCTGTAGATAACAGGTTCTGAATGAAGACCGTCTGACCTAACAAAAATGTATCCAAAAGAACACACCACTTGGTCACTCAATTTTATAGTCTTTGGTAATGACTCTGGAACTGGACCCTCATATGGAACGAGTGATTCAAAATCTGCATACACTACAAACGGCAGCTTTTGCTGATTCCCATAGTTCTTAAAATACACTTGACTACCAGGATCTGGATACTTAAGTACAGTTTGTATGTCATCAGCTGACCTACAATGTAAAACGTTTGTCTGCTAATTTTATGGAGGAAAATCTTTGTAAACATCTCTTGCACACTTCCTGTTTGCCCTTGTGTTTTGTTGTATGCCCATGAATTAGACGTGACATATTTCTGATAATTGTGTAGTGAAAGTTATTGTCATCACCGGCAGGGCCGATTAATAACATGTCAACATGTTTATCTTCTGGCTGCCCATAGGTTGGGGCAATTGGAGATACTCTAATTGGCTGTAACTTATTCTCAGATTCATTTTCCCACACAAACACATTCACAGATATACCAGGATTTAGTTTTTCAAACAAGTCTATATCCTCTATTTTAACAGGGAACTCAATGCCACTGAAGTTGAGTTCGTTTACAAATTTGGTATAGTTAGATACACGATCAGGTTTTGCTTTTACAAAATGAAGTTTAGCAAGCACACACCACATAAAACATAAATTATCATTGTTTTGAATATTGACTACAGCCTTTTTGTTTGCAACCTCAGTTGGAAGTGGTATCCATGATTTACCTAGTATAGGATGATATCTTGACTGCTTCAGTTGTAGTTCATGTACAAGGCCTTCATGCCAGCCAGACCCTTGCATTTCTGCTCTGTCAATTGCTTCATGGAAGTCTGGTAACAATCTTTCTCTAAACACTTTCTCTAGTTCTCTTCTCGAATTAACTGTGTGCTGCCTTGTCGAGATATACGTTACAATAACTTCACCAACATCTCTGGCAAATTCTATTTTTGCAACAATCTGAATCTTTACACTATCAGAAAGAAGGTTATTTTGTATGACTAAAAAAGATCTTTCTATTGATTCATAGACATTGTAAATATTAGATATAGGTAAGTCAGTTGTGTGAAACACGTTTCTTAATCTTTGATGGTTGTCCATCTTTTTTATTTGTCCGACAAAAAAATAAATAGAAAATTATATAATGAAAATGGCACTTTATTGACTGTAACTCCTACAAAACAGATTTGTTTACACACTGACTCAATCATCATTATTGGTTTTGTATGTGCAATACCATTTTATTAAATGTAACAACGTTAAAATATAAATTTATTTTATATAGTTCTTTTGCTAAATCACTACACAATTTAGCAAACCAACCACTTAAATATTCATTAACAGTAAATGACTGTGTCTTAATATCAACAGTTATTTTTTTTATAAATGGATTATCAACACTTAAAGTTATATTACCAGTCATATACAGTGTTGCTGGTAACATAAAAAAATTATCTGGTGACTCTTTATTATAAAGCTGGCTTACATATTTAACATCTTTAAAGCAATATGTAATATCTATGATTTCACCAATAGGCCAATTTTGCTCCTTTTGTCCGTCTGTCATTTTTATAGACAAACTAAAAGTATAAATTAATTTACTAACCCATACCCTGTGGGCTGATCTGTCTTTAAAATGAGCTTTAGATGCTTAGTTGATTTCAGTTTATTTTTTACATCATCCCGTTCATGCTTATTTGGGATGACATCGTTTTCTCTGAGACAGTCTTCAAAGCTGTCACGATCCTTACAGTAAAACAAACATATAAACTTTAACTGTTCTCGAAAATCTTTCAGTACAGCATTATATTTCTGAGTGAGAATCCATACACTTATGTTTGCATGTCTGCCACTAAAGGCAAGTTCTGCCAGTGTGTTTCTTTTCTTAACAATGTCTTTCTCTGCAGAACAGTCATCGACTATGAACAACGTTGGCTGTCCTTCAAATTGTTTGTAAAAATACAGCAGGTAATCATTCAGTTTTTTCACAGGGTCAACTAAATAGATATTACTGTCAGTCCAAATGAATAAACGGTTGTGATAAGCTTTATTGTGTTTAATAGTAGGACAAAATATTACAATGTTTTCAAAGTGGTGGATGTATCTTGTTTGTAAGAGGTTAAGTACAAATTCAGTTTTTCCACAGCCTGTGGCACCAACAAATAAGCCACAGTGTGGATCGAGTGTCATTAAGCCCCGGTTCATTTTAATACACAATATAATTTTAATATATGTGTCCACTCAGTCTACTGTCTTGTATATTGAGTTGTGCATCATATATCAGGTACAAATATATGTTTATGGCTTCAGCTTTTTCAACCTTTTTTTGTATCTGGATTGTTATTCCATCACTGCCGTTCTCGACAGTTCGACCTGACCCATGAAGGTAGTCGTCATCTGTACTACGAAGGTCTAGCCACAGTGCATACTTGTTTGTAAGGTATTGACCGATCCTAACGTCATACAGATGTAGATCTTTGCACGCAATGTTTGCTGGTTTATCTCTAATCCTTCCTCCTGCAAAATACTTTGTGATCTCATCGTAGTGCTGGTATGGTAACATTCCAGATGCGTACACTTGATTAGGACGGCCTTCGATTGTACAGGACAAATGTGTAATCTTAGGATTGTAGAATTTTTCTGAATCCCGTTTGTATGGAGCCGCTGGTTCAATAAACAACATAAGAATACCTTTCAGTGACCTGGCAGGTGTGTTTAAGTTTATGTTCCACATTGGGTCGCTTTTGTCTTTGGGTATTAAACTATGTCTAATCACCCTGTCATAATAAATTGGTAGTCTTGACTGATACTGATTTTGTATGAGTCTGGCTAGTTCAGTGTGTGTGACAATTTCATATTCCAAGGAAATGTTAGAGATCTTATATGTTGCACTAAGATCAGATGATTTAATAACTTTGGAGTAGTCATTGAAGGTTAGTTCAAAACTCAGACGGTCATTCAGTGCTCCTTGATAATAAGGCAGATGAGCTGTTAGGATTTCAAACTCAAGTGGAATGTAAAATCTGGTTCCATATGTTTCTGCTAATATAACGTCCTGGGCTGCTGACGTTGATTTATCTCCAGCATTGATTCGAAGTTTACCAACATTATCTGGCTGTATGCCTTGGTAAATACGGTCTTCTCGTTCTTCTCTTGTTAGCCAAAGGTCTTTGTAACAGTAGAATACATCTGAGTCATCAAGACTAAACACTTCCTGTCCTTCAAGTTTTACTTTAATAGTTCTAACAATTGCTCTGCCAAGATTGTTAACTAGTGTTCTGTTCACGTCTGTGTCTGATGATAGTTCAATATTAAAAGCAAGGCGTGCAGTGCCAGGAACAATAACGTCACTGGGTCCTAGGTTTGGAAACTTGACTGTAAGTGTTTGGTTCTGGTCTATGGTACTTGGATTGTTTGTGATGACTATTGTTTGTCGAATGCCCTTAACACCCAGGGGCTCACGTAGTTTTCTAAATGGGTCTAACTTTGATCCGTAAGACTGTGTCATTTTTATTATGCACAATAAAAAATAATAAATTAATAAAACAATGGCAGCGGGAGGATTTAATCATGAAGATTTTGAAATGGATGACATGAATGACTATGATACTGGTGCAACAGATATGACTGGAATGGTAACTAGTTCTAGTATGTATCACGAACTGTTAAAAGACAAAGTAAACTCATTTTATGACAGTGTTGGTGTCCACCCAGATGTAATAGATCCTAATCAGTTTGAATATGATAAAGGACACTTATTTGTAAATACAGACAGAGGGAAAATAAATCTAACACATAAAAATAATCCTTCTAAGTTTAGAGCTTTAAGTACAATTAAAGGTGAAGTCGGTGGTAACTCTGGGTTGGCAAGATACCTTGGTATTGGAGGGTCTCCTGTTCCCCCAAGACTTGTTAGTGTGATTCACGACACGCAAACAAAGTTGCCAACGGGGCAAGAGATTGAAATGGCACCAATAACAAGCCTACCAGAAATAGCAAACACAGTGATACAAGAAACTTCATTTACTGAAGGACAAAATATTTAATAAATGATGTTATGAAAACAATAGATGATCCACCTTTGTCAATGAGGGAGATTATGGGTTTGGATAAATCACTGCAGACAATAAGAGGTGAGATGGTAAATAATGTTGCCCAACTGGGAGAGCTTGATAAACACATAGAACGTGAAAAAGAGAAACTGGCTACCGCAGACAATGGAAATCTTGACACAGAAATGAAAGAAAGAATTCAACACAGATTAAATGATTTGCAGATAGAAAGATCAGGAAGGTTAGAAGCGATTAGTATTGGGAGACAAAAACTGAAAACACAAGTCAACAGGATTAGAGAAACTATTCAAAAAATACTTCACGAAGACACTACTCTGGCTGAGAGACTTAAAACACTTTTCAGAGAACAGGGTATCACAATTGCCAGTTTAATTACAGCTCTGGGGTTTATTATCAGTACAGTTGTGTTGGCTGTCTCCGGGGGTGGTTCTCCACCTCCAGCACCACCAACCCCAGTCCCCACAGATCCAAAAGACTTACAGTCGTGGGTAAAGAAACAACTGTCTCACATATCAGACTTGCTTAAGAAATTGGCTCTGAAAGCAGTAGACGCGTTGCCTGGTATTATAGGCACGGTTGTCAGTTGGTTGATTAGTACAGCAGCAAAGGCAGTGGGGTTTATGGCAGAGCATGTGTGGATCTTTCTGGTTACAGTAGGAGGGTTAATGGTGGGTTATTTAATGAAACAGGTAAAGAAGTAATATATCTAGTCCTGTGAGGCCTATTACCAATGCAGTTCTCTCTGACTCATGTGTGTTTGATGACGGTGCTGGTGCTGGTGATGGTGATGGTGCCAGTACAGGTGTGGGTGCCGGGGCTGGGGCTGTTATTGACATTACTGGTGTTACCAGGGCTGCCTGTACGGGTGGTGATGTTACTGGTGCTGGCATTATTATTGACTGTAAATGTGTGTTTACTGATTGGTTGAGTCCTAATTTCTGATCACGACCAGCGACAATGATTTCATTATTATAATTTGTTATTGTACCCATTTGTAATTGAAGGTCAGATGGTAGCATGTATAACCCAATGCCAACTACAAAGTCAACTTTTGATCTGGCATATCTGAGTACGTCTTGGTAGCGTTGTATGCTTGATGGTAGATCGACTGTTGAGTTGATTGAATCTTCTAGATTAGCAAGAAACTGTTTTTGTGCTTCAAATTTACCACTCCTGTTTAAAATATTCGATTTTGTTAGTGATTGTGCTCCTAGTATACACCAGACATATGTTCTGATAGACTCATTGACGCGCTCGACTCCTGCTTGAGTAAACCCTTCAGATTTATCTAAGACAAATGTGGTCCAGGCATTAGACTGTTTCTGTTCAATTGAGCCTAACCACACTTCAGATTTTGATGAGAATGAAGTGTAACCAGGGTAATAATCTTGAGGGTATTGTCTGTGACTCATAGCATAATACAATGTTCCCATGCCTTTGTGATCATCAAGTTTTTGTGTAAAGTCATACTTTGTACTGATGTTAAATTCATTACAGATCCGTTCAAATGCTTTCAAATCCATGGGATTGTTAAACTGATTAAAACTGGATTCAGTGGGCAGTGGGGTATGCAGTTCTGACAGTATTCTTCTAAGCTGGTAATACATGTGGAAACGATAGACAGACTTAATCAGTTTGTTTGGGTGATTCAAATGGTCTGTAAAAGAAACGCCACAGCCTGTAGTTGAGCATAGTATAGCAAAGTTAAGTTGGTTTTGAAACATCTGTAGTGGGCTTGAAGACCACTTTCTTGCAGTAGAGTCATCTGTAATTGGAGGGTTTAGGTAATGCTCATAAGGATTTGGCACTTTCACTTGAAATAAATCTCCTTCAGACAAAGCTATATCAAGCTGATTTAGTTGAATTATTTTCTGGTTATAAGTTGGTGCAACATTATACTTGGCATCCACGTTAAATTGAAACGCGTTTACAATGGCAATTGTTGGTGATTTAAATTCCATTGTGCTTTTTTTTTATGTGATAATAAAAATGTTTATAACCTTAACAAATCTTGACACGAGCAAACCAGTGTGGCTAACTAATGGAATCGATAATCGAGATGGTAACAAGGCTGTGGCTATCCATGAAATGTTTTATACAGTAAAGTGGTTTAATGTAACGGATGATGAAAATTATTCTGTAAGTGGAACTGGGTATTATGACTTTTGTACTTTAGCTGAATGGCTTCAAAATGAATTTAAAATTAAAGCAACTTTAAACCCAGCTAATTTACTTGTTACAATTGAATTTCCAAAAAGTGGTCAGTTTTCTTTATCAATTAGTCTTTTATTATTACTTGGATTTTTAGGTAAAAAAATAACACATCTAGATGAAGATTGGTCACAATCAGTCGAACGTCTACTATCACCAAAAAAACCAAGAATAACTGGCAGATATCCTGTTCATTTGTCAGTACACACAGTGCTAAATGTTTATTTAAAAGAACTGAACACTACTGAAAATGTACACAATGGAAAGCCTTCAACTTTGTTAAGATGCTTGCCGACTGGAACTACCCCATATTGTGAAAGTGTGGTTGCTAGATTTCCTAATTTGCAGTTTAAAAAATTAGGTTCTAATTTCTTTGAGTCACTGAGTATATCTGTAACTAATCAGGATGACAAACCAGTTCTTATGCATGATTTTAGTGTAGTGTTGGAAGTTAAATAATTTTATTTTTGTTTATAAAAATGAGTGGTCTTGGTCCAAAGCGAACAATCATACCAGTTGCGTGTCCAGTAACAGAGTTGAAAGATTTGGCTGATGTACAGGATTTTGAGAAGGAGGGGGATGTTGGAGAAATATATGGTTTTGAACTTGATTCAAATGGCATGTACAAGAGGAAAGTAATTGTTGACATAAAAGACGGTGAAAAACAGATTCCTAAACTTGGTCAGCTTCGTGATGTTACTGTACCTACTCCACCTGTAAATAATGCGCCTTACAACTTAATACATGTGGGTAGTAAGTGGGTTGTTTCACCTGTACCGGCACCACCACCCACAATTGACTGGGACATAAAGATTGAATTTATTAGTCCTTATGTATACACTGATGATGAAGGCGCCTTAGTGTTTAGGAAGGTTGTTAATTCTGGGCCGCTTATTGTAAGCCTTGTTCCAAGTTTTGCCCCAGACAACAATAGCAGAGAAAAACTGAAAGTTGAAAATTATGAGAGACGGAGATATCTTCTTACAACTAGAAAGGGTAGATCAGATACTTCTGTTGTGTTTATGCCAGCAAGCTTAGTCGTGGCTAGAGAAGTGACAATAGTATTTGAAATTATCATGAAATCTGTTGCTTCTGCAAAAGAGGCAAATATAGCACAAGGAATTAAACTTACATGGAATGAAACAGTAACAGAATCATCAAAGGTCTTTATTGCTATTACAAAAAATAATGATGTTATTAATGTTTCGAGCAGTGTTCCAGCTGTCAAGGTGGTGGTCGACAAAGCAACTTTTGTTCGTCTAACTTACATAAACCTTGAACACATTGATCTTGTTGCATTTTATTATGCCAGCAAATTGTATACTTTTGAAGAGTTGCAAAATGTAATTGCTGATTAAAAAAATATTTGTCATAAAAAATGGTGAACTTGTATCCACAAATACCACCTGAGCAGCTTGAGCCTATTGAGCGTGATAAAACATTAAAGGCAGATTCATTCCGTTTAATGAATATTACAGAAGCGTTGAAGTATTTGGAAGAAGAACAAGCAAAATACTCGAGGTGTAAACGCCGTTACAATACGGTTTTCAATTCTGTACACAACACATCAATGGCCATGGGGGTGGTTTCGGCCGGATTATCTGTAGGAGGTATAACTCTGTTTGCAACGGGGGTGGGAAGTGTCGTAGGAATTGCTGTTGAAGCTGTTGGCCTTGCCACAAGCCTGGCATGCTTTGGTATGGAAGCCCTTAACAAAAAATTTTATACTAAGTTGCAGAAGCATGAAGCATTAAGTACGCTCGCTGGAGCTAAGCTGACGAGTATGAAACTTATTATTAGTAAATCTTTGGAAGATAATGAAATTGACGATAACGAATTTAAAAGAGTCCAGGATGATTTAGCAAATTACAAGCAACAGAAGTCTGAAATACAGATTAAGATGCGTAGTCAACCCGCGAATGTTGAAGAGCTAAAGCAATCTTTTTAGAGGAAGGAAAGAAAATAGGCGTAGAAGAAACTATGAAAAATGTTTACGGACTGTTAGGCAAGTAAAGATCAGTTTTGGTAATCATTCATTAATTCTGAAATACTCTTCACAAAGAGATGTCATGCCTTTTATGCCTGCTCATTTGACGCCATCAGCCCCACCACCAGAGTACTACTGAGAAAAAAAAGTTTTCTTGTTGTCCTTGTAACTTGGAAAATCTGACCAAGTAAGTTGTTGACTAGGGTTAAGAACTTACAAGTTCTTATGTTTAGGTTCTTATAAGTTCTTATTTTAAGTCACTTATAAGAATTTGTGACAACTAACTTGCAAGTACATGATAAGGTAACCTATAAGTTATGTGTCAGTTGAAAGTAACTTATAGGTTACCTTATCATGTACTTGTAATTTACTTTTTTTCCCAGCGCATGGGTGAATTGTTTTTAAATAAAGCTATATTTTTTTTTCTCAAAATACATTATGATTTAAGTTGAGGTATGGTTTTGTTAATTTAAAAACTGTTTTAGGCATGAACTCAGTAAAAAAAAAATGATGTGCTTTAGAAGTCCCCTTCTGCCTATCTCTGATATTCCTGTCCCTACTTGAATCTTGTAATGGTGTTTATTTCACTACACGCCTATTGAAAGCGAACACCTTCCTGGTATTAAAAAGCGGTCATGTGTTACACTAAATTACACTGTTCCCTTACCTGGGTACACAAATGCTTTCAAAAGGCCCTGGATAACGCTTGAGTTGATTTGGAAATGTCAGAGCTTTCAAAGGTTAGTGTCACAGATTTCACACCATATGAGAAAGAAAGATCTCAAACTATGAAAAATAGAGTACTAACCTGTGAGCCATTTCAACCTGTTAGGTCTCATCAGAATACCTAGAAGGTATTTATGGCTCCCCCCGCGAGGTATGCCAAAGACATGTAGAAAAAAACACTGCCACATTTAGCCGCTTTTTTCTTCTTTAAGGAGACCTTTTAGCCTTTGTATGTCAGCAACAGCAGCGTCAAAAGATGATTGTTGCTCTCGTAGCTTTTCAACCATAAGTTTAATTCTCTTTTTTGTCTTTTTCATGTTTTGAAAACATTTTTCCTTTCTATTTTTCGCTCTTGCTAAGTCTAAGCGTAGGCGACTTTTAGGGACCAGGCAGGGGTGGGTGCGGGAAAAGCGTGCGAGTGCGCGGGGTGGGGCGGGATGCGCCGCAGCCTCTGGGAAGACGGGTGGAGGGGGTCTGACGGTCCGCAGGGCATGAACGGAGCCTGGCGAAGCTGTGTCTTTACCGAGGCTGGGAGTGAGGGGCAGAGTCCCAGCAGAGCATCCCGCACATCAGGTTGCAGTGGGCGGCAGCCGCCATGGTGCTGGCCGAGGTGTGGTATGCCGCACTATTCGCCACCACTAACACTGTGTGCATGCCACGTAGAGGGGCCGAGGCTGAGAGATCCCAGGTGTCTTCCAAGCATCTTACCACAGACTACGTCGCCATCTCGAGGAAGCCCGCGCACACAAAGGAGTTCCAGACTAGCGTCGCAGTCTTCTCCAACCACGTGAGGTCTGTGTCCGCCGGCCATGGGGGGTCCCTGTCTGCCACAATGCCGCTTTGTCTAGAGCCGGCAGAGGACAGGAGAATGCCTGGGAGACGCTGATATCCATCCCGGCTGGCCATCTGGAGTCTGAGAAGAAGCCCTGGCCACCAAAGCCGTCCTGTAGGAGGTGCGCTGAAAACGCCTCCGCGAGGTCCCGGAAACCCGTCGGCTGAGGGAGAGACTTGAAGCGCTTGGACTGCCGAGGTGAGTCGCCCATCGCCGCGGCCTTTCTCTTCAGGGTAGGAGACTGAGAACAGGAGCCCGGGGAGAGGCAAAGCCAGGAGCCCTCGTCCAGGGAGCGGAGAGTCTGCGGGGATGGAACTGTGCAGACCGAAGAAGCGGATAGTGACGATCGCCCACTGAGGGATGCCGAGCGCAAGTCGACCAGGGCCAGAGCAGACGCCGAGTCCTCCAGGTAAAGACTGAGAGCCTCATCATCATCCAACACGGGCCACTTAGGGGGGGGGAGCAAGGATACCTGCGAGCCGAACGAAGAGTGGCGACCGAAGAGAGAGAGCCTGCTCCCGTGAATCGTCGAGGACCGGTGGGGAGGGGGTCTGGGCAGGCAACGTGGGGAAGCTTCCGAAACTGACAACCGGCTGTTAGCCGAGTGGTCCCGACACGGAGGGCGAGGATACCGAACCCGCGAGGAAGATCGATCCCCAACCACCCAGTAATTCCAAGGCATATCCCAAGGTAATCCACTGAGCACCACACAAACTTCACCACATAAAATCCAACGGTAATCCCACCAAACACAGTCAAAGCAAAGCAGGCTGAACACGACCGGTCTTGGAGGACGGGACGATCAGCTGCTCCGAGAGGGTGCCGCGGAGGGCCGGGAACGAGAAGAGGACCGACACTGCGAAGAACGAGAGCATGTCCGATGGCTCGGGGAGGCGGAGCAGAAACGAGAGACGTCCCCTCGTGCGCGGCGTCTGTGTCTGTCCCCGCGACGTGACTCCTGGCGCGGAACATGCAAGCTAGGTCAGCGATCCCTAATTGAGCCGTTCTGATCCTGCCGTGGCCGTGCGTCCCGTCCGTGTCTGAGCCGATCCTCTCTGTCAGCAAGGCGAGTCCCCTCTGGCAGCGGAGCTTTCCTCACCGCATGGCCGCTGGGTGCCTCTCTCATCGCTTCTAGAGTGAGGGGGGGGGGGGGGGGGGGGCTCCGGCACTCGACGAGGAAGCACGTCTCATCGACTGTAATGACTGACAGGGCCCCTCTTCTCTCCGCGGAGGGCTTCGGTATCGGCTGCCTTACCCCGACGGGGAACCTTATCTCGTCGGCGCCCGACAGTCCTTCCTTCTTCCGAGAGACTGTCTCGGGAACTGGAAGCCTGGGTTTGGCGCACGTCTGGTTGGCATCCGACATGTTTATCCCTCTCTGAGAGGCGCGTCCAGGATGCGGCATGGTCTCAGCACTCGTCCGGCTGGCGGCAGTCAGGGGGGTGGTCCCCCACTACTGCTGCCTGGGCTCGACGCTCGTCTGGTCAGCGTCTGAGAGGTCCTTCTCTCTCTGCGTGTGGGGACCGAGCTCTTGATGCCTGGACTCGCCTAGGGAGCAGGTCCGTCACAGGCGGACCGGCATTTCCCTGGCCAAAAGGCGGGGTAGAGCTCCTGGCGCCAGGGCTTGACTGGGGGGCAATGCCCATTGGCTGCTGATAGGCTCCTTCTCGCTCTCAGGGTGGAGCAGCACTGTCCGAGGCACGGGGGGGGGGGGGGGCAGCAGAGCCCGACACGCCGACCAGCCCACGATGTCTGATGTGGCCCGTCTCTGCAGTCCTAGAATGGCGGAGGTCACGGCGGGGGTGAATGGCTCCTTGAGCCGGGCCGGTCTTCTCTCTGGCAGCCCACAGCTGCAACCACCATTCCTCGACCCTTGTAGTGCAGGTACTACACGTCCGCCCAGAAGAGCAACCCAAGCAGGGCAGGCACACATCGTGGGAGTCACTGGGCCACTGGTATTTACCGCACATGTTGCAGGTCATCCCGTGAGTACTGTAACAGAAAGCAGACAAAAAGCCGCTGTGCGGGCGTGGGGCCTCCTGCAAGAGGGCACGTGCTCACACCCGGTCGCATACAGAGTCCTTGGTCAATGCCGCCGCCAGGAAAAGATGCCGAATGAGGCTTTCACCGAAAGCTTTACGTTGTCATAACCCGATCCAGGCAATCCCACCAGTGACCAACCAACCAGTAATCCGAAGGCATATCCCAAGGTAATCCACTGAGCACCACACAAAGTTCACCACATAAAATCCAACGGTAATCCCAGCAAACACAGTCGAAGCAAAGCAGGCTGAACACGACCGGTCTTGGTGAGCTAAGTAAAAAGACTGGCAGGAATGTACTTTTCTCTAAAATGTATTTTTTTTAAAAATTCTTACCGATGGCATTACTATATGGAATATACCCCTTAACTTACCCGATTTCAGCCTAAGACCCTTTGTGTGTACCTACACGACAAGGGCTGTAACTCAGAGAGTTGCATCCAAGTGACCGGGTAGTCTCCCCTCCCTCCATCCGGTCACGTGAGCCATGCATTCCTGCCAGTCTTACACTTAGCGTAGAGGCGGCAAGCAGGACAGGAGGGAAGGTCCTCCGAGTAATGCCATCGGTAAGTATTTTTGGAAAAAATACATTTTAGAGAAAAATACATTTGTTTCCTCAAAATACATTACCGATGGCATTACTACATGGAAGAATAGTGAAAAGGAGGAGGGTGCTGCCCAAATATCCCGCCACGGCTAAAAGCTTAGCTTCAAGGGGCAACCTCCCGACGATTTCAGCTAAGTGGTACCTGTGGCGCCTGAGGCGCTCGGAGGGAGTGTTGTGCTGCTGAGAGGTCTCCGATGAGGGCCAGGTTCTCTCGTTGGCCGGAGAGGTCTCGGAGATAGAAGCGGGCGAAGGTGGACTCTGCCCGCCACCCGACCGCTGCAACGATGTCTCCGACTGCGCAGTTGAGGTCAAACGCGACGCTGGCGGCGACTGCTCTGACTTCGTGAGCCCTTATCCGCATTCTCCTGGCCCCCTGTGGGGAGAGATCTATGTAAGCGGAGCGAATGGTCCATCGCCACCAGGACGTGATCATCTGGGCGGAAATGACAGCTCGGCCTGGGGCCGAGGGCAGGCAGAGGCGGGAGCAGCCTCTCCTGAAGGGCTTCACTCTGCGCAGGTAGACAATGCTCGGGCCAGGTCCTGCAGCCGTGATGTCTGGGACCGGCCGAACCCTGTAATGGGCGAAGACTCAACACCCGGGGCGCCGCCATGGGGATTCTATTCCTGGCCAAGAAGGAAGGATTGGTCAGAAGGTGAACTGATCCGTCGGTCCTGAACTGCATGCAGACTGGGTCCGCCGAAAGGGCATGCAGCTTGCTCACTCTGGCTGCTGTGGCGCGGACCAAGAGCAAGCAGGTCTTCCTAGTCACGTCCGCGAGGCGGGCCAAGGGAAAAGCCTCGAACCGACTGGAGTTCAGCCAAGGCAACACCCATGGGAGGTCCCAGTGTGGAAGGAGAGAACGAGCGACTGGCCGCTTCCGTGCGAAGTGGGACATCAGGTCAGAGAGGTCCTTGCATGCTCCCGGGTCTGGTAGGCCTAAGTGCCGATAAGTGTCTGCCACCATTGAGAGGTAACCACAGATGGTGATCGGGGCGAAGTTCTGCTCAGTAAACCGCCACATGGTCAGAGCCGTGGGGGAGAGGCACTGAGACTTGCCCCAGGACTGTAGGACCCTCCACTATCTTTCGTACACCCGGTGGGTGGATGGTCTGCGGGCTGCCGCGATAGCCTCCATTCCCGCATCCGATAAACCTCGCACTGTGAGGGCTTGCCGCACCACCTCCAGGCGTGAAGCAGGTCTCTCCGGGCAAGGGTGGAGATCTGCCTGGGCTGCTCCAGCATTGTACGAGGCGTGGGGAGGTTCAAAGATATGTCGTCCACGCCCTTTTTCAACTGAACGGTGGGACGAGCAGTAGGACCGTGTTGCAACCCTGTAGCTTGAGGAGCACCTTGGGCACCAGCACCGAGGGAGGTTGATTGATTGATTGTACATTGCTTAACGTCCCGACAGCAACAAGGCTTTCTCAGGACGTGCCTGCACTGCTTGTGAAAAAAAAAAAAAAAATATTGAATGTATGTCGCCAGCCGGTCCAATACGTTAAATAAACCTACGCCATGGGGCCTAAATAAAGCCAAGACCATTTAGCAACACACATTCAATATCAAGAGCTACAGGCAGTGCAGACAGTTGGGAGAGTTTTAAAAAGACAAATACAGGTGAATGGACCAAGGGTAGACAGAAACACATGCCCCAGAATAGAGGGAAAAACCCACCCTGCGGGGCTGACCAGGGTGACCCTGGGAACTAAAAAGTAGTTAACCCCACCCAAGTCCCCCAGGGGAGACCCGGGTGGGGACACCGAGGGAGGATAAGCGTAGGCCAAGAGGCCCTCCCAGGAGACGGACAGAGCGTCCACCGCCCACGCGAGGGGGTCCGGGATGGGCGAGACAAATAGCGGCAGCTGCTTGTTCCATCTCATCTGGTTGCAAACAGGTCGATCATGGGCGTCTCCCAGTGAACACATATCATCCGAAAGATGTCTGGACAGAGGGACCACTCGGTGTGGAGGAGCTGTCCTCGTCGTGAGAGGGAGTCCGCAAGAACATTCAGGTGTCCCGGGATGTGCCGTGCTCGGAGCCCAATCCCCCGATCCCTGCCCCACAGGAAGAACTGTTAAAGTAGCATGCAGAGGGCCGGGGACCGAGTGCCGCCTAGATTCTGAATATAGGCTACCACCGTCGGACAGGATCAGGACTTCCTGGCCGCAGAGCTGCGATTCCCAGTTGATGAGTGCCAACCACACCGCCTTCAACTCCAGCCTGTTGAAATGCTCGTCTCTAAGGTTCGATGCCCACCGGCCCGAGATGGTGTTGAATTCCGGCAGTAAGTGGGTACCCCAGCCGACGAGGCTTGCGTCCGCGCAAATGGAGAAAGGAGGCAGAGGGGTGAAGAGTGGGACTCCTGACGCCAACCAAGAGCGGTCTGTCCATCTAAGCAGATGCGGCCAGATCAACAGCGGGCCTGGGATCGAGGCTGACAGATCTCCCGAGGACATATGCCAGTGGAGCAGCACATGGAGCTGCAGCGGTCGCGAGTAGAGCCTGCCAAGGGGTAGCAGGCCCGCCGCCACGCTGATTAGACCCAAGAGCTGGAGCCAGGTCCTGGCCGGGACCGCATCCGCTAGAGAGACCTGAAGATCTAAGGCCGCCACCTTCTGGATCCGAGCCTCTGGTAGACGAACCCTGTTGAGGTCAGTCAGGAACTCCATGCCCAGGTGAACAAACCTGCGAGCCGGCACCAAGTCCGACTTTCCCTCAATGATGATGAACCTGAGCTGGCGAAGAAGCGCTAGGAGAGTGTCCCTGTCCACCTCTAGTGAGGCCACGCCCTGATTTTTGAGGAGCAGGTCGCCAAGATAGTTGGAGGCAGTGCTCAAGGAATCCTGCCTGGCTCTGGCGACTAAGGCGTCCATAATCTTCGTAAAGACCCAAGGGCTGAGGTTGAGACCAAAGGGTAGTGCCCGAAATGATAATGAGCCCATGAAAGGCGAATCGCAGGTAACACCGAGAGGCCGGGTGCATGGGAACGTGCCGGAATGCGTCTGACAGGTCGAGACTGACCGCATAGTCCATAGGCTGTACCGAGGCCCGTAAGGCTCTTGATGTTTCCATGCGAAAGGAGGGGGTGACAATACACTTGTTCAGGGCCGAGAGGTCGATGACCGATCGCCACTTGCCGCCAGGCTTCGGAACCACGAAGAGCCGACTGTAGAGTCCTGTCGAACTACTACTCCGTGGCGGCCTTCTGAAGCCATGCGGCAATCTCCCCCTGAGGAGCGTCCACCTTGCACTGGTCAACCGGTATGCGCGTTTAGAGGGGAGCGTCTCCGTGGGGGCAGGGTCCGAACGAGATCTGAAGTCCTTCCAAGATCGTGTCGAGAATCCAAGGGTCCTACGGCAGCCGCGACCGCCACTCGTCACTGTGCCTTGCTAGCCTCCCTCCAATTGGAGACCCTGCAGGAATCGGCGGGGGCGAAGTCGAGAAGAAGTCACTAGGCCCTCCCCCACCCGGGCCTCCGGGCGTTCCTGGGCCCGACAGGGGCCAAGGCCTGGAGGGGGTGGGCGTGGCCGGAGGGGGCCTGATGTCTGGGTCTGGGAGGTTGTCTGGTAACCAGCCGCGAGGTGGGTCTGAAGCTCCGCAGGGCGCGACCCTCATCCTTGTGGGAAGCTGGAAACTGGGAGGAATTAGCTCTGGGAGCGCTCGGCCACAGGTCCTTAGCAGAATCCTTAACCTCTTGCCAAGTGGAGCCGAAGAGGAGGGACCCGCCTAGAGGAGCACAGCGAAGTTGAGTGACAAAGGTTGAGGGGATGCCGAGACAGCTTTTCAGCGTGTTGTCTCGTCTAATTAGGTCGCAATTCACAGCCACCGCCATGGAGTTGGTCGGGATGTTGTGCATGGTGCTATGAGCTGTCACCGCCAACGAGTGGATGTCCCGCGAACGAGTCTCGTTCGGCCGCTCCCAAAACTCCTCCACACTCCGCACGACTGCTTGCATGGCCAAGTCCAAAAACCCGCATAAAAAGCTAGGGAATCCGATTCAGAGCTGCCGTGTTGTCCAGACCAGGGGGGAAGAACCGCTGGGCGGGTACCTTGCCTCCAGCCTGTAGCTGCGCCGCAGGGTCCACCGCTGGGAGAGGGCAGGCGAAGGTTTGAGAGTGTCCGGCGTACCAAGCTAGCTGAAACTTGGTATCGACGTCAGCAGGCCAACGAGTGTCTGCAAAGAAACCCCTAACTCGCAGCTTACTCTGCAGGTGCTCATTAAGGCACCCGCAAGGTCTCTAAATCCCAGGGGCTGAGGAAGGATCTTGAAACATTTCGCCTGAAATGAAGCGTCGACCAAGGCCGCCGCCTTCCTCTTGAGTGGTGGAGAGGGCAGGCATCCTTCCAAGGGAAGAAGGCGGAGATCAAACGCGTCGCCTCGTCTAAGGCCCACGACGTCTCAGACGAACCAGGTGTCTCTCCTGCCGTGTCGGACGCCGAAGCACTGCGGCGGCGGGGGTTCTGGGAGCCCAGGGCTGATGCAGAGTCCTCCGGGTGCAGACTGAGGACGTCCGTAGCATAAACCGAAGGCGCAGGCGATATGGAAACCACGTCACGACAGGGAACCAACCTGTCCGGCGGAGACCAGTAGGGTTTGTCGGGTGAGCGCTCGGGGTGCCTGTGCATGAGGGTCAGGAGTAAGCCGCATGGCGCACAACCGCTGCCGAAGTCCGGGCAATACCGTAGCACTGACCGCCAATCTTGTTCTAACGATGAGTGAGGGAAGTCGCCTCCTATGTGAGTCGAGAGCAGCCGGCGGGGAATCGTGACGAGAAGTCCTAGTGGCCCACAGAGGAGTGTCCATAGAGCCGTGTCCATGAAACTTCCCCCGAGGGGTAGGAGACTGGCTGCGGGGCGAGAAAAGCCGAGGAGCGCGAGGGGACCGGCTCCGGCCCAACGCGGAAGAGAAAGCTACGAGTTCCCGTGCTAGGAGGCCTGCGTGTGCTGGGGGTGGCTGACGGACGGCGATTAGCAGAAACATCCCCATGAGTCCATGTCTTCTGAGTGCTCTGTCTCTTGGCCGCCCCTTGCGAAGGACCATGTGAGACTGGTGGCGGTCTCTTGGTCGCTCCTTGCGAAGGACCATGCGAGACGGGGTTGACTCTCCCGGCCAATGCTATGAGAGGGCTAACAGGCCTGAGTTCAGTGTCCGGCGTGAAGAGGGCCCCACAATCTCCAGGCATGGGAATTGCTCAAGCAAAAATGAATTTTTTTTCTAAAATGTATTTTTTTGAAAAATACTTACCGATGGCATTACTATCTGGAATACACTCTATTGCCTATAGATTTCAGCAAAAGTTGTGTGTAGCACACAACTGGGGAGGAGACACTGGGGATCCAAGCACTAGGACCCCGGGTGGCCTCCCCTTACTACCCTATCCCGGCGAGCACAGGGCGACCTCGTCAGTTTCACACTTAGCCACAAGAGGCAAGCGGGGCAGGTGGGAGGGCCATCCGAGTAATGCCATCGGTAAGTATTTTTCAAAAAAATACATTTTAGAAAAAATATTCATTTGTTTTTTTCAAAATACATTACCGATGGCATTACTATCTGGAAGAATGGCGAACAGGCGGAGGGTGCCGTACCTAAACCATAACCCAACCACTCCGCCGGCCCCATCGAGAGACAACTCCCGACGATTTCAGCTATGACGTAACTAAGACGCCAGCGGCGCTCGGAGGGAGTGCTGGGCCGCGGAGAAGTCGCCCACTCGTGCCAGGGAGTCACGTTAGCCGGATAGGTCTCTAAGGTAGAAGCGTGCGAAAGTGGAGTCTGAGCGCCAGCCACCCGCTGTCACAATATCTTTGACCGAGCAGTTGCGGTCCAGGGCTAGACTGGTGGCTACTGCTCTCACTTCAAGCGCCCGGATTTGTAAGAGCTCAGCGCCGCGTGGGGAGAGGTCCTGGTAGGCTGACCTAATCACCCACCGCAGCCAGGATGACAAGGTCTGGCCGAGATGTCGTGTTTGCCCACGGACAAAGGTAGGAAGAGGCGCGAGCGCCCCCGGCACTGCGGCTTAGAGCGGCGCAGGTAAATCCTTAGCGCCCGCACTGGGTCCTGTTGCCGCGATCCAGGGGAGAGGTCCGCTCCCCGGAGGGGCCGTATAGTTAGCATCTGAGGGGCCGCCGCGGGGCGGCGGTTCCTGGCCAGGAAGGACGGATCGGGGAGCAGCTGTGCAGAGCCGTCGGACCGAAGCTGCCAACATGCTGGGAGCATCGAGAGAGCGTGAAGCTCGCTGACTCGGGACGCTGTAGCGAGAGCCTGAAGGAAACAGGTTTTCCGGGTCAAATCTGAGAACCGAGCCAAAGGGAGGGGTTCAAACCGGTCCGTATTCAACCACGTCAGTACCCAGGCAAGATCCCACCGGGGTACTAGGGAACGTGAAAACGGACGTCGGGGTTCAAAATGAGCCAGTAAATCCGACAGATCCGTGCAGGCGCCTGGGTCCGAAAGACTCAGGTGGCGGTAGGTGTCCGCGATCATAGCGCGGTAGCCCTTGATGGAGACCGGGGCTAAGCCTTGGTCGTCGAAGAGACACAGGAAGAACTCCCCCAGTTGGTGGGAGGCTAGGTTAGTGGGAGGGAGTCCATGGGAGGCGTACCAAGTCTGAAAGACCCTCCACTTGCCTTCGTACACCTTCCTTGTAGAGTCTGCGGGCTGCTGCAATTGCCGCCACTGCAGCATCCGAGAAACCTCTAGCGGCGAGGGCTTGCCGGACAACCTCCAAGCGTGTAGGCGGAGGCGTTCCGGGCACGGATGGAAGAGCTGCTGACGGGGCTGCTTGAGCATCATGGGAGGGGTAGGAAGCTCCAGGGGAGGGTCCGTCGCAAGCGCGAGGAGGTCCGTGGTCCAGCTCTTGGTCCAGTTGAAGGGGGCCACCAGCAAGAGGACCGCCGAGCATCCGAGAAGCTTCCGCAGCACCTTCGGAACGAGGACTGACGGGGGGTAGGCGTAAGCAAACAGGCCGTCCCAAGGGATGGCGAGCGCGTCCACTGCCCAAGCGAGCGAATCCGGGACTGGAGAGACGTAGACCGGGAGCTGGTTGTTCCATCTGGTGGCAAACAGATCCACTAGCGGCGTTTCCCAGTGAGAGCAGATCAGGCGAAAAATATCTGGGCGTAGGGACCACTCCGTGTGGAGCAACTGTCCGCGTCGAGACAGGGCGTCCGCAATCACGTTGAGGTGGCCGGGAATGTGGCGGGCACGTAGAGTAATGCCCCGATCCCTGCACCAGAGGAGAAGGTGGTACAGAAGAATGCAAAGGGAGGGCGAGTGAGTGCCCCCCTGATTCTGTATGTAAGCCACCACCGTCGAGTTGTCGGAGAGCACGAGGACTTCCTAATTGGCCAAGGTCTCCTGCCAAACGTCGAGTGCCAACCCAACTGCCTTCAGCTCCAGCCAGTTGATGTGATTCCCTAACAGCTCCCGAGGCCAAACGCCCGAGGCCGAGAGAAAATCCGGTAACAGGTGCGCGCCCCAGCCGGCCTGGCTCGCATCTGTACAGAGAGACCACCGAGGCGGCGGGGAGTGTAGGGGCACCCCCAAAGCCAGCCAAGCGAGGTCCGCCCACCTCTCGATGTGAGGACGAGCCAGAGGAGTGACTGGTACTAGATCCGACAGAGCGCCCGAGGAGGGTCGCCAGTGAAGAAGGAGATGTAGCTGGAGAGGCCGAGCATAAAGTCTGCCCAAGGGAAGCAGGTCCGCAGCCGCACTGAGGAGGCCCAGGAGTTGAAGCCAGACCCTGGCGGTGAAGGAGGATCCCATCCCCATCGAAGTCGCTAAGTCGACGATCTTCTGTCGCCTGGCCAGAGGCAGGCGGACAAGGTTGAGGTCGGTCAGGAATTCCATCCCCAGATGTAGAAACCGTCTAGAGGGAGAAAGATCGGATTTCCCCAACTTGAGCAGGAAACCGAGACGACGCAGGAGGGAAAGCAGGGCATCTCTGTCCGTCTGGAGTGCTGCGGAAACCAAGTTGCGCAGTAGAAGGTCGTCCAAGTAATTGGAGGCCGGGCTCAAGGAGCGCTGACGGAAGTAGGTCATCACTGCGTCGAGCAGTCTTGTAAATACCCACGGACTGATGTTGAGGCCGAAAGGAAGGGCGCAGAACTGGTAGACGATCCCCCCAAAGGCAAACCGAAGGTACTGGCGAGACGACGGATGAATCGGGACGTGCAGATAGGCGTCTGACAGATCGAGGCTGATCGCGAAGTCTATCGGCCGGATGGCCGCACGGAGTGTCCTGGCCGTCTCCATCCTGAAGCGAGGGGCCAAAATGAACTTGTTTAGCGCTGATAAGTTCGATATGCCGCCTGGTTTGGGGACTGGAAAGAGTCGGCTGTAGAACGCCGGAGAGTCCTGCCGTGAAACCACCTCTGTCGCCGCTTTGGTGAGGAGGGCCGCCACTTCCCCGCGCAGAGCGTCTGCCTGTGTGCCGTCAAGCGGTTCCTGGGTCCACATGGGTGACCTGCGAAGAGGCGGAGGAGACAGGAACGAAAGTTGCAGGCCTGAGGTAACCGTGGAAAGCATCCAGGGGTCGTCCGGGAACAGCGATCTCCAAAGACCGCTGAAGAGTGACAGCCGCCCGCCGACAGGAGACCCGAGTACTGAGGGCGGGGGCGGGGGCGGGGGCGAGTCAATGAGCCCGACCACGGCCCGATTTACAGGCACCGCGGGGCCAAGAAGGGCGAGGGGCGGGGCCGGCCTGAGGAGCCTGGAATGGACGGGCCCGACCTCGTGAAGATCCGACTGGAGGAACGGAGGGCCTGAAAGACCACCGGGCACGACCCCCGGCCGGCGGGGGGCGCGAAAGCGGGTCGAGGCTGGGGTAGATGCCGGCTTGGGCCATAAGTCCTTGGAAGATTCCTTAACGGTTTGCCAAGTGTCACCGAACAGCTGAGGACCACCTAAGGGGGCTTGACGGAGCTGGGTCTTCACTGACAAGGGAAGGTCCGAGCAGAGGCGCAAAAGGGTATCCCTCCTCCAGAGGTCACAATTGGCAGCTGCTGCCATGGCGTTGGCGGAAGAATGGTAGACAGCCCGGTTGGCCGCTATCAGGATGGACTGCACGTCACGGAGCGGGGACTGAACCTCCAGGTCCCACGTATCCTGTAGGCACTGCAGGGCTGCCTGGGTAGCCAGTTCCAAAAATCCCGAGCACGCCAGCGAGTTCCGCGCTAAGGAGGCGATCCTGTCGAGAGGCCGAGGCCACGAGTTCTGGACGAGTCTGCGGCCGCCCGCCTGTACTAAGGCCGCCGCATCCACCGCTGGAAGAGGTATGGCGAAGGCTTGGGAGTGTCCAGCGTACCAGGCCTGGCGGAAGCTCAAGTTGATTCCCACCGGCCATCGAGCGGCGGTAAAGTATCCCGTGTCGCCGAAAGCGTCGTTTCGCAGCTGGGCGAAGAAAGCTTCGGTGAGGTCCTGAAAGCCGGCTGGCTGCGGGAGGGACTTGCGGCGCTTGACTTGCCTCTGCGCGTCGACCATGGCCGAAGCCTGTCTCTTCGGAGGAGGCGAAGGCGGACAGAAGTCGGGAGGTAGGTACTTGGCGATAAGCCTGGAAGCCTCACCCAGGGCTTGGACCGTCTGTGATCCGAGCGATGGGCCGGCATCGTCTGACGAGGCGGAGGCCGACGAGACAGCGGAAAGGCGGGACGGAGATCCAGCCGCCGAGTCCTGCAAGAAGATCGCCGAGGCCGAGTCCGTCGGATGATTCCAAAAACTGATCCTCTCACGGAAAAGACGAAAGGGGCGAGCGGCTACGAGCGCCGCACCGCCGCTCGCGAGGTAGACGCAGCCGCAAACTAAAATCTGTCAACCGCGAGAGCTTCTTCGACGAAGCTGTCGACCTTCTCTCGGACCCCACCCCCTCTCCTGATCTTGCATCCCATTTCGATTCCTCCCTTCGAAAACTTCTAGACACCCATTCCCCTGTCACCACCTGCTCCATACCCAACCGACTCCCCTCCCCCTGGCTCACTGATGACATAGCTGAGGCCAAGCGCGAGCGCCGACAAGCGGAACGCCTCTGGCGCTCATCTGACCTCACCGTCCACAGACAGATCTTCCAAACAACCAGATCCAAAGTCTGCAAAATGATCTCCGAATCTAAACGCAAACACCTTCAAAACCAAATCCTGGAATCCACCTCTTCCAAAACCCTCTACGCCACCATGAACACACTCCTAGGCACTTCTAAAGACTCTCCTCTCCCCAACACACACACTACTACTCACAAACCAGATAGGTGAGGCTAGCGCTGGCAGAATAATCAGTACTCAAACCAAGGGGAATCTCAGCGCTGGACAGACAACAGTTAGATCCCCTGCCCCCGCCTATCAGGCACCCAATCGCCAGCCCACAGAGAAATACGCAGGTATAGAATAAGACAATCATTTCCATTCCAACACACACAGCAAAGAAGAACTCCCGTCTGCTTTCTCTACCTATTTTTCGGACAAAATCCAAAATCTGCGCGACACACTCGACACCCTGCCTCCTCCGCCTTGCCCTCCCGATCCCACCTTTTCCGGCACTCCCCTCTCGTCCTTCCGCACCGTCTCTCAGGATGAAGTCCTCAAGACCATAAAGTCCATGCCCTTCAAAACCTGCGAACTTGACCCCCTCCCAGCTTCTCTCTACCGTGACGGCCTTCCAAAACTTCTACCGTTCATTACCGACATCATCAACGCATCTCTAGAAAACGGCTCCGTCCTCGATATCTTCAAGTCCGCCATCGTCCGTCCTCTCCTCAAAAAACACAACCTCGACCCAAACGAACTCAACAACTATCGCCCAGTCTCCAATCTCTCTTTCCTGTCCAAGCTTCTTGAGAAGGTTGTTCTCAACCAGCTCAACCTCCATCTCACCGACAACAACCTCCTCAGTCCATTCCAGTCTGCCTATCGCAAACATCACAGCACTGAAACAGCCCTTCTACATATCTTAAACGAGCTGCTTCTCTCCACTGACTCTGGCAACATCTCCCTTCTTACACTACTCGATCTCTCTGCCGCCTTTGACACTATAGACCACTCTATCCTCCTCCACCGACTCCACCACTCCTTCGGCATCACTGACTCTGCTCACTCCTGGTTTCTCTCCTACCTCTCTGACAGACAGCAGTCCGTCACCATCAACGGCGTCTCTTCCAACCCGGTAACGCTCTCCTGCGGAGTTCCACAGGGATCCGTCCTGGGCCCGGTCCTTTTCACACTCTACACCTCTCCTCTGTCCAACATCATCCAGTCTCACCGCATACACCACCACCTCTACGCTGACGACTCACAACTGCAAGACAAAGACAAACTCGACAACACTCAGTCTCTACTGACTCGCACGGCTGACTGCTACAAAGACGTGAAAAACTGGATGACAGCAAACAAGCTGAAACTGAACGACGACAAAACGGAAGCCATGCTGGTAGGCACTCGCCAAAAACTCTCCCAGCTCCCTCCCTCTCTCCACCTTCAACTCGATAGCACCCCCATCTCCCTCTCTGACTCGGCCAAGAACCTCGGCGTCATCCTCGATTCCTCTCTGTCCATGACCAACTTCGTCTCCGCCACAACCCAGGCATGCTATTTCCACCTTCGCCGCATCAGTCAGATCAGAAAATACCTCACTACCGAAGCTGCCACCAAACTTGCTGTCTCTCTCATCTTATCTCGCATCGACTATTGCAACTCTCTCCTTTCCGGTCTCCCTCACTCCACCATCTTCACTCTCCAACGCGTTCAGAACAATGCTGCCCGCCTCGTCCTCAGAAAGAAAAAATCCGACCACATCACACCCCTGCTCAAACTCCTTCACTGGCTCCCCATCCCCCAACGCATCCAATACAAAGTTCTGTCTCTCTGCTACAAATCCCTGAACAACTGCGCTCCTGCCTATCTTTCCAACTTACTTCACCCCTACACACCTTCCCGCTCCCTCCGCTCTGCCTCCGACCCTCTCCGCCTCCACATCCCTCGCACCAAACTTAACACTTTCGGTCCCCGCTCCTTCTCCGTCTACGGTCCATCCATCTGGAACACTCTCCCACTCTCTCTCCGTCAGAAACACTCTCTCTCCTCCTTCCAGTCCGCCCTCAAAACTCACCTCTTTCAACAGTTTTAGCACTATATCACCGCACTCCCCACCCCAAGCTGACCGTCATAATGTATTTCACTGTTTGTGGTACGTGAGTCATTGTCTAAAGCGTGCGCATGCGTGCGCGAGTTGTGAGTGTGCGCTTAGAGTTATAATTATTATAAGATAAGCGCATTATAAATACCGTAATTATTATTATTATTTATTTGCACTGACCTGTCACTGTCCAACGGCATGGTAGAATCTGTAGCCGCTGGGCGGCCCCACCGATAAAAGTCCCACAGCTGAGACCACTTCTGCTCCTTCCACGCACAGAGAAGCCACTGGAATCCTTTACATCTCCTACAGATGTGTAGCTGCGCACTGCAACACAACGCAGAAGCTATGAAAGCAACCACGCGGAGCCCTAACGAAGGCCCCGTGCAAAGGACTCGCCCCCCAGTCTGAGGGCTAAGCCCAGTCTTAACCAAAAAAAATTAGATAAATTTCCACGGGATATGCGGACGGTTCCGTAAACAGCCCGTTTACTCGTAGGCATAACCTGAGGCCTTACCTCGCCAGCTTCTGAGCCACTAGCAAAACCTGACACGAAGTATAGCCGAAGAATTAATCCAAACAACGGAGAGGTTGAAGCCGGTGAACCGTTCAAGGTGAAGCTAAGGGTAAGACTGGCGGGAATGCACGGCTCACGTGACCGGATGGAGGGAGGGGAGACTACCCGGTCACTTGGATACAACTCTCTGAGTTACGGCCCTTGTCGTGTAGGTACACACAAAGGGTCTTAGGCTGAAATCGGGTAAGTTAAGGGGTATATTCCATATAGTAATGCCATCGGTAATGTATTTTGAGGAAACAAACTGCCAAGCACGTGACCGGATAGGGATGCAGGGGAGGCAACTCAGGGATTCTTGGTAAACACTCCCTAGTCATTTCCCTGGTTGTGTGATATACACAACAGTTTTTGGGAGCTGAAATTGGTAAGCTAAGCGTACCTTCCTATTAGTAATGCCATCGGTAAGTGTTTTGAGAAAACAAACATCATTTCCCAACACAGCAGGCAGCCAAGAACTAAAGACCATCAATGGAAACTAGTAGTCAAGGGGAGGTAATTACTTATGGTATATAACCAGCCAGTGGTCAAATGGGGGGGTAATTACATAATTTGTATAAAAATGTTTCAGCCTCCCTGCAGTGGGAGATGCACAAGCCAAGATAGTTACTTTCCTGGAAATAATTTTTATTCCCTACCCCTACCAACATTGATTGGCCAGATATTTAGCCCCAACACACTATAGCAGGAGATGGATCAACAATGAAAATGTAAGGGTGGTGCCAGATTAACTTGGTGCCATCAGCTGCCAAGCTAATCTAGCAACACCCTTGAATTATTCTGGTTGATTCATCGCCTGCAACTGGTCAATAGATGACACCTTCAAAGTTTTGGAAATGCAGCCTTGGACTTAAATGGGTTAAATGTCTTATTCTTAGCTCTGCAGTAATCTGAACTCCATACACAAATGTGTGCTGATCTGTGATCTGAGACCTTGCCACTCTAGGCTGTACGGTCCAGGGCTCCCATTTCTAAGCATCTGCACATTAATGATGAACTAAAATTCAATATCTCTTACTGAAAATGTGGCGAAGGGGTAGGCAGATGCACTAAAATTCACTGTGCCTGCTTCCAAGACACTAAGAACATGCTAATGGTTCCGTACTACTGGTCTAATTCTTTTACCCTTTAAAATGTTCAGATGGGGGGGTCTGTGGACCCTCTAAAATTTCCACTTGGAGGTATTCACACCCTTTAAGCTGCCGTGAAAATGGACGCCCTGTGGTCCCAATCACAGACCAGCATGCAAATTATTTTCCCCTTGAAAATTGCTCCAAAAGCAATGGGGAGACCTCTTACCTGGTTGGCTGTGGAGCACAGGACAGGTGTGTGAGCTATGACAGTGATGAACAGTTTGGGGTTAAACACAAGCTGGCTGCCTGGTAACTTCATCTGCAACAAATGAATAAAAGTTCAGCTTGTCTGAGATTTGCTGCAAAAGGATACTCTGCAAATGAAGTTAGCATTTGAGACTTGTTCCACAGTGGCTAACATTATGCCTTTTTTTTTTTTTTTTTTTTTTGGGGGGGGGGGGGGGGATAAAATATGGCATACCGTTAAGCTTTTGGCTGTCAGTAGCAGGATCAGGCGCAATGATCACTGCAGGAATCATTGCGACTAAAACCGTTACCGACAGCCAAATCATTTGAGATGTGCAGTGTAACACAGCAAATGAAGTTACTGTAGCCACTGTGAGAGAACCCCAGTTGCCTGCCTGGCCTTAAACTCTAATAACTAACTCTTTTCTTACTATAAAGGGGCTCAACCTACCATCTTTGACCTGATTCTGGCTTAGGAATAACTCTTACAGTATTTACATAATACTGCACAGGCCAGAGGTCAAATGATAAATAACTGCCATGAAAAGTAAAACTTAATGCAAGGACTTACCGGTGTGACCAAGGCCCGCAGACATCTGCTGAAGTGCTCAAATATTGCCTCACTCACCAACTGTCCTCTCACAACATCCTAGGTACACAGGGGAAAAAAACATGACAAAGGGTACAAATCAATCCAATCATCTATTATCTAGCATGCCTATCACTTATCACTCTGCCTGTCTCGCTGAGAACAATATCATAAAACACAATTTCTATTGCAAAATCTGGCAGTTTATTTATTCACCTCCTGTTACCTTGACCTTTGAAACAGGTTACTCAAGCAAGTGTGTTCAAACAGGTCTCACAACAAAGCCTTAGTTTTGCATAACCTTTGAAAAAATTACAACATTAAGTTTATCAATATGATGAGGGTTACGCAACAGATGAACACTGACTGGCTCAAAACCTGAATCACTTTTGCTACTATATGTGAGCAAAAGAAAAAAAGTACCCACCACAGCCATGACAGAGGGACTCATGTCAAGTGTGAAGACCATGCGATACCGTGATGCAAGGAAGGTGCATGTGGTGTGAGGGTTGATGCCCACATTGTACGTCTGGTTTGCGTCCAACAGCGGTTCGCCATCGGCCGGGATCAGTGACGCCAGGGTAAGGTCTTGTGTCAAACCCTAGAAAGAAAGTTTGAAAAATAATAACAATACAAAAATTGTAAGCAGGCAGCACGAAAAAATATACTATATGAGCCTGTGACAAAATGTTGTTCGCGTAACAACCGACATATTTTTAGTCAAGAAAACCGCACAACAGAAAATTAGTTCTTTTTGTGATTCCGCTATGAAGACATTGTTTTTGGAACACTTACATTTCTCACAGAGTTTCCTTTTCACCAAAATTGACTAATCTATAGATGATTTTCATGTGTATGTCCAATAGTATGTCGAATGTGACAACAAACATTTTTCTCTACTGAGTGACAGAAAAAAGTTCTTCAATCATTCATTGTCCTCAGATGAGTTAACAGATGAAATACAGATGGCTGAAGAACATTTTTTGTAAAATGTGGTAATAGCATGAAGAAAATCTGTGTTTTTGTGATTTAAATTGACTAAGTATGTCCACTGTAACAACCAACACCGATTGTTACAGAAAAATTAATTTCAAAAGGAATAAAATACTCTTCATACTTCCACCTGTGAGAACAGGTTATACAATTAATTTCTTGTGAAAGAAAATAATTAAAAAAGATAAACTGACTTAATGTGATCATATTTATTACCGTATGCCCACCGAACAGCCAACATTTTCAAAAAGGGACAGATTTAATTATTCGTTGCTGGAAATAATCTCTTTCTGCATTCACATTAACTAATTTCACATGCCCACATGCCAGATCAAAACTTGTGTAAAAAGATGGGCAAAGTTAGTGAATGCTTTAGTCACGAGCCATCTTGCCTACTGCAATTCTCTGCTTTTTGGTCTTCCATCTGAGCAGATTAGCCACCTTCAGCAAGTTCAAAATAATGCTGCAAGGCTTGTGAAGCACAGGCGAAAACGAGACCACGTAACCCCTATACTGAAAGACCTTCACTGGCTTCCAATCCAATCCCGCATACAGTTTAAGACTGCGACCCTTGCACACCGCCACTTTGATGGCAGTCTTCCGTCCTACCTTTCCTCCAGTCTGATCACTTACCAGCCCTCTCGCTCACTGCGTTCATCGGGAGAGAAACTTCTCAAAGTTCCATTTCAAATCTGCTGGTGAACGCTCTTTCAGATGTACTGCTCCTTTAATTTGGAATTCCTTACTGACCGAGCTGAGAAATGCCTCCTCCCTTATGCATTTCAAAGCAAAGTTAAAAACTCACCTATTTCTTGCAGAATTTCATGTAATCTCTACAGTTTTCTGTACCCCCCCCCCCCCCCTCCCCTCCAGACTGTGTGTGTGTGTGTGGTTTTCGCCTCCGCATTGAGTTATATAATAAATAATGAGAAATGCGCCATATAAATACCATGTATTATTATTATTTATTAAAACTAACCAGTGCCTAAAATAAGCCTATTTTAAAGACATCTCTGTTGGTTTTTACTTTGGACATGTTGGTTGTTACTTTTGGTACAAACAACCTTTTGTCACAGGCTCATTATGCATTTCAAATATTAACCCTTTTCATCCTGATACACTTTTGCTTGAAATTTTGACTATCATAGTTCAAGGGTGGTGCCAGAATAGCTTGGCACCTAACGGCGCCAAGTTATTCTGGCACCACCTTTAAACTGAAATGGTTGATCAATCTCCTAATCCATCATATGCCTTTCTTAGGACATTAAGCAAATTTTAAAAAAATCAGCCTCAGGATGTAATGGGTTAACCCCCTTGCGCATGCATCCACAGGTAGCATAGTGTGGCACCAGAGGCCAGACAAACCCATTTAACCGCAAAGTAGCATTTCCCACATTTTGGAGGTGTCACCTAATGCCTAAGTACCAGTTGCAGGATATGGATAGACCATGATAAGTCAGAGTAGTGCCTGATGGCACCAAGCAAATCTGGCACTACTCTTGAATTATCATGGTCGATCCATCTGCTGCAGTGTGTCACAGCTAAATGAGTTAACGTGGGCAACAAACAATCAACCTCCAAGTGCAGCTCCTGAAGTGGTGTAAAGGTGAGAGAGCTCTTGAGATGTCGGAAGAACCAGCATGCTCGTATGTTCCTGGACACACGTGTGTTCTTCTTCATCAACACAAAAACCTCTTCTGCATCCACGTGAACCTGCAGAAAAAAAGAAAAAAAAATCACAATGAAGTGTATTGGTAAAGAAAAATTCCCAGGTGCACTGTATAATATAATCCTTGTTTTCTCAAGATACACATGGGTGCCATACGGCTGGAAGACAGAGCTCTGAAAACCAGATAAAACATGCATTTTCCACATCTAGAGCTGAAAGAAAAATCCAAGGGATACAATCCCTCCTTAAAGTTTTATTGTACAACTCAAACTGAACATTTTAAATTTTTATAGGCACAGACACATGTATGGACAACAGGGCAGATTCAATTTAGCTTCTATTTTTTCCACACAGAAAAAGTAATCATATCTATCACACTATCAGCCTTTCTTACAAAGAGCTTAGGACATGTCTATCCCTCCTGTTCTTTCTTTCAGATCAACATTAACAGCCAAGTTCCTCGAGATACACTGAATGTTCTGCTGCATTTCCACTAGAATGCTGTCATTAACAGCAGCCTAGAGGAAATGCAGCAGAACATCCTGGCACTGACTAACAGTAGCACTAAAAAAATAGTGCTAGCCAGTGCCAGGAACCAAAGTTAACAGTCACCCTTGTGCATGCAGCCACTGGAACTGTTCACAGTACTTTACTTTAAGGCTGCAAAACGTGCAAGTCACTAGGCTATAATTACTGCGACATGCATGCAACTCCTCAGCACTGCATAGCTTCATCCAACATAATGCCCATCCCTATTTCACACACAATCAAATAAGAATAGTAGGAACTAGAAAGTCCTGCAGCACATTTTGTCTATAAGTTGGATCTTTCTTGTACTCTGTATCACCGACTAGCTCCCAAGCTCACTGGAGGTTTGATTGTTTACATTACACTGACTTTCGCAATGAAAATAGCAAAGGGGCATTATGATAATGCATCATTTTATATTTCCTTTCATGCAAAAATGTGTCCGGATATTATTATTGTTTTGACAGATGATTTAACTACTTTCAGGTCAACTTTGTGGAACTTTCATCATCCCCAGTTCTGCGTTTTTGTAGGACACTCTGAGATTTAACATACCAAATCCTGGTTCACAGAGTGCTCCCCTTCTGCATTTTCCTCTGCCATCGTTATCCCGCGGAAGAGGAGTGTGGGAAAAAAATCCAAATACTAAGGCCGGCGAAGGGTTCTACCGCAGAATGTCTTTTCCACCCATGGCAGTCATGTTTTTCTTTTCACCAAAATAACTTTGGAGTAACCTCCCTTGGGTCAGATTTGTCGCTTTACCACAAAACGTGTACAGCAAGTACCCGTCTTTTTACACAAATGAGAGTTAAACTTTTAACGAACCGACACCCGATACTGAGCGTGTGCGTACGAGTGTGTGCGTGTGATCATGCAATATTATGAATACCACCCGCCTGCAAGAGGCAAAAGACCTCTTGTGCAGGGGCTGATGAGGTTCTCAATTCAATTCAAATAACTTTATTTATCCCTTAAAGGGCAATTACATTTGTGTGGACGGGGGAAACGACAATCAAATAAGTCATTTAATAAACATTAATTAATATCAGGGCATTCTAATATTCCATTTGTGCCTGATATTAATATTCTAAATCTGTAAGACTTATAATACTAATATTAAGACATATTAAAATTCTAAACTAATACAATTACTAAAACATTAAAAAACTTAAAGAGCATTATTAACGACATTATCAGCAAACACATTAACGTCTTACTTTCCACTTACACCCTCTACAACTGTCCATCCAGGCCAGCGATACTCACGTGATGAAACAGCCGCATAAATAAACACACACACACACACACACACACACACACACACACACACACACACACACACACACACACCGGCACATCACACACCCACACTTTTAATAGCTGTGTAGATTACAAAATATTTAACAGTCGGACAGCAACAGGGATGAAAGACAGTTTCCTACGGTTGGTTTTACATGGTGGTTGTCTGTATCGGCGGCCAGACGGTAGCAATTCAACGAGGTCTTTCATCACATGAGCATCATTAGCCAGGATGGAAGTAGCTTTTCTTACAATCTGACGGTCGCAGAACACGGCTAGACTTATCTGTTCTTCCCCAATGATCTTGGAGCTGAGATGAACAATTCTCTGAAGACTGTTTTTTTTTTAACACTAAGATTTGGGAACCAGCAAATGAACGAAAAAGTCAGGACGCTTTCTAAGAAAGATTTGTAAAACAAAGTAAAATGGTCCTGTCAACAAAGAAAGAGTTCAGCTTTCTCAGAAAATACAATCTCTGTTGGCCCTTCTTCACAACAGTTTCAGTATTGTCATCCCAACTGAGTTTATCCTCGAAGATGGTGCCTAAGTATTTATACTTCTGGACAATGGCAACTTCCTTATCATGTATAATAGTCTTACTGTGATCCTGCTTGTTCATCCTAAAATCAACAATAAGGTCACATGTCTTACCCACGTTAAACTCTAAAAAAGAATCATCGCACCATTGAACAAAGTCAGTCAATGATGGTCCATGTTCATCAGATGACCCTTGCTGAAGGGAAAGTAAGGCGCTGTCATCTGAAAACTTGACAATATAACTGTCAGCATGACAACTCCTACAATCGTCAGTGTACAAGATGTAAAGGAGTGGAGATAAGCAGCACCCCTGGGGGGACCCGGTGCATGTGACAGCAGTACTAGAGAAGCGACAATTAACTAAAACACGTTGTGGTCTACCGATAAGGAAATCTGTAATCCACAAAACAAGCTGTGGGTGAAGGTTGAAATTAGACAGTAATCTATGGGCTAACAGGTGTGGCTGCATGGTATTAAAGGCAGAGGAGAAGTCAGCAAATAGGATCCTGGCATGTGCACCGGGTCTCTCCAGATGAGTGTACAGTTTGTCTAGAATGAACAGCTTGGCGTCTTCAACGCCCTTTCCAGCCCGGTAAGCAAACTGCAATGGATCCATTTTACTTTCAGTTGCAGACAAAACAAAAGCTCGGAGTGAGACAATCTTCTCCAACGTTTTCATGACAAGGGAGGTTAATGCAACTGGTCGGAAGTCATTCAGTTGTTTGGAGTTATCTTTCTTGGGAAGTGGAATGACCGTTGAGGTTCTCCACGCGGAGGGACTAGAGCAGTTATCTAGGGAGAGCTGGAAAAGGTGTTGAAAAACACCACTAAGCTGTTCAGCACAGAACTTCAACGTCCTGCCACAGATCCCATCAGGACCGGCACTCTTGTTCACATTAATCATTTTCAAACACTTCTCAACACTCTCTTGTTCAATAACTAGAGCCATCGTGTGTCAGTGACTTCCTCAGATCAGCTACATCAGACGAAAAATCGCGTGTTTCGAAACGGGTAAAAAAGGAGTTAAGAGCATCAGGCAACGTATCGTCACTGAAACCCGCAAGACCGATCTTCGATTTATGTGTATCGTTGGCATTGTTGACAGCAGACATAATCTTTATGCCTTGCCAAGCGGCACGCAAATTACCACTAACGAGTTTCATTTCCACCTTGTGTTTGTATGCCAGCCTTGCCTGTCTGATCGCAGCTTTCACTTCCTTATTCACCCGTTTCTTTTCCTCTGCCGTACCCTGATAAAAAACCCTTTTCTTTTTGTTGATAACGTTTTTCAATTCTTTTGTTATCCACGGCTTGTTGTTTGCAAACACAATAATCTGTTTCGTGGGAATAACCGAGTCCACACAGAAGGAAATGTAAGATGATACAACATTAACAAGCTCAGACAGACTGTCACAACTGTTATAAAACACGACCCATTCTGTACAATCAAAACATCCTTGTAAGTACAATCAAAACATCCTTGTAAGTCAGCAATACTATCAGTGGCCCAGTTTCTCACAGTCTTAACTACATGTTGCGCACGCTGAAACACAGGCTTGTACACGGAGCAAGTAACACCGTGTTGTGGTCAGCTGTTCCAAGGGGAGGCATCAAGTAGGATTTGTAGGCTGAGGGTACAGATCCGTAACAACGGTCCAAAGTTTTATTTAGGCGGGTGGGACAGTCAACATATTGGTGGTAAGTTCTCAGAGTCCTGTTAAGCGAGCAGTGATTAAAATCACCTAGAATAAACTTGGGTGCATCTGGCGATATAGAGTCAAGTTTGTGTATATGTTCGCTGATGTATTCCTGTGCCCTAGTAGCATTAGCACGGGGGTGAATGTAGACCACAGAGAAAAACAACTGAGGAAATTCCCGTGGAAGATAGAATGGACGTAGTGACACACATAGTAGCTTTATGTCCGGCGTGCATAATGTGTCTCGTACAATGACGGTGTTACACCAGGCCTTGTTTACATACACGCACACACCTCCACCGTGTTCCTTCCCTGTGTTACACTTTGTTCTATCTAGTCTAACTGGTGTACCAAAACCGTCTAAAAACAAATCATTATCTTGTACATTGCTGTCTAGCCAGGTCTCTGTAAATGCAAGCAAACACGATTCCCGATACTCGTGCATATGACAAATGTTGGCCTGCAATTCATCCATTTTGTGGCGGATTGAACAAACATTTGCAAGCAACACAGTAGGAAGGGGGGGTCTACCGGCTTTCTGTTTACTTTTCAAGCTTCTCCTCACTCCTCCCTTCTTCCCTCTCTTCCTTCTCATCTTATACTCCTTATCTCCGGCCGCCGTAGCATTGGGTTTCATGCTATGCCTCATGTTGGCATCGTTTGCATCCATGCTGCATGGACTGCTTGGGTTAATGGACATTGCATTTATCTGCGTTTCATACAAATATTGACCTGTGTCTGCTGGCATGAATGGCGCGAAATACGGTGAAGAAGTAACAAAACTGAAAAAAAGAGAACTCTGAAATTCAGCAGCTTGCTACATCAGCTAAGTAAAGTTTAATAAAACATTTTGTTTTCATCCCTACATCACACAAGTCAGTTTAGCGCAAACCATACCATGTGACCGTGATACAAAAACCCTTGTTGCGACAAATGTCAGACTTCTTGTAGCACTCTTCGTGACGCATCTTGGATGCGAGTTTTGTTCTATAAAAGATCACCAAAACGTTCTAACGTAAAAAGTTACTTAGTTTTGTTCGAAACAACAAGCACAACCAGTACTGGAGACGGCAACATCATGAAATATTTTAAATTACGTCATATGTCTATTATGTATATTCCTTTGACGTCGGTTATGTCTGGCGTGATCCTGGTCGGAAGATGTCTTCTTGATTTCTTTTATGAAAATAGTGGAGGAATGAAAACAATTGGTAGCAGGGGCTTGCTTCACGGACCCTTGTAGGCCTTTGGGAGGTCAAAGGAACCATTGTACCCCTCAGGCCTTTGGGGTACAATGGTTCCTTTGACCTCCCTCAGACCTACAAGGGTCTGTGTAGCAAACCCCTGCGACCAATCACTTATAATATCTCTTCACAACAAATAAATAATGTTAATTAGTGGCATCTACACAACAAATGGTGACAAAACTAAACAAAAAAGAACTCAGCAGCTTGCTACATCATTAAAGTTTAATTTAAACAATTCTTATCTCATCACAACAATAACCCCTTTATTGCCAAGAAAAGAAAACACCAAACAACTGTAAGAGGTATATAGATCCTCATGATCCCCTGCAGTTGCTGGGGCTCATGAGGCTCGATGTCTCTTGCTGGCCCTGCTTGGTCTCCAAAATCCTTGTCCACATAAGTTTTTTTTTGCAGAAACTTACACAATTTTCACAAATACAACTTGCAATCACTGGCACTGAAGGGTGTACATGTAATGTCGCCCTTCTGACACCAAAATTATGTAATGTCGCCTCACCCCAGCCTTCGACACCAAAATCTGTAGCGTCGCTGACCGTGTGCAATGTTTGTGTGACCGGTGAATGTGTATGTAAAGGTTTGCTCGTGTCAGGATGCCAAGTTCACACACACAAGCACAGTCACTCGCACTCGATACTAACTACAATAAAACATGTGAAACGAAGATCGCATTTTGTATATATATTGCAGTACAGGCTAATAAGGCTAAAGCGACAACAAATGCCCCGGCATGAGGCCGTTTGAGAAAAATATATTCTCTGCTGGTCACAATGTACTCAAGTGTTACTACAGTAGCGCAGCACAGTACTAATATCTAAGTCGTGTCTCTAAAAAGAATGACAAAGTCCGAACAAAGGAGAATCTAGTAAAATAACTAAGTCGGAGAGGCCATTAGATAAAAGGAAGCCTCGGCAAAAATGACAAAGTCCAAAGTGCCCTTTATAAAAGAAAGTCTATAAAAGTAACTAAGTCAGAGAGGCCTTTGTTATAAGAAGACCTGTACAAAAATGGCTAAGTCCAAAGCGCCCCCTTGTAAAGGGGAAGCCTCAGAAAAACGACAGAGTCCGAGACGCCCTTCAAAAAGGATAGCTATCTAAGAAAAATGACAGAGTCCGAAGACTCCAAAAAAATGGCTAAGTCCGACGCACCCCTGGTAAAGGAAATCTAGAAAAATGTTAGAGTCCAAAAGGTCCTTTGATAAAGGGAAGCCTCAGAAAAATGGCAAAGTCCGAAGCGCCCGTTATAAAGGAAAACCTCGGAAAAATGGCAGAGTCCGAAGACGCCAAAAAAATGGCTAAGTCTAAAGCGCCCTTTGTAAAGGGAAACCTCGGAAAAATGGCAAAGTCCGAAGCGCCCGTTATAAAGGAAAACCTCGGAAAAATGGCAGAGTCCGAAGCGCCCGTTATAACTAACTATCTGAAAAAATGGCAGAGTCCGAAGACTCCAAAAAAATGACTAAGTCTAAAACGTCCTTTGGTATTGGGAAGCCTCGGAAAAACGACAAAGTCCGAGACGCCCGTTATCAAGGAAGACTACAGAAAAATGGCAGAGTCCGAAGACTCCAAAAAAATGGCAAAGTCCGAAGCGCCCGTTACAAAGGAAGACTACAAAAAAAAACGGCAGAGTCCGGAGCGCCCGTTATAAAGGAGAGCCGCCAGAAAAATGGCAAAGTCCGAAGACTCCAAAAAAACGACAGAGTCCGGGATTCCCGTTCAAAGGAGGGCTCAGAAAAATGACAGAGTCCAAAATGCTGGTTTGTAGAGAACTCTGGAAAAACGGCTAAGTCGAAACAGCAACTGTAGAAGCGATCGTGGATAACAACCGCTCAAATCCACCTATCTCCGCAGAACAGGTACCACACCGCCGTCTAAGCCAAAGGCCGACAGCAGCGGGAGCTTTTCGCTAGCCGAAAAGCTGACGGGTAGCGGAATGTCGCTCGCCCGACCAAAATCATTACGTGTTACAAAATGGTGAAGCACTTTTCCATGGGATAGAACATTACTTTCCTAGCTAAATACGCTTTGGTAAATTCTGAAACTATTACCAACACTTAGAGCACTTCAAACACTATATTGTTGCAAAAACCTCTTGCAGATGAAAAATCGTACTTTTACAAGACTACGTAGTTAACAACCCAAATCAAATCTCCTGTCAAGGGAAAATACTCCGCAGTAACCAGCTGTCTGGCATCGTAGCAGAGCTCTAAAAAGAAGGGAGAAACCGACCCTAGGCGAGGTGCGGTCACTGAGTACAACATCTGGCCTTTGTCTAACGTTCTTCCGTGTTACACAGCCTCGCCTCTTACTACTGGCGGTAAATACACACTAAATTCCGGCCAGGCTTGCAGGAAACAAAAATAGCTGAACTATGCAGTAAGCCTCAGTGAGCACACTGACTACACAAAAAAAGAAAAGAAAAATAATACGATAAAAAAAACGTATACAAGGCATTTTTACCACACTACCCCCCGCTTCCTCAGCGATTGTCCTCAATCGAAAAAAAAACACATACTATAAACACAGTGGTAAAAATGACTACAAAAACAACCAAGGCATACAAAGAAAAACTTAAAACACACGCACAAAACCCAATTCAAGTCCTGGTTTACAAGCCGCTGCGCAACAAAACACAGTTCTTACCAACTTGAATTGTCATACGGCAACACAACTTTAAAAAAAATCGCCGTTGCAATAACCAAAAAGACAGCTGACTAACGTGTTACAACTGACTCCAATACCATAGTACCTCAGGTATTCAGTGCAAACGATCACAATTAATCATTATCTCACACTTCAAAACAAACAACAAAACCAAAAATCAAAACCTAAGCACCTTCATGCACAAAACATCAACTAAAACTACGGTTACATCAACAAAACGTATGCCGTTACAAAGCACACCAAAACAATCATAAAAAAATTAATGCTTAAAAAAAAAACCACGACACCCCCATTTTAAGGTGACAGTCACCACAAAAGAATCCACCCAGGTAAAAACAAAACACCTGGTAAAAAAAAAAGTATCGTCGACGAACCTCAGCTCAGGTGTGTCGTCTGACACAGGTGTCGGTCGAGAGAAAACAATTCGACCGGCAAAATAAGACCAACAAAAAATCAAACTACATCACTACTAAGCCTGCAACTATAGATTCGATAGCTACGATTACCTAATCACCAATATAAGCAACAACAAAAATCAATATTCAGCATAAAAACAACCACGTCATGCAAAACCAAAACTCGCCCGGCTGCAAACAAGAAAATTAAAAAAATAATGAAGTGTATAAGGCACGCGGTTACCCGTATCGATCTATCCGTGGATGTCGGCGAAAGTTCTTGAATAATCTTGAAGTTCAATTAACACTGTTCACTGAAAAAGTCATGTCACTCACGTTGATTTTTCTTGTTTCCAAATATTTTCCAAATCTTGTCCAAAGTATTCACTTGCTTAATCTTACCAGTCCTAAAGTGTTTCTTTTTCTAACTTAGCTCACTTACACTACACAGTTACACTAACAAATTTCCGTGTTAGTCTAAGACGTCACGACGAAGGTCCTTGGTCGGCCCTGAAGCGTTGGTTGTCTTGCGGGGCGCGGGCCACCCTGCCTCCCCGGCTTCTAATCCTCTTCGGCCGGGCGCGGGCTATACCCTGCCTCCCGGACTTGTGCAGCAGGAACTCACTCCGTCCGCCTGTGTCGCCGATTCGGTGGTGATGACCGACCATGGATGGCCAAGTCGAGAAACCGCCGAGGTAATTTACGTGCTCTCTTGCTCCGGCGTAGAAAGGGAGATGGGGGCAGTTCCGCGTCCGGACAGCCTCCATCATCGCCCGTTCCCTCGCATTCTTCATCATTCGTAGTCAGGTCCTTTTCTGTCTGGCAGCTATTCTGAGTGTACAGCGGCCTAAGATAGTTGGCCGCTGTGGCTGCTATGTCGCCATTCTTGCCGCACGCTCCACTCAAGCTCTGTGTCGTTCATGGAGTCAAAGAACGCCTCTAGCGTTAACTGGTCCCATAGTGTAGCATAGGCCCACAGAGGTATGCCTTGCGTACGGTCCTTTTCCAATCCCTGGGCGATTTCCTTTTCTTGAGTCTAGTTTTCAGTTCTTCTCTGTGAATTTCCGTCTGATCAACTGGTCCGTGTCTGGCTTCAGAGCTTGAACGAGGGCCTGGGAGTCACCCTACTGCTCTTTGGGCAGTAATCAGCTAATACGCTCACTGCCAGGTCTCTTAGACTCGTCGCCGGCTCTGTTGCCATCTCTTCCTCATCCCACTGGTTCGTTTTGGCAACCATCTCGAATTATACTCGAAAGTCACGGAAACTTGACTTCCCGTTGTAAATCGTGTCTTTCTTGGCTTTTCTAGGGTGTTGTTCTCGTACTCGGTTCGCATCATTGGAGTTAGCAAGTGGCCATCGGTTACTAAGTGTGCAGCCTCGGCCTGTCCTCAGGCTCGTCCCTGCACCCCCGCCACCAGTGGAATTTTCCGGGAGGTATCCTGCGTCTCCCACCACTGTACCAGTGGATCTTACCGACGACGGCCCGATACGTCTCGCACCACTGCCGAGGTCCCAGGCCCCTTTCCTGGGGCCTAAAGTTGCGCGCCCGGGTGACCTCGAAACCCGAAGTGGAACAGGCGGTGTGTTCCCCCCGATTGGACCAGTCGCTGTTCGGCAAATGCAGAAGACCTCATTCTTCGGGATGAGCTCCCTCCATTTCGCCCGATCCTTTACTCCAATGGCTTGAAACCGAGTTCCCCTCTCCCTCACTACTCTCATCACCCGCCCTGGGCAAGTCAAACTCTCGGGGATGATGGCCACTCAACCCCGTGATGACCTGTCCAGCGCAAAGAGCTTCCTCTGCCTTCATGACCGGAAGGGGTGTTGTCTTGGTCCGGTTCTTCAATGTCTGCTCGTGTTAGCTGCCCGCTGGTACGTCTGCTCACACCGAAGGTTTTCGGTTTCGCTGCGTATTCTACAGCCTCAGCGTCTCGGTATGTTCCCCCGGTAGTGTCCGTCTGGGTATGTTCCCCTGGTAGTGTCTGTTGCGCCTTTTCCCATCCGCTCCAGGATGGTACTCAGCTCGGCGATCTGCTTTTCCATTTGTCGTCATTTCCTAGTTCGCTCCGTTAATTCTCGCTGTCTGTCGCATGCCGTGCTGGCGGTCACTCCTACGTGCGACTGCCCCAATCCAATGTCTTGATATAATAGCGTCTGCTACTCCATCACCCCGCCTGCTACTTGCCAGTGATCTGTTGCGCTCATGCCTGAATGGGAAATACTGATCCCTTCACTGTCGGGGACGTATGCCTCGTAATCTTCCTCGTCGGAATCCGCCGAAGACATGGTGCCAACTAACAATTGTCACTGAAGTTCGTCGGTGATGTAGCTTTTCCGCTGCGGTGTATGCTCCACCGAGGTCTATGTCAATTCAGAGTCCGCTGCTGCTTTTCCCATCCACTCAAGGGTGGTACTCGGCTCTTCGATCTGCTTCGTTGCTGCCGCTGTCGACTTTTACTTTTAGCCGTCCTTCCTACTATACCCTGGTCTGCGGTTACTAAAAAAATAAAAATCTATCATCTTACTTCTCCGCTATCAATAACGTTAGACAATATCAACAACCAATACAAAAAAAATAGAACGTACGTAGTCAATCAGTATATTACGGACCGCTAAGTACTAGAGACCTATCACGCTACTCTTATCTGCTCGATCTGAAAGTACAATGCGCCAGCCTAATCCCACTTCTGACACCAAATTATGTAATGTCGCCCTTCTGACACCAAAATTATGTAATGTCGCCTCACCCCAGCCTTCGACACCAAAATCTGTAGCGTCGCTGACCGTGTGCAATGTTTGTGTGACCGGTGAATGTGTATGTAAAGGTTTGCTCGTGTCAGGATGCCAAGTTCACACACACAAGCACAGTCACTCGCACTCGATACTAACTACAATAAAACATGTGAAACGAAGATCGCATTTTGTATATATATTGCAGTACAGGCTAATAAGGCTAAAGCGACAACAAATGCCCCGGCATGAGGCCGTTTGAGAAAAATATATTCTCTGCTGGTCACAATGTACTCAAGTGTTACTACAGTAGCGCAGCACAGTACTAATATCTAAGTCGTGTCTCTAAAAAGAATGACAAAGTCCGAACAAAGGAGAATCTAGTAAAATAACTAAGTCGGAGAGGCCATTAGATAAAAGGAAGCCTCGGCAAAAATGACAAAGTCCAAAGTGCCCTTTATAAAAGAAAGTCTATAAAAGTAACTAAGTCAGAGAGGCCTTTGTTATAAGAAGACCTGTACAAAAATGGCTAAGTCCAAAGCGCCCCCTTGTAAAGGGGAAGCCTCAGAAAAACGACAGAGTCCGAGACGCCCTTCAAAAAGGATAGCTATCTAAGAAAAATGACAGAGTCCGAAGACTCCAAAAAAATGGCTAAGTCCGACGCACCCCTGGTAAAGGAAATCTAGAAAAATGTTAGAGTCCAAAAGGTCCTTTGATAAAGGGAAGCCTCAGAAAAATGGCAAAGTCCGAAGCGCCCGTTATAAAGGAAAACCTCGGAAAAATGGCAGAGTCCGAAGCGCCCGTTATAACTAACTATCTGAAAAAATGGCAGAGTCCGAAGACTCCAAAAAAATGACTAAGTCTAAAACGTCCTTTGGTATTGGGAAGCCTCGGAAAAACGACAAAGTCCGAGACGCCCGTTATCAAGGAAGACTACAGAAAAATGGCAGAGTCCGAAGACTCCAAAAAAATGGCAAAGTCCGAAGCGCCCGTTACAAAGGAAGACTACAAAAAAAAACGGCAGAGTCCGGAGCGCCCGTTATAAAGGAGAGCCGCCAGAAAAATGGCAAAGTCCGAAGACTCCAAAAAAACGACAGAGTCCGGGATTCCCGTTCAAAGGAGGGCTCAGAAAAATGACAGAGTCCAAAATGCTGGTTTGTAGAGAACTCTGGAAAAACGGCTAAGTCGAAACAGCAACTGTAGAAGCGATCGTGGATAACAACCGCTCAAATCCACCTATCTCCGCAGAACAGGTACCACACCGCCGTCTAAGCCAAAGGCCGACAGCAGCGGGAGCTTTTCGCTAGCCGAAAAGCTGACGGGTAGCGGAATGTCGCTCGCCCGACCAAAATCATTACGTGTTACAAAATGGTGAAGCACTTTTCCATGGGATAGAACATTACTTTCCTAGCTAAATACGCTTTGGTAAATTCTGAAACTATTACCAACACTTAGAGCACTTCAAACACTATATTGTTGCAAAAACCTCTTGCAGATGAAAAATCGTACTTTTACAAGACTACGTAGTTAACAACCCAAATCAAATCTCCTGTCAAGGGAAAATACTCCGCAGTAACCAGCTGTCTGGCATCGTAGCAGAGCTCTAAAAAGAAGGGAGAAACCGACCCTAGGCGAGGTGCGGTCACTGAGTACAACATCTGGCCTTTGTCTAACGTTCTTCCGTGTTACACAGCCTCGCCTCTTACTACTGGCGGTAAATACACACTAAATTCCGGCCAGGCTTGCAGGAAACAAAAATAGCTGAACTATGCAGTAAGCCTCAGTGAGCACACTGACTACACAAAAAAAGAAAAGAAAAATAATACGATAAAAAAAACGTATACAAGGCATTTTTACCACATACATAACCAACACACTAGTAAATCTAGACAACAATGAACTAGGAAGGACCAACTGTTCTATGCTCCTAGCAGCCAAATGAACTACCATCCAAGTGAAATACAGGAGCCAAAATTTTGTCCAGTAGGCCGAACCTTTTGTGTGTGCATGCATTGTGAAAGTTGAAAACATCATTTAGACTCCCAGAAACATGACTTTGCCTCGCCCAATAAGAAATACAAGACTTGCATTTGGTGACGGGCGAGTGGATTTGGTCCTCCCTGTACAAACATGCCAACATTGTTGAACAGTAAAACAATGGAACTGTAACTTTAAACTTTTCAAAAACAAAAACATTAAATATAAAGAAATGAACAAAGCACCTGCTGCTTGTTTAACTCATGCAGAAACAAGATTTATTAATAATAATAATAATAATAATGAGTATTTATATAGCGCTTAATCTTACTCAAAAGCTCTAAGCGCTTTACAATCTGTACACAAAATTAAAAATACAATGACATATTAAATTTGTTTATGAAAGTAATAATGCAGCCAAAGGAAAGAATACATGAAGTATGTATCACATGCAATGCAGTTATGAAATGCAACAGCGGAGAACAATTCTGAATATAGTTATCACAAACCCTAATCTGGGACATGTTAAGAAACAACATATCTGTTGTATTTTCTGCCAAAGAAAATAGTCAAATGAACAATGATTGGTATCTGAAGGACAGAAACAAACCGTGAACCCTGAGGTTTAATCCCTTGAACTTTGCATCAACTTGAACTTGAATCATCTTCCTGTATTCAAGCTTCATCTGAGTAGTTAATCACCTGGTGCATGCAGCTATAGGTACTGTTTACTGCATCAGTGGCTGCATGCATATGGAACTTAACTACTTAGTTGAAGTTTGAATATCTCATTCAGCCCGGCGCACATATTTGCCAGATTTTGGAGGCATCATCCAACGACTATGCTCGTGTTGCAGGAGATGGATCGATCATGATAATTCAAGGGTAGTGCCAGATTAGCTTGGCGCCAAGCTACTCTGGCACTACCCTTGAATTATCATGGTCGATCCATCTCCTGCTGTAATGCATCAGGGCTGAACTGGATATAGAAGAATAACCCTTTCACTGCCAATGGACATAGTTCAACACCAAAGAGCTCCTGTCATCTAAGGAATACGATATACAAAGCCGTGTCAACAAGAGGCATAGATCCTTATGGGTCCCTGCAGCTGCAGGGTCTTGAAGATCTGTGTCTCTTGCAATTGGACTGTGTTCACCTTTTCACTGCAGTGAAGGGGTTAAACGAATTTCAAAAATTAAATGAACCGTCAATTTTATTCAACAGTGAAATTTATATTACACATTCAACTGACAATTTGGCATCATTGCTTTGTACGGAGCGACCTCAATCTCAGGCCAATAAAAGTTCTCCACCACAAGAGACAGTTTGCGCAGGCTTTTGCTTTTGGCGAGCGCTGGGATATCGTGCAGTGACAAGCGCATGCACCAGTCTAGATTCAGGTCTTCCAGTTTTGTCAGGCCCTCTGCCAGCATTGGCAGACATGACACAGACAGGCTTTTGGACTCTGACAGGTTTAGATGACGCAGCTCTTTCAGGTTGCGTGCCATGTGGTGCACCACCAAGTCTGTTGTGTCACACTTGTTGAGGCTGAGAAATGTGAGGGACGTCAGGTTTTTTGCAATCTCCAGCAGCCCAAGCTCATCCACACGATAACAACCATCCAAAATCAGCGTCTTGAGGCTGGTGTACTCTGCTATGTCCTTAGCATCGTGATTGTCAACACGCACACTTTCTGTCAAGTCCAGATAGATGAGATTCGTCAGGTTGGAAGCACACCCCTTGAACCATCGTGATGACCAGGAGTTTTTGCGGAGTATGAGGTGGGTGAGGGAAGTGGGAAGGACAGCAGCGCTGGGCAGGTTGGTGATGTTGCCAGGCTCAATGTGCAGCCAGTGCAGGGACGGACATCGGCCTCTCAGGTCCTCCAACATTGGCTCCGACAGAGGTGGCTTAATGTCATTATTTTCTGGACAGAATACAAAAACAGTGATTACTATTAACTCGGATACATATTAGCCCCTTATGCATGCCACCACTGGTACAGTGAACAATACCAGCAGCTATATATGAAAGAGGGTTAACACATCGAGTTCCAAGGTTAAGGAGTTTTAAGCAATTTATCATCCCTCTTTAAGTTGAACATCATGATCAAATGATGCCCTATTGCAATGTGCAAAGAAGTTCATATGAGACAGAGACAGTATGGTATTTAGGTGGTGCTGTTGAATGGTGGAGCTGAATGAAATGAAAAGGGGTGGGTGGCGAGGAAGGGACAGGGAACAAAATATGTGGTGCGTATCTAGAAACACTGCTGGTATAAAGGTTAATCAATATAATTGACAGAATCTGTGTAAGAGAAAACCCTTCTTTACAAATTTCAGCTAAATTGTCATTATTTTCTTCTGACATTTTTTTCACTTCAGTCATTCTGTCAGTTTTCAATGCTGTTACCCAACACATTCAAGTCATGCCACATTCAGATATATCTGGCTTTATGCTGTGTATCCGGATGCAATATGTCTCAGATAAGTCCCTGACGGCACATGTGGAAGTGTCTACTACTTACTCAGTTGTAGCCTAAGAATCTGTTGTGTTACAACACAACCCGGGAGGCACTCGGGGAACCCCCAGAGGGGCCGAGAGTTGTCTCCCGTTCCTGCCCTTCCGGTTCCGAGTCACGTGGTGACCAACCAGTCAGTATACTTAGCGCACCAGCGGCAAGCGGGGCAGGTGGGAGGGTCCTCCGAGTCATGTCATCGATAAGTATTTTTCGAAAAAATACCTTTTAGAGAAAAATGAATTTATTTCCTCAAAAATATTACCGATGACATGACTATGTGGAAGAATTGCGATAAGGAGGAGGGTGCCGCCCAAACACCCCCCGCAAAGGGCTATAGTCGGAGCCATCCTCCCTGCCGAACACTCCCAAAAATTTTAACCAAGTGTGTACCTACGGCGCCTGTGGCGCCGGGAGGGAGTGTTGCGCTGCAGTGAAGTTTTCCACCAGTGCGAGATCGTCTCGCTGGCCTGCCAGATCCCAGAGGTAGAAGCGGGCGAAGGTCGATTCTGCCCGCCAGCCCATGGCTGCCACGATGTCTTTGACAGTGCAATTCCGGTCAAATGCGACGCTCATGGCCATGGCCTGTACCTCGTGTGCGTGTATCCTAAGCCTCCTTGCTCCCTACGGGGAGAGGTCCTGATAGGCGGACTGTATGACCCAGCGTAGCCAGGAAGATATCGTCTGGGCTGTGATGTCTGTTCTGCCTAGGTTTAAAGGTAGAAAGAGGCACGAGCGTCCTCTCCGGATGGCTTTGGATCGGCATAGGTAAACGCGTAGGGCGTGCACAGGATCTTGTTGCCTGGTCTCCCGGGGAAAGTTTGTGTCTCGCCGTGGCCGTAAGGGGAATACCTGTGGCGCAGTCAGAGGAGACCTAGTCTTGGCAAGGAAGGCAGGGTCCGTGAGGAGCTGCACTGAACCATCCGCTTTAACTGCAGGCAGGCAGGGTGCGCTGACAGCGCATTTAGCTCGCTTTAGCATGTTCTTAATTAAACGAACTTTAGTTCGCGAACTCCGACGAACTACAGTTCACGATCTCGGGCGAACCAGGTTGGTTCTTAATTGGACGATCTAAAGATACGGCGAACCTAGTTCGAAGTAGTTCACGAACCTCGGCAAACCATAGTTTGCTGTCGGAAAAGGTTCGCTCAACATGTTGAGCAAACGAAGGCGAACCTTTTCTCTGACTGGTCAAAACTTTTACCCTCTTCTGCGTTGGAGATAAGAAGACAGTCACTGATACAAATATAGCGGACGGCGATATTTCACTTGCGCGAAGAACAAGACCTATTTTTATTGATTTGTGGGAGGCGCAATGCTGTTTGTGGGGTCGCTACTGCAAGGAGTACAAAAACAAACATCGTTCAAATCGCGAAGCAGCATAGCGGCAGCCATTTTGAACACCTTCGCAGACAGTAAGTACACCGAATCAAGCACTTCAGATAAGAAAGAGAACCATGGCAAACCTGGTTTGCTGAAGTTCGCCTTTAGGTTCGTTAAACCTCAATTAAGAAACAAACCAAAAGATCGCCTATCTTCTCCGATCTAGGTTTGCTGATCAAAAGTTCGTCCAATTAAGAACAGCTCTTTCTCAAGTCGGCGTGGCGAGCCAACAGGAAGCATGCCGTACGAGGCACAAACGCAAAACGGGCCAAGGGCAGCGGATCGAATCTGGCAGCGTTATGTCTTAGCAGGCGACGGGGTCCGGGAGGCCGAGGTGCCGGTAGGTGTCAGCAACATGGACAGGTACCCCCTGGTGCTGACAGGGGACAACCCTTGGTCTCTGAAGAGCTAGAGGGAGCAGTCCGCGAGCTGGGGATACGTCAGTTCGGTGGGGGAGAGGTGCTGGGCATCACCCCAGGAGCACAGTACTCGCCATCATCCCTCATAGACACGCCTGGTCGAGGGTCTGCGGGCTGTAGCGACGCTTCCACTGCTGCATATGAGAAGCCTCTATCGGTGAGGGCTAGCTGCAAAATCTCCAGGTGTGAAGGAGAAGAAGCTCCAGGCACGGGTAGAACAGCGGGGTACCTGAGCACCGTGCTCAGCGCGGGCAGCGGAAGGGGGGGGGGGCCGTGGCGAGGCTGAGGAGGACGGAGATCCAAGGCCGGTTCCAGGAGACCGGGGCTACCAGGAAGACGACCGCACTGAATCCTCGAAGCTAGAAGAAGACTTGGGAACGAAGGCCGTCGGGTGGTACGCATTCGCGAAGAGGCTGTCCAACGGGATGGAGAGTGCGTCGCCTGCCCAGGCAAGGGAGTCTGGAATCGGGGAGACAAAGAGAAGAAGCTGGTGATTCCACCTCAAGGCGGACAGGTCGATCCTAGGCATCTCCCAGCGAGCGCAGATCATCTGATGTCTTTGCGTAGCGTCCACTCCGTGCGTAACCGTGGCCGCGCAGGGAGAGAGAGTCGGCCAAGACGTTCAGGTGGCAGGGGATGTGCCGAGCCCAGGGAGGGGGGGGGGGGGAGGGGGGAAGCAGCTGCGGTCCTTGCACCAGCGCATCAGATGGTAGAAGAGCATGCACATGTCGGGTGAGCGCGTACCGCCCTGCTTCGGAAAGTAGGAACCACCGTCGCTTTGTCCGAGAGGACACGCCGCTCCTGGCGCTGGAGGTGTGCTTCCCACGCGATGAGGGCTGTCAGACCGCTTGCAGCTCCAACCAGTCGACGTGTCTATCCGCCAGCTCTGGAGGCCAGGGCTGGGCGTCGTGAGGAACCTCGGTAGCAGGTGAGACCCCCCACCCGGAGAGACTAGCATCGACGCAAAGGGAAAGCTGAGGGGGATGAGAGGCAAGGGGAAATCCCGAAGTGCGCCACGAAGTGTCCGTCCAAGGCCGCAGAAGGGGACGAAGCATCTGAGTCACAGGCACCGGGGCAGCTATGTCTCCGGAGGACAGATGCCAATGGAGCAGGAGGAGCTGCTGTAGCAGGAGGGCGTTAGGACGATTGAGTGGGAGTAGATCCGCCGCTCACTCCGCGGAACAGTGGTCCCCGTCAGTCCATCCGGCGATCTGCTGCGGTACCCCCGTGCGGTTGCGTCAGTGTCCTCGTCAGACCGCGCGCCTCCTCATCATCCGCTGTGCGCTGAGACGTGGTTGTCTCGGTGTCCATGGGACGCCGCCTCCATCCATCGGTCGTCACTCGAGTGGTTCCGCCGGAGACGTCGAAGCTGCGTCTCCACGTAAGCGCTGTCCCTGCCAATGACTCCACGATCTGGTGCGGTTCGCCGGCGGCTGCGTCGGTGTCTCCGTGAAGGCACCTCCATCCAAGGATGTCTGAGAGCCCGGTGCTGAGGTCGAACTGTGCCTGCGGCCGCACGATCCCTGCCCAACAGGGCCCAAGGTCTGATGCTCCTAGCTGGAGTCTCCGGAGCCTGGAGTCTAGAGGTCTGTGCTGCACCACGCTGGAACTTGTCCGCCGTCGGCGAAGAGGAGAAGGAAGATGAGGCATCCTCACGAGAACGGTAACTGCTGAGCGCCGTCCCACTGTCGTCAAACCTGCATCTCCCGAGTAGAGCGACGGCTGCCCAACCGGTCCGAGGAACTGCTGCACCTAGCTGGAAACTGTGAAGTCCGTTGCCGCGGCAAGGTCCGTTGGCGTGAGACCCTTGAACTAGTCCTCCGATCCGATGGTGAAGAGCGAGGAGACGAGACGTCAACACGAATACGGTCTCTGGCACGTGTAGACTCCACACACTGTGACCGTTCCTTCGAAAGTGAAGACCGAACCCTTGGTAAATTTGTGCTTCGGGGTTCAGCCGTCTAATAGAACTCTAGCTCTCCATACGATGGGCCATCAAACTGACCACATTGGTCTTCTCCCGCAGGATGCTATCATCGCCAGTGGATCGCCTGCGGCGCCACACTGTATCACTGGACCCTGAATCTTAACCAGCGGCATATGTTGGCGTCTTGAAATCCTTTCCCCACTTCTGCTGCCTGGGTCCTATTATTCCCAGGAGGGCTTCCGTGCGACCCAACATAATCCCTGCAGGGGGGCCGAGCTCTCCAAGGCCTCACTAAAACATAGGGTGGTGAACCCCTGCCTGGCCTATTTCCCTTCTGTCGATCGACGGGTATAATGGAGCTCTTGGTGCTGCGCGGGATGGCGAATCCCGTCGGCTGCTATAGGCTCAATCGTACGCGCAGGACGAGGCAGCACTGCACGAAGCACCGGCGGGGGCAGCAGGACCTTCCTGTTTCCTTTTGAGAGCTCCTACTCAAGCGCCGAAGTGGCGAAAGCGCCAGGCGACGCGGCAGGCGAGGCGAGCAGAACAAGACAACGTGGCGACGGCTGCGGAACCGAAGCACAAGACTTGGTCGAGGGCTGCATCCGCTGGAGTGATGCGCACCGCGGTCCACCCTGAGCTCGTCCACAGGTGAGCGCGAGCGTCTGGAGCTGCTGGAGGAGTGTGAGGGCTCTGAACTGCCCCAAGTCCTCAGACGAGTGAACACTGGTCTCTGCGAGCCGGGCTCAGTGAGGCAGGCTCTCTGCTGGCTAACGACTCCCTGTAAGAGTCAGCGAGCTTTCCGAGTAGAGACAATAAGGACTGACAGTGGACATGGGACGGCGCGCGGCCCGTCCCAGGAGGCCGGGCTCAGTGAGGCGGGCACTCTGCTGGCTATATGGCTCCCCGTAAGAACCAGCGGGCTTTGTCCGGGCGGGCTCCCTCCAGGGAGCTATCGTGTTGAATGCAGTCCTGCTAGGAGCGCTGGGGTCCCGTGTTCGGCACGGCGTGCATTCCCAAGGGCAAAGTGGTCGCGCTCTTCTCTCTTGGCACTGGACTCTGCGAGCCAGGCTCAGTGAGGCGGGCTCTCTGCCGGCTAAACGACTCCCCGTAAGAGTCAGCAGGCTTCCAATAGAGACGAGTGAGGACTGACAGTGGACACGGGACGGCGCGTGGCGCGTCCCAAGAGGCCGGGCTCAGTGAGGCGGGCGCTGTGCCGGCAAGTAGGCTCCCCGTAGGAACCAGCGGGCTTTGTCCGGGCGGGCTCCCTCCTGGAAGCGGTCGCGCTGAGAGCAGCCCTGCTAGGAGCGCTGGGCTCACGCGTCCGGCATGGCGTCCGTTCCACAAGGTCGGTGTGGTCTCGTGCGGTCACTGCTCCGGGCATGGAGGGGGGCGCCTTGACTGGAGAAGGATCACACACTGGTGCCGAGCGCTTGCGCCTGTAACAGCTCCATAACTGCAACCAGCGCAGCTAGGGCCAGGTGGAGCAGGTGTCCCAAGCGTGGTTGGTGGCGCATCCAGCGCAGGGGAGACAGACCTTGTGGTTGTCCGACAGCCATTGGAACTCGCCGGACTGCGTGCAGGTCAGCACCTAGTAACTGCAACACAATCACACATGGAGGCACACGGCCGCGGGCCCGTGGGGCCCCACCCAGCTAAGGCGAGCCTTCGACGCAAATAGCACAAAAAAGGTACAAGCATGCCAGTAAGGGCCTGGTCCTGCCACACCTAACAACATAAAAGCTAGTGGGCGCGGGCACGTGGGGCCCCGCCAAGCTAAGGCGAGCATACAATGCATAAGGCACAACAAGACCCAAGCAAGCAGGTAAGCACCCGGCACTGCAACACCTGTCAACAAGAAGTGCGAGTGGGTGCAGGCAATGGGGCCCCGCCAAGCTAAGGCAAGCATTTGTCGCAGGATAGTACGATAACCATGCAGGAAGCGTCTGGTACTGCAACACTTATCAACATGAAAGGCGCATGGGCGTGGGCACGTGGGGCCCCGCCAAGCTAAGCGAGCCATCGACGCATAATAGTACGCCAAAGGAACAACCAAGGTACAAGCATGCAGGTAAACGCCGATTCCTGCACCACCTATCAACCGAAAAAGGTGAGCGGGCGCGGGCACGTGGGGCCCCGCCAAGCTAAGTCGAGTGTTCGGCGCGAAAAGGAACAACGAAGACGAAAGTGCCTCTGCTCGAAACCGGCGCCCAGCTTGGTGGCTGACCGAGGGCTATTACAGCTATGTTACCTTTCAGTAGAAGCGGGGACGGGGGGAGTAACCTCCATACCACCCTCAGCCCGGGAAGGCGGGCGGCGTCCCAGCAAGCCAGCGCCGTGCAGTCCACGCAACCCACGAAGGCACAGAAGAGGAAAGCAGCAGAATGCTCCGGCAACGAAGCAGACCCACACAGGGCACAGGCCGGGGCAGCGCAGCAGATAGTAAAAAAAAAACCCAACAAGTCCAGAAGACCGGAGAACAAACCGGTTGCACCAAGCAAAGTCAAAGTCCGTAGGCCAGCAAACACGTCTGCACAGCGTGAGCTAAGTAGAATGACTGGTTGGTCACCACGTGACTCGGAACCGGATGGGCAGGAACGGGAGACACCTCTTGGCCCCTCTGGGGGTTCCCCGAGTGCCTCCCCGGTTGTGTTGTAACACAACAGGTTCTTAGGCTAAAATTGAGTAAGTAGTAGACACTTCCACATAGTCATGTCATCCGTAATGTTTTTGAGGAAATAATATCAATAGCATGGTCGATCCATCTCCTGCAAGATCAATAGCATGGTCAATCCATCTCCTGCAAGTGATACATAGACATAAGGTGACACCCAAAAAAAAAATGGGAAATGCGGCCTTGGGGTATAAATGGGTTAATATCCTAGCAGCTATATATTTACTTTTGTCAACTATTCCCCTGATTTTCAGCGTTTTCAGTTGATCTGACAAACATCTCCTGACAAACTTCCACATCTTGCGTAGGTCCAGTAGATAGGGCAGTAGGTCCACATGGCGCCATAAGGAATTGTCCAGCAAAATGACCCTCCAGCGCCGACACACTCTGAAAAAGTAAATTGACAGGGAGCACATTTAATACCTTCAGCCCTCACAAACAACTATGGATCGACTATGACAGTTCAAGGGTGATGCCATAATAATGCTATGTGCCAAGCTAGTCCGGCACCCTAATTGAACTTATGTGCATACACAACAACCATACAAAACATCATTTTCAGCAGAGTAATTTCAATGAACTGTTTACAATTATTACTTAACACAACCGGCGAAACTACTTTGAAAGCGTTTTAACTGACATGAAAAACCTGAAAATGCCATGTAATTTATTAGGAAAATAAGAGGGCAAATCTGCACTATGCGTGCAATGCTCTAAAGCAATTCAACTGGCACAGCAGGGTTTAAGGACAAACATCACGTTTACAAAGTGATTGTCAATGCATACCCTCCGAGAATGCACCTGTCTTTTACAGACAGGTAACTGAAAATATTCAGCAAAATGTTATCTGGAAGGCAGCCGATCTCTGGCATCAAGGGCGCTGCCATGTTGCAAGCTTGGTCATGTGACATAATAGTGATCATGTGCTTTTGTCTTAGGTGAAACTGTGTCAGCTTTTATTTAAGTCCTTAATTTTGTTTTTTGAAATAAACGAAGCAAATATCTATCCCGGACCTTTTACAACAACGATGTAGGCCTATGATAATTTCTGTCACATAAAGACATAACTGTACATTCTGCCATATCTCCCTCTGACGGATGTTGATGTTCAAATGGACTGATTATATTTGAATTAATTGAAAATGATTGCGTTTAAAGTAGGGCCTTCGCCTATTCTCCGATGCAGACCCGATCATGTACATATGGACGCGCAAGTTCTGGGCATAGACAATATACTGATGTCTCTGTTCTGGGCAGCGTTAGTCCTTCACCTTGGTGGCGACACTTTTCAATGAATTACAGTATTAGCCTATCAGAGTGCTCTTTGAACCTCAAAGAGAGGGTCTACGACCAAAGCGTTCTGCACTTCGGTAGTTATGTTTTCCATGCGAATACAGTTGCTAATTTATATTCTTTTATCTTTATGAAGACTGAGTCTTCTATTCTGTTTTATCCGAATGTATTTCCAGCATACAATTGCACTCGCAAGTTATAAAGCCTAGTTTCGCTTTCACAAAGCCAAGGGCTAGGAACCCAGAGGGTCAGGTATGCCTTTGCCGTACTTCCTTCGGATTTGATATAGTTACAGTGGCCGTTGACCGTATCAGTGGCAGAGAAAGCAAGGAATTAGGAGGGAAGGGGATTTAACTAATGGGGTTGGGGGAGGGAGTGGGAGTCGACCGTCTCCCACTGGTTTTCTTTAAGATTTGATTTTGTTTTCAGGTCGTAACAATGGAGGGCCAAAAGTCTAACAGCCCAAATTACATCCTCTGGGCTGGAGCTGCAGCAGTCACTTCATTTGTGGTCGTGAAGGCAGCAAGCTCTGTCAGAAGTATAAAGGCTTTGGACCAAAAGTTGAAGGAGAAACGTGCAAAGTCGAAGCAAACGTTAACATACATCGAACAGCATTTACACAAGGTGTACACAATATAAACAGATTTTGTTTAGGTCTTTGTATTGAGAGTTATATTTGCATTGATTTGGTGTAGTGTGGTATTGTGATCAGAAATTGAATCAGCCAGTATACAGCACTGCGTGTTTAGAACGGGGGACATTTTCATGTGGGTATTTTTTCAGGGGTAGCTTCAATGATGTCAAAGTTGTGCTGAATGGGTCTGTTGAGTGCAGACTTTTACATGAATTCCAACACATTGCCACAGAAAATAAGACATACATACATTTGAATGCAACATGAATGATACTAAAATCTATAATGAATTGAGCAATAAAAACCTGTTACAGTATGATTTGGATCACTTGCAAGAATGGTCCGACACATGGGATTTGCATTTTAATGTAGAGAAATGCAAGGTCTTGCATGCAATCCTGAACATGATTACTTGATGAAAGTTAACAGTGACATTAAAAAGGTGGTATCTAATTGTGAGAGGGAAAGAGACTTATAGATGTTTTTGATAAAGTTCTATCTTTAGACCTCCATATTCAGAACTGTATCAATAAGGCCAACAAAATGGAGTAGTTGAGAGTATTTAATTATTTGGATAAGGACATTTTTTTAGTAAACTGTATAAATCACTACTCAGACCACATTCAGAATATGCAAACACTGTATGGTACCCAGGTTTAAAGAGACAATCAGTTGCACTCAAAAGGGTACAGAGACGAGCAACAAAGCTGGCTAAAGAATGTAGAAATATGACTTACTTATACAGACTCAAATACTTTGGACTACACTCCTTACGTGGACATAAAATACTTGGAGAATTAATCCAAGTTTTAAAAATTTATAATGGCATCGACGACCTAAATTGGAACGACTTTTTTGCAGCACCGTTTTGTGACAAAACCCGAAACTCTGAAGGGAAAATCTTTGTACAGCATTGCAACACTAACCTGTGGAAGTTTTGTTTTTCTAACAGTTGTCATTGTTTGGAATGAGTTACCAGTTTCATTTTAAAAAAGCACCTCACATAAATTCTTTTAAAAACCAGCTGGATGAATTATTGCCCAAATTTAAAGAGATTTTCTATTGCTATGATGAATGATTTATAGGAAAATTTGCATGCATAACAGACACAAAGTAATTAAAGAAAGATAGGATATTTGCAAAAGCCTCGCGGCCTATTTTGTCCTCACACATACTACTCTTGGCTTGACTTCGCGAACGAAGATTCAATAGGGCTTGCCCACGTCGTCTGCAGGCATTTTCGTGGCTGCGGAGGCCAATCCGGGACAGGCAGGTTCGACCGCAGTGGCTGCAGGGGAAGGTCTGGTCAGGGTTCTGAGTTCCGGCAACTCAGTTTTTTCTCCTGAGCCGTTTGTCCTTAAGGTTAGCTCTGCGAGAGTCCTCAAAGGAGACGGCTGCCTTGTAGATGGTGGAGCGCCAGGTGTCACGGTCCGCAGCAAGCGAAGACCACTGGCGGTGGTCGATTTGGCAGGCACTAAGTGGCTTCTTGAGACTGTCTTTGTATCTCTTCTTTGGTGCCCCTCTGTCACGGTGTCCAGTAGCAAGCTCGCCGAACAGAGTGATCTTGGGTAGGCGATGATCCTCCATCCTGGAGACGTGCCCCGCCCAGCGAAGCTGTGTCCGCAGCAACAAAGCCTCGATGCTCATAGTTTCTGCCTGTTCAAGGACCTCGACGTTGGTGACATAGTCACTCCAGTGAATGCCCAGGATGGTACGCAGGCAGCGCTGGTGAAAGCGTTCGAGGAGTCGTAGTTGGTTGCGGTTGAGGGCCCATTGATTGATTGATTGATTGATTGTACATTGCTTAACGTCCCGACAGCAACAAGGCTTTCTCAGGACGTGCCTGCACTGCTTGTGAAAAAAAAATACTAAACAGAACATTGAATGTATGTCGCCAGCCGGTCAAATACATTAAATAAACCTAACACATAGGGCCTAAATAAAGCTAAGACCATTTAGCAACACACATCCAATATCAAGAGCTACAGGCAGTGCAGACAGTAGGGAGAATTTTAAAAAGGCAAATACAGGTGAATGGACAAAGGGTAGACAGAAACACATGCCCCAGAATAGAGAGAAAAACCCACCCTGTGGGGCTGACCAGGGTGACCCTGGGAACTAAAAAATACCTAACCCCACCCAAGTCCCCCAGGGCAGACCCGGGTGGGGAGTTGAGGGCCCAGGACTCGGAACCATACAGCAGGGTGGTGAGGACGACAGCTCTGTACACACTGATCTTGGTGCCCGTTTTCAGCTGTTGATTGTGCCACACCCGCTAGAGAGGGGGGTTGTGGGTGTTTTTGGACAATTTATATCTATCCCAAATTTCCAGGATTTTTCGACCGCTTGCTCCCACGCCTTGACGCCGCCCGTTTTTCTAGGTTTCTCCTTATTTTTTTCAGTAAAATAAAGGTTTCCAAATTCAATGTCATTAAAATTAATATTTTTTATTATAAAATGAATCAAGACAAATTACTTCTTCTAAATGATATTAATGCTGTAGAAAACAAAGACTTAGACTCGAAAAAACAGCGCCTTCTTTCTGTAGTTGTGTCAGGCAAGTCAAAGACTTATCTCGGTAAACAATACATGACAGAGGATATTGAATCTCTTACCTCTGATGAACTAATCAAGCTTCATTCAAAATATGAAAACCACATCGCTTCACTAATGACACATGATTTAAGTCGATCTCTTGTATGCCTATACACAAAAGCAGTGAGTCACTTTCTACCTGTGGATAGTGACAGCCTATCACACGACCTTGAAAGCAATCCTATTGTTTCAAGTTCAATTGGTAAATTAGCATGTGTCATGTTTTACAAGTTTGGAAATTACCTTGCACCTGTTGTAACATTGCTTGTTACCGGGAGTCATATAGATTTTTCGAAAATAAATTTTACTGCAGAAGAAAATGGACGAAACCCAGACGACTCCACAACTGAACCCCGAACCTGTTTTGACACAGGTTCAAACTGTGACTAAGGCTAAAAGTCCAGGCCGTGTTGATGCAGGAAAAAGATTAGCCGAATGGAACAGGCAAAAAAAATTACAGCTTCAAGCGCAAACAGAAAAGGCTCATGTGACTGACCAGGTGTCAGGACCGTCATCACCGTCAGGACCTGTGTCAATACCGTCAGGGCCGTCACACCCTCATCAAAGTGAGAGACAAACAACTAAGTCTGACCCTGTACCTCAATCAACAAAATATATAATTGCCGGATTTGTTGTCGGATTTGGTTACGTAGGTTATCAATTATACAAAAAATACAAACCACAGACTCGTATAGTGACCAACAAATCAGACACTCCAAAAACAAAACCAGAAGTCGCCACATTACCAGTAACACCCAAAGCCGTTGACCCATTTTATATGCAGTAAATAAAAATATTATTTTAATTTTTCTTGCCTAAGAAATGAATGACACAAAGAACATAATGAACCTTGTCTATCACTCTGCCGTAATCAGTGGATTAGCAGTAGCTTATTCTATGCTAGGAAAAAATCTACTCAAAATGAAATCAGCAGACCTGAGTAGATTAGATTTCGAAGACAGCACTAAGCTAATTGTAGTTGTTACGGCGTCGATTGCGACAAAAGACTTTCTTGTCAAGCAGGGAATTATTCCCAAAAATGTTTCTATGTAAATAAAAATAATATGGCGACGATAGCTATTATGATTGGTGGAGCGATGGTTAACGCATTGGCTTTCAGTGGCTCAAACTATCTCTTTTCAAAAATGGGTAGAGAAGAATCTGCAGAAGAAATGAAATGTCACAATGAGGCATCAGAAAAACTTGCTCAAGCCCAGCAGGAATATGAAAAGAATAGAATTGAGAAACTTGATTTCATCAATGAAAAACTCAGGCTTGAAGGCCACGCACAACATACGTTTTCAAATACAGACGAAGCAATCAGGGAATACTATCTTGTCACAGGTGAAGACATGTCTATCCCGAAACCAAAACTAAGTGACTATTACAAACCAAGCACACAACAAAGAAATGGAGAGATAATCTTTGTTCTAGTGGGAATGACATTTGTTTATTTTACAGGAGTTTTCATTGCTAGAAAAAATGGCAGCCGAAAATAAACTATCAAAAATATATTACTCTCCATCAGGCTATTGGAAAGGACAAACAGCTATTGAAAAATTACATGCCGCTGTGGGCGGAGATATAACACTCAATCAAGTCAAGCAATGGTTACAGAGACAGGCAATTTGGCAGATATATCTCCCTGCTCCAAGAAAGATATCTAGACCTCATTTTGAGAACACTACCTCAAATGACACACACCAAATGGACTTTTTGTTCTTACCACATGACACAATAAGAAAGAAACGATACAAGTATGCATTAACTGTTGTAGACATTGCTTCAAGGTATAAAGACGCTGAACCCATATCTGACAAAACAGCCAGTACAGTTGCTACAGCATTATCAAAAATATATAGTCGAGGCCCTTTAAGATACCCCAGACTAGTGCAGGTTGATGATGGATCTGAATTTAAGGGCGCTGTTAATCAGTTATTTGCTAAGCATGGCATACTGGTCAGACGAGGCATTCCAGGTGTGCACAGATCACAGGCAATTGTAGAGAACTTTAACAAACAGTTGTCAGAGAGACTTTTCAGTTACCAGTATTCTAAGGAACTCATGCATGACACCCGTAACATGGAGTGGGTAAAGAGATTACCACATGTGATAAAAGCAATGAACAATGAAGGACACCCAAAGCCTGCTGATGCTATTAAAATGAAAACAATTACAGAGCCAAAAACAGGACCAACCCCAACCCCAGTACCAGACACAAGTTTATTTACTAAACAGGTAAGATATCTATATCAACCAGGTGAAGCTGAAAATGACATAAAGCGCAGGGCGACAGACCCTATCTGGTCAACATCCGTTCATAATATATAAAAAATAATTCCCGGCGCAGACGCAACAATATATTACCTGTTCGACCCTGCACCCCGGAGGGCATTTGTCAGAGAAGAATTACAGATTATTCCCCCAGACACCGTTACTCATTTCAGTAACTAACTCATCAATTAATTCATCAACCAGTTCGTCAGCTATTTCTTCAGATAACTTGAGCCTGTAATGACCAGGTGCATAAGCTTTTTCTTTAGTGTGAAACACTCGTTTCGTGTCTCCAACTGCAAGTGACTTTTTATGTGTTTGGATCATTTCAAGATTATGTTTGTTTGATCTCAGTGACTTGTTTGGATAATCAGGCATTAATGCACCATCTAACACTTGCTTGTAATGTTCATGACGAATGTCTTTATTTTTTATTGCTGTTTTTTTTTATTCCTTTGGCTTTCGACTGACTACCCTTCTGGTGCAGTATAGAATACATTTTTGATCTCAGTCCAACGTACTCAACTATTGGCACACCATTTAGTTCATCCTTAAACTTACCAGGCACTTTCTTGTTTTGTGTGCTGAACAGCGGGTGGTCTTTAGGGTAATCAGACGTGTCATACATGTGTAGTTCTGTTTTCATGTCTTCATAAAAGTCTTCAGTACACACATCAATGATCATAGAGTCAGTGTCAGTGTATAACAATCGACAGTCATGATACTTTAATTTGAAGTAATCATAATAAAATTCAAGCATCAACAGTTTTGACAACTCAAGAATTGCCATACCAATGAATACTGGCTTGTCCAGTTTGACAATCTTTTTTTTGAGTGACACTGCATACAATGATGAATGAAATTCTTTATACCCTGTGTATTGTGGCTTGCCTGTAAGTTTAATTGCACCCGATTCAGTTGTAACAAGTCTCACATCTTTTCTGTGATGAGGATTTTCCATTGTCTTGCCAAAACAGGCATTGTTCATAAGCTTAAAGAAGTCTTTGTCAAATGCAGTGTTGCCGTCTCTGGCACACAATGTTGTGTTCTTCATTATGTAATCTTTCATGAAAGCACTCTGATCAAATTGAATACCTCTGTGAACTTTCTTTAGTACTAACCCATGTCTGATGTAAAACTGCAGCAAGCGGTAGTGACAAACGTAATTGAATTTGTCATTTAGATTTGGCACAAGTTTAGTGTCTTCTTTTTTCCCCGTCATACTCATTTTTTCAACAGCTAATGGATAATCATTGTGGTAATCATGTAGGTGATGTGGGTACTCCAGGTCGACTTCAAAGATCCAACCCTTCGTGTCGTTTCGGTCAAGATTCATAATATTGTTTGTTAACCCTGTTACATCATACTGTGACAAATCATGCAGACAAAAGTTTTTCAAGGGCAATAATTCACACATCGCGAACCCATACAAATTGTTAGCGTCCACGTACGTAATAAATGACCTTGACCTTGAGGGGTCAAAGTCGTCAAGATATTTGTTGTTGGCCTTGGCGTAATTGTTCGCTGCAATACTAATACCACCTCTCAATCCACGTTCCACCATTTCACCCATCGTACGATCAGACAACAGGTCTATAGATATCTTACTGGATTTCAAAAATGCATCCCATGTCATGCCAGGACTAGTTATGTAACAAGCAGGGTCAAGCTTGTAGTGCAACAAACCCTTTTCACGGTAACTTTCAAATACGTCTGCTAGCAAACAAACATCAGCTTTCAAGTACTGGTCATGATAGTCACCAATCGTCTGACACCCTAATTTATCCCACGCATCAAGTGCGTGTTGATATTCAGAGTCAGAAATACCTTTGCCAGTTAGTGTAGAATAAAATTTTTCTTTTGGTGGCAGTCTCCTTTCCTCAAACACAACCCAGTGATCAATGTACTCATATGGATACACTCCTTTTTTAATCAAGTCTGGTTCAAAATATTTACTTGTTATTGGATACTCAGTCAGTCCTTCTGCCAGACTCATCATCATCATCATCAGTCCCTTGCCCGAACTGGGCGTTGGGGGGACTGAAAGGCAGCAGCAACAGACAGTGCTCTCCACTGAGTTCTATTTTGGGCGGTGGCAAGCAAGTCTGACATCTCGAGTTCGGTCCATTCTTTTATGTTTGCGACCCAACTCTTTCTCTGACGACCTCGCCGACGACTTCCTTCGAGAGTGCCTTGGAGGATAGTCTTGGACAAGGTGTTGTGTCGGGTCACGTGGCCAAACCAAGCAAGCTTGCGCCGTTTCACGGTTGCCAGAAGGGGTTCATGTGGGCCCACCAGGGAAGTGACGATGCTCCGTACATATTCGTTGGTCTTGTGCTCGCGGTACGAGATGCGGAGCAACTTCCTCAGGCACTTGTTCTCAAAGGCCTGGATTTTCTTTTCTGAGTCTGCAAGCAGTGTCCAAGTCTCACAGCCGTAGAGTAGAATAGACACTATGAGGGACTTGTAAAGCCTGTACTTGATGGTGAAGCTGATGGAGTTACTTCGCCATATCCTGTCCAGCCTGGCCATTGCGGATGTTGCTGTACCTATCCTGATACGGATCTCTGCTATGCAACTACCGTCTTTGGACAGGGTGGCTCCCAAGTACTTGAAGCTATTGACCTCTTCTAGCTTTTGGCCATTCATGTGAATGTTGCTGCTGCTGTCGCTTGTGGTGTTGATCATCACTTTGCTTTTATCCGTACTGATCTCCATGCCATAAGACCCTGCGCTACTTGAAAGTTTGTCTGTCAGGTTTTGGAGCTCACTATTGCTGCCTGCCATGAGGTCAATGTCGTCTGCGAATCGAAGATTGCACAGGGATCTGCCACCAATAGAGATTGAAGTATGGTGGTCGTGGAGGGTTTCCTGCATGATCTTCTCCAGGAATATGTTGAAAAGGACAGGAGAGAGCAGGCATCCTTGACGGACACCGATCGTCGTCCTGAAGAACTCGCCTGACTGATTGTTAAGTAGAACCGCGCTGCAGGCGTTCTTGTAAAGCGCTTCTATCATTTGGATCAGTCCCTCCTCTATGTTGAACGATCTCATGACTTGCCAGAGTCCGTCGTGCCAGACGCGATCAAATGCTTTCCTGAAATCAATGAAGTTGTGGTAGAGTTCGCGCTGATGCTGCAGATGTTTCTCGATCAGGACGCGGCAGTTGAAAATCTGCTCTACAGTGCTTCTTCCAACTCTGAAGCCAGCCTGTTCTTCTGCCAGCAGTTCCTCGGCGAAAGTTTTGAGGCGGTTGAGAATGATTCTAAGCATTACTTTGCTAGGGTGACTTATCAGACTGATAGTTCTGTAGTTCTGGCACTGTTTCAGGTTTCCTTTCTTGGGGAGCGGGATCACTAGAGACTGTGTCCATTCTACTGGCCATTTCTTTTGCTCCCAGATCTTTTGACAGAGTGTAGTGAGGACCTTCGTTGTTACTTCTCCTCCATGTTTCAACAGTTCAGCAGGTACGTTGTCTACACCTGGAGACTTTCCTCCCTTCAGGCCGCGTACGGCTGCTTCCACCTCTTCAGCTAACACTGGCAGGTCTTCAGCCTTCCTGGCCCCAGCCTGGTTGTTTTGGAGGATGCTGGTGTCTGGCTCAGCCTTGTAGTTATACAAGTCTCGGCAGTACTCAGTCCATCTGTTTAGTACAGCAGTGTTTTCCGTAAGGAGTTGGCCGCTGCTGTCTTCGATGACTGTGGCTGTTCGCTGTTGAGTCTTGGTGAGGGTCCTTAGCGTTTCATAAGCCTTCTTGCTGTTGCCATTTGCCATGCCCTCTTCCACGCTACAACACTGGTCTTCAATCCAATCTTCTTTGGCTTCTTTCATCCTCTTCCTGATCTTCTTGTTGACAAGTCTGTACTTGTTTGCTGATGTGAGGTCTTGGCCTCTCTTTTTCTTCCAGGCTCTCCTCTCATCACAGAGATCGAGGATGTCATCGGTGACCCAGGGCTGTTTGCGCTTCCTCTGCTTCCCCAGCACTTCTTCTGCTGTAGAAAGTAACACCTCTTTTATATTTCCAGCAAGGGTGTCTACGTCGCAGTCCAAAGTAGCCAAGGCTGCAAATCTGCCTCCCACCTGGGCTTGGAAGAGCTCTTCTACTTCCGGGTCTTTTAGCTTCTGGAGGTCGAATCTGATGCGAGGGTTCTTGCTATCTCGTTTCAATGCCAGCTTCAACTTGAGGCTAGTAAGGACGAGGTTGTGGTCGCTGCCAATATCAGCGCCAGGAAAGGACCTCGTTTGTGCTTTGTTAACGCTGGATTTGAATCGTCGAGGCAGCAAGATGAAGTCAATCTGGTTATGGACCAGGCCTCCTGGCGATTGCCATGTCACTGTTCTTGACTTCTTGTGTGGATGGAGGGTATTAGCAACGGTGAGACGGTGACTCTCTGCGAACTCTAAAAGTCGCAGGCCTCTGTCATTTGTTTCTCCAAGGCCAAACTTGCCAGCTGTTCCTGCCCATTGTTGGTAGGCGTCAGGGCCGATCTTTGCATTCCAGTCACCGAGGACAGTCAGAATGTCTTTCTTAGGTGTTTTCTTGATGATGTTGTCCAGTTGTTCGTAAAATTCTTCTAATTCTTCATCATCATGGTCTGCTGTTGGAGCGTATACTTGAATGATAGTGATGTTGTGCGGTCGGGCGGAGATGCGGATGGAGATTAGTCTGCTTGACACGGGGGTGCAGCTGATGACAGTTCCAACCACCTCTTTCCTTACGATAAAAGCTACGCCATGTTCGTGCTTGGTTTCTTTTCCGCTGAACCAGATTTTATGGCCTTCATCTGTTGTTGTTTCTCCGAAGCCTGTCCATCGAACTTATGCAAGTCCTACAATGTCCCAGCGATAGCGCTTCAACTCGTGGGTGAGTTCCTTCACTTTGCCGCACTGGTAGAGTGTGCGAACGTTCCAAGTTCCGATAGTTATTCCTTGCGTGGGCAGCTTGATGGTGGGTTTGGTTCCAGTAACACACTTGTCGCCCCCATCCTGGAGACCTCCAATGGGGTGCGCGGTCGTTGGTGATCCGGGCCCCGACCGATCCGGCATGTTATTCTTATTCTGTTGCTTGTCCATCAGTCCTTTCAATGGGCTTAGGCGAACTTGGCGGCGCCCGTCTCCTCTCCAAGTATTTCAACTGACTGAAAGACGCGTCAGCCCCTCACAACGTTTCGCCCGCCAGCAGAAGCGGTTACCGGGGTGTGGCTAGGTAAAGGACCTGGAGCCAGCTGTGAGAGTTGAGTGCCATGTGAAGACCAGTGCTCCCGCCTGCCCCAAGAGGCGCTGCTGGCTGAAAAGTCAAAGGTACTACTTCTCCATGAACACTCTACACCCCAGACTAGCAAGGCCTAAAGACAAATGTTGCATGGAGTCATAAAATGCTAATTTGTCTAACCTAAAAGTTAAGTATTTCTCAGTTGTCTGGGCAATACAACTTATGTTTTTGTAAGACTCATCTACAGCCTGCATGATAATGTGTGAATCATATCCTTTGAGATTGTGAAAGAAGATTGGTAACTTGTATGTCTTAGGATCTATTTTTAATAACAAGTTACAATTATTATGTGCAGCTCCTCTGTAACGCCCAGTTATGTGATTGTCACGACACGCCCGACGGAGTCAGGGCGCCGTGGACAATATGAGTGCAGACACTCGAGAAAACCCACCCACTCTAAATGAATAACGCAACGCCA